>MU204300.1:3625916-3690725 GCA_017309775.1 Paedocypris sp. Pulau Singkep | reverse complement strand
TACTACACACTCAGTACACACACTGACATACTACACACTCAGTACACACACTGACATACTACACACTCAGTACACACACGGACCTACTACACACTCAGTACACACACGGACCTACTACACACTCAGTACACACACGGACCTACTACACACTCACTACACACACTGAGCTATTACACACTCAGTACACACACTGACATACTACACACTCAGTACACACACTGACATACTACACACTCAGTACACACACTGACATACTATACACTCAGTACACACACTACTACACACTACTGAAGTACTACACACTCAGTACACACACTACAGTATACACCCTGAAGTACTACACACTCAGTACACACACTGACATACTACACACTCAGTACACACACTGACATACTACACACTCAGTACACACACTGACATACTATACACTCAGTACACACACTACTACACACTACTGAAGTACTACACACTCAGTACACACACTACAGTATACACCCTGAAGTACTACACACTGACCCATTATTATCTCATTTGTGTGTTTTTTTGGTCTGGGCTGGAGACCCTTGATTATTTGGGTTGGGGTCTTTGGCACGTTTATCCTGGCTTTCATCTCAACTTTCCGTAACCATCCTGATCTTTCCCGCTCAGGGAAAAGTGGAAATGTCACTGGAGATCGTCTGTGAGCAGGAGCAGGACGAGAGGCCGGCCGGAGCGGGCCGGGATGAGCCCAACATGAATCCCCATCTGGAGGAGCCCATGTGAGTGACCCGCTCTGCTCTGAGGGGCAAAGGTGAGGCTGAAACGTCTGGATGATGTTTGTCACCTGCAGGCGTCCCGAGACCTCCTTCGTCTGGTTCTCCTCCCCTTACAAGACCTTCAGGTTCATCGTGTGGAGAAGGTTTAAGTGGCTTATTCTCGGCCTCTTCATACTCTTCTTCGTCATTCTCTTCTTCGGAGTCTTCCTCTACGCCTTCCCTGTAAGTCTCTGTGTGTGTTTGTGTGTGTGTTATTCATTTTTGTTATTACCGTAAAAAGTTGTTTCACTTTTTCTTTCTAATAATTAATAAAAAATACATTTATAGTCATTCTAATAAAACTTTTACTTATTCTACTAATTAAAGTTGTTAATCATGTTTGCTTTACAGTTTATTGTTTGCACGTACACACATACAAACTTTTTATCTCTTTCAAATGCACATATTCTCTCTGTAATGCACACACACACACACACACACACAAACACACACCTTCTCTGTCTGACATACTACACACTACAGGACACACTCAGTATACACACACACGTACTACAGTCTCAGTATATACACTGACATACTACACACTCAATACACCCTGACTTACTACAGACTACAGTTCACCCTCGGTGCGCACACTGACGTACTACACACTAAACTACACACTCAGTATATACTCTGACATACTACAAACTCATTACACACACTGAAATATGCTCATACAGTACATACTCAATTTACACATTACAGTATTACACACTACAGTCTACACTCAGTATATACACGACGGAAGTACTACACACTACACTCACACACACATACACTCTATCTCTCTCTCTCTCACACACACAGAGAACATGCAGCACTGCTATCATGTAGTGAAGGCCTAGAGTCATTTTATCTAGTAATATATTTGCATTTCTAACATCAGACTAATCTTTTGGCTTGTCTTCCCGCACATCTGGGCTACTTTAAGATTTTATATGGTTGAAATACAGGCCACATGTGAACAACAACAGGATTAACACAATTAAGCATTTGTGCATGCGGCATGTGGCTGTTTTATGTAGGGTAAGTGTGTGTGTGTGTGTGTGTGTGTGTGTGTGTGCTATGCTTTTATCCATTTTAGTAGTTATCCAATTGATATGATACTTCATAAATAGCTGTATTTATACTTATTTTTTTCTAAAATGCCCCATGGTCTTTCTGTCCCGCAGAACTACGCTGCGATGAAGATGGTGGGACCCTTCAGTTCCCCAAAGGGAACACAATGAGAAATAACTCAGCCACTCCATCCGCACATCGCTCAATCCTTCTAGATTCTTCCGAGTTCTACAGACACAGTGTGTGTGTGTGTGTGTGTGTGTGTGTGTGTCACCCGGAGCTCCGTGCCCTGCGTCCGACCTTGTCCTGAACTTTCCGGATCCCCTATAACTCCCACTTACACTTTCATCTCTCTGCCTCTTTAATCCCTTTTCATGTCTCCTGTAAAACCCGGAGCTTTCCTCACAGCCAGATGCTTTTTTCCCCCTCTTCCGTCATGCCGAGCGCCGGGACCAGAGCGTCTCCCGTCACCTCGTTCCTCTCCTTTCAACAGCGCTGGTTCTGCGGGTCAGCCCCTGATTTGTACCGTTGGGCTGTAAGAGCCGAGACAGGCCGGTTATTAGCTGAGCCCCTGCTGTCAGCGGCCCACGTCTCTGATTACTATCACACTCTGTTATTTTGCCTCAGCAAAACCTCGGCTAAGTGGAACAAGGTCAGTGGCGGGTGTGTGGCGCTCGTGTTTGTGCCGCTCGCTGGATGTTTGCGAGGACTTTGTGACACGCTGCTTTGATATCTCCTTCTGTGATCTGATCTTCTGTTTGTAGAACGCTGGAGGTTTCAAGATGGCCGCCCCAATGGACGCTTGTCTTTGCATGCTTGGATCGCTCTGATGTAGGGAACGTGGTTGTATCGGTCTGTTTCGAGAGGATGAGCAGGGCACTTCCTTCATTCTGTAAAAAAATATCCGTATCTCAGCTTCCGTTTTCATCCCCATGACAATCTGTACATCGATTCCCAGCTGATTCCCAATCAGAATCAGCGTACACACTCGTCACTGGTCACGGGAAAACAATACACTGGCAGTTTTATTTAGAAGCATGTGTGTGTGTGTGTGTGTGTGTGTGAGTCTGTGCTAAATGCTACGAGCTAATTTCGGTTTAGCTGCTAACTGCTACGAGCTACATTTCTAGGCCTGTTATTTGAAAAGTAACAGTTTTCGTCGAATTTTGAAGAGACGACGTTCGAAGTGTTGGAAAATTGATCATTGAATGAAACTAAAATTGCCTTGTGAAACCAACCAGAATTTCTACGATATACCGTATGTGAAACTTCCCAACATAGTTGTAGTTATTTAAGGCATAAACTAACCTCACGTCGTGTAAAATAACAGCAATTACAAACAGTCGCGCATTAAACTGTCAGACAAATACAGAGTCAATTACACTGTTTGCAGATCGTTCTCCAACCTAATTGGAAAGCACATTTTGTGAAATCTGTCGTTCCTTTTCCGTTCCATGACAATTCATTATAAAATAATACCAATTCTATCCGGGGGCCTGCTGTGTCAGTACGGCATAATAAAATGCCTTAATGCAATCGCACAAGTCTAACATTGAGAACTACGCCTGTCGTTAATAGCGTGGCTTTAAGCGGAGAGTTATTCGTTTGAATGTTTGGTCCTATTTCTCTCTCCGGGTGTATTATTTCAGTCTCGCTGAACTTCCTGTGCTCTCTGACCGCCGTCCACATTCGGCCTGGGTGGGAGGCAAGAGCCAGACTCTTGTCACCACCTTTCTCTTTCCCCTTTGTTTCAAGGAAATATCAGATGTCACGAGTTGAGGAATTCCTATAAATTAGGCCTCTGGTGCAGCTTGGAAATATCAAACCTTTGGCGTAAACGGACACTGATACCAATAGTAGGTAACTTAAAGGTTCCTTTCGTGTTGCTCAGCGTGGAGCTTTTTGCGAACAGGCAGCGAATGCGTGACTTCTCCCCATGAGCAGAGATGGTTGGTCCTCTAAGATCTTATTTTTTAATGTTTCTTGAGTGAGAACATGGAAAATTCATTCGACATCAAACAGCCTTTTCAATAAAACCACATCTGCATTGGCTAATCCAAACTGGCCAAGATTGCCCACGGCCCCGCTCTCGCTCCTGTAGAGCCGATCCACGGCAGCCCATCTCCCAAACATCTCCAGATAAAACCTGCTTTTAGTTGGGATTTCTCTATTATAAGTCGTCGTGTGATGTTTTTAGGCTAATTTTGTTGGCTTTTGTTCGAGTCAGACCTTGTCTCAGTCACTAGCAAAATAGTGGAATTTAGAGACACGCAAGATTTTCAAAATAGTTAATCAATTAAAACTGAGTTTGTATGTAGCTCAATTAGAAAGCTGGTGTTCGCAGCACCAAGATTGTGGGTTTCATTCACAGGTTAATACGTAATTATAGATCTATGTTGCCTTGAATAAAAGTATTCATTAAAGGCATCTAAAGGGGAAATAGAATTCTCCTTTCTTGGAATAAGGATCAATATTATGTGGAATGCAAAACTTCGAAATCTCTTTTTTCTGCTTTTTTTTTTCTTTTCATTTAAAAAAAGAACCTTGTTTTTAAAACATTATTAATTTCCAAATCCATGTGAAGTTCCTTTCAAATATATAAAGCGATGATGTTGGGTTTTTATTAGTGTTTTTCTGTTATTCCAGTCGGTTCTGGTAAAAACATTTCCATCAGTCAAGTTTACTCGTGAAAATCAACAATAATGATGGTCTCTGGGGCTGAAACTAGTATAAAAACAGTTAACGTTTTATTACTATTCGGAGGAATTCTGGTATTTGCTGGGAAACTTTCCGTTATTCACAGTGTGGCTTGGAAAACAGAAAACGAATGTCACCGTTTCGTTTCCCTGATCAGTTTGTTCTCTCGTGCCTGAAAAACATGCGTCCAATGAACAGAACGAGTTATAGCATCTTGAAAGACGGTAATACATCAACTTACTGGCGATTATTATATGATATAATATCCTGTTGCTATTTTATGCCCTTTTTTCACATTTGTTTCCAGTTTTGAGCGTGGAAGTTTCCTTCCAAACTTTCCTTCACCTCTATAAAACCAAAGGGAAAGACATTAGTGAAGAAATGTCAAAAACAGTATTTGCACTTTTTATAGCAGCGATTACTACGTTTCATAAAATAAATTAATTTAGGATTTGTGCATTACTTCTGCCAACGCCTAATTCCACCTCGGCTGTTTTCCTGTTCATCACAGAATCCGTTATGTGAGGCTTTTAAAGCCGTAAAGTAAATCCAATCGAAGGATTTTTGGGTCACAAATGATGAATAAAATCAAGTTTTGATTTATAACGAGAGACAATTGGTGGCTCGGCCTCTTTTTGATAAGAAAGGACGCTAAAGAGCAACAGGAATTAGTTCTTGACGATAAGTACAATCTTTTATACACACACACACACACACACACACACACACACACACACACACACACACACACTCTCTCTCTCTCTCTCTAACCTTAACCAAAACTCAATTGTATCCTTGACACACTCACATACACTCAGTATTATTTATTAATCATATTGAAATTAATTTAAATCTTACATTTAAATTGCTACATATTTCACAAAATGATATTTAAAAAAAAACATTTTAACAATATTGTTATTTTCGTATTTCAAATGTTGATTTAAAAGGAAAGCCTGTGTTATTATCCTCTTTAGGACCCGTGTTTCTGTTTTTCTGCCTTTTTTCCTCCCCCGGTCCGCGCTGGTATTCATTTACTTTCTCATCAAGTCTGAATTGCGAATATGAGGTGGATTGGAGTGTGTTTGTGTGTCACGCTGACTGCCCTTATAAAAACCCCATTATTGTCCTTGTAAGTCGCTCCCATAAAAAGAAGCTTAGCAACAATAATCTAAATGCCAACTGTACCTGACAGACTAAAGGCCGTTTGCCGCACAAGTCTTCCAGTAATTCTAGCCATATGGCAAAAATCAATTCGGTCCCTATAATGTTCCACATAAACGCACAAAAGGCAAATATTTTGGATTGTTGCGTGTTTATTCCCCAAAAATAATGGCAGAATTCTCAAGCTCAAACCAGCATTTATTCATCTAAACCGTGTGTCTCGCATTCAAAGACTCGAGTGGGTCACCTCTCCGTTTCTCTGAAGACTGCAGGGACTTTTATTCAATGTTCTTTACAGTCTGGCACAAACTCCATAATCAACCAGTAAAGCCAGTAGACCCAGTGAAGCTTCACAGCGACTCTTCCCTCACAACTCCTGCCATTCTTAATAGTGCGGCCATTTATTCCCGTTCTGTCCTCTGCCAAACCTTATTTAATCTCCTACTGCACAATAAATACTTTACTCTGGGATTGACTTTTTACAGTGGAGTCATAGTATTTGCATCATGCGCTAGACATATAAAGATCATTATAGAGAATGAGTTTGTTGGATCTGGATTGTGGAAACGGCATCACGCTACAGTAACATACCGCTCGTCCACTGCTATTTTCAGAACATATAACTATGTTGAACTAATAAGACATTAATAACCATTTTTATGTTGGTTATTGTGAGAGTGAAGGGTATTTTTATTTGAGGTAAAGTAAAGATTTTTTTCTTGACAGGTGTCCAAATTTAAGTATAGCATTTTCAATTGTAGTGTTGTCAAGATCTCTTTAGTTTAATTTAATAATAACTATAATATTATTAATATTAATAATAAACTATCTAAAGTTTGGGTCACCTAGACAATGTTGTGTGTTCCATGAAAAGTCAAACTTTATTTTCTAAGAACAAGGCTAGACTGTCGAGTTTCACGTGTAAGTTCTCTATTTCTGGCCATTTTGAGTGTTTGATTGAGCCACAAATGTGATGCTCCAGATTCTCAGCCTGCTGAAAGGAAGGTCAGTTTTAGAGTTTCTTTAACCAGTTAAACAGTTTCCAGCAGTGCTAACGTGATCAAACAAGGGTTTTACAATCATCCATCATCCTTCTGACACTATTAGCAAACACATTGTAGCATTAAAAACTGGAGTGACACTGGAAATGTTCCTCTATACACTTATGTAGATATTGCTCCAAAAACCAGACATTTACAGCTACAATAGTTATTTACCACATTAGCAATGTATAGAGTGTATTTCTGATTAGTTTAACGTTATTTTCATTGACAAAAATAAGGATATTTCAAAGTGACCTCAAACTTTTTAACGGTGGTGTAAGTTTCAGACGCTACAATTGTCTTCTGTTGTAAATTAAAAATGTTGCCAGTGAACCAGTAGAAACATTTTAACCAACAACAACAGCTCACGCAGAGGGCATGAACACAGTGGTTCGAATACAAAGTTACATAAACAATCGTAAACAATGAAACGCTTGAGAAAGCAAAGGATGCTGGGAAACGCAAGGAATTCTGGGGAGTGGAGTTCAGAAATCAGCTGGGTGGATTAAAGTTCTGACTATAAATATTACATTTGTTTTTTAGATTCTTTTCCATTTTTTTCCTTTCGTTCTCTTACTTTTGTAAAAGGAAAGTGGAATTTCAGGACCTTGTCGTGTGAGACATTTAAGGAGGGAGATGAAACATAAGCACGGCTGTAAATTAGTAACCAAAAACCCAAAGTCTGCATGAAAAACCAGTGATAATTCAGTCCACGGAGAAGTTTTCACATAAATATCCTAACAGAATTATTCCTGCTCATCTGAACAAGGCCGCGTTTGATCTCCGAGATTTAAAACATTGGATTTCTCTTAGTAGCGATGAAAAATGGGAAGATTTGGCTACAACGATGAAATTTGCAATTGCATTAATCTGACGACTATTAAAGATCTGGTGTGGATGGAATCTATGGCAGTGGTGTCCTCAGTAGCTGCTCGGAGCCATTAACTCCCGACCAAAACAAACAGAAGGGGGAAAAATCACCTTTGTAAAAATGTAAAATGACGACTGCCAAGTTGAATGTTTTTTGCTGTTATCACAATAAATCACGCGGGAAACTTGGAGAAGAGCGTCCACATAAGCACTGGCTTTGTTTTCTATTCCACTTAGAAAGGTCGAGTCTCGGGAGGAAAATCAAGGCTGAAATATTTTTCACTCCGAGTGTGTGTGTGTGTGTGTGTGTGTGTGTGTAAATGAGGAAAGTCTGCAACCGTGTCTTTATGTTCATCCTTGCTGACTTTAGATGGTGTGTGTGTGTGTGTGTGTGTGTGTGTGTGTTGCTGTGGTGATGAATCGGTCCAGTAATGATTGATGAAGCTCTGAGGATGTTGTTCTCCTGGGTTTCCACAGTGCTTGTACTTCAGAGGTCAAAATAAGTTCTTTATGTTATTACTATTCACAAATTGTACTTGTTTTTTTTTGAGTAAGCTTGTCAACGTGGCCATTAGGGACGGTGAAGTTACACATAGTGAAGTGAACACACACACACAAACCCGGAGCAGTGGGCAGCCTTAAGCTGTGGAACATGTGGGTGTCCGGGTTTCACTAATGGACTTATAGTTCAGGTAGGTGGGTAGGTAGATGGATGGATGAATGGATGAATGGATAGATTGATAGATACGTAGATAGATAGATAGATAGATAGATAGATAGATAGATAGATAGATAGATAGATAGATAGATAGATAGATAGAGAGGGGGTAGGTAGATAGATGGGTGGGTATGTAGGAAGATGGATGGATGGATAGGTAGGTAGATAGACAGATAGATGGATGGATGGACAGTTAGATAGACGGATGGACAAGTAGATAGATAGATAGACAGATGGACAGGTAGATAGATAGATAGATAGACAGGTACGTTGGTTGAATAGTAGTTAATTTAAAAGACTGATATAAAGCTAGACAGATAAATCAACAGAGGTAAATGGATGGATGGGTAGACTGACAGAAAGAAAGATGGAGATATAGACAGACAAAGACACAGTCCAGTGGATGTATAAACCAGTCATCACGTCTGATGCCATGTGACTGTAAGTATCTCTTTTATTGCTAGAAAAACATTTTCAATTTTACAGATCAAGCCCGGTGAATAAAAATGACTGGAAAAGTCGACCGTTTTACTTCATTAAATCTTGTTTCACATAATATTTCCATCTTTTCAGCTTTCTTCCATGCTCTACCAAAAAGTAAAAAACCAAAAGGTGAAGAAAATACCACTTGACGTTTTACAGGCAACTTTGCTTCAGTTTGTGGCCCAAAATGTGTCACTCTGACGCTACAGGACGACATGTGTGTTTTCATTCGTCTCCCTTCTTTTCTCCCTCAGCTTTTTCATTATGCCAAGGCCTTTTTTATATCTTTTATATATTTTTTTGGGAATGTGAAGGCAACTAGAATGTAGAACGTCAGCCACCCACGTTCTGAGGAATAAGTCCTTCTTTATTCTGACCGTAACTTTTCTATCCAAAAAATGGCAGCCGCTTGTCAGTCAGGCTTGTAGTTCGCGTCCACACCTTAAACCCAACATCCGAACAAATAACCAAAGGATTCGATTCACAAAAGTACAAGTACAATACAGACAACGCCTCCTTGTTCCGGGATTTCTAAAGTCTTTACGAATACGTAAAGAACCTCTTCTTTGCAAACTGCTTTACGAATCTTAACGCATTACTGTACGGATCAGACGATTTTGGGCAATCTCTTTTAGTGTCACCATTGAGTAAATTGTACGTGACTTTGAGTAAAATTGCGCGTTTTGTTCAGAATTTTGAACAAGTTATCTAATTATGAATAAGTAAGTTTTTTGTACTTGTTTATGTGAATGTTTGGGTCATTTAGCATCTATACTACAATACCCACAATCCTCAGACCACGTGGAGGAAACTCACCGATTCTGTGAGTATTTAAATACACAACTAATCACTAAAACCGAGTTTATTTTAGACAGTTTTTTTTAACATTCTCCATGTCCTAATTTTTATTTTAACTTTCAGGTTTCGTGTTGCTATTTCAAGTTTTTCTTTACATGTCCTAAGCCGCACAAATATGGTTTCATCATTTGCCAGGAACATAAAGAGTAAATCGCCAGTACAGAAGCTCTTTTTCCTTTACGACGTGGAGATTAAACGCAAATCAAGCAGGAATGATTCTGGCCGTTTGATTTAAAGCTCTATTTATAATAGCACATGGCCAGCGGAGAAAGGTCACGTAAAATACAGTTTGAGAATAAATACGTGTTTGGCTGAACTGTTGCTACTCAAGGTCACTGTTCCATATGGCGAGCAGACACGGAGCGTCCCGCAGCCTGTAAATAATGTGGAAAGGAGCCTGTGTTGGGACTCAAGCTTGAGGAAACGCACAAGAACTCAACCAAGTTGTGATCAAACATCCGCCGGTTAATTATCAATTATAATAATTCATTTTACACGTGATGTTCCAGCAACTTTTGGGAGATTTTCCGCGACCTTGAGTTGGTTTCTGTCTAGTTGGATGTGTGCAGGCCGACTTGTAGAAGGTTGAGCAGGGTCTATCAGAGTTATAAAGCGCTTGATGAATTACAGTCCGCCATCGGGTCTGAAGTAATGCTGATTTACCTTCTTCTCCTCCGCCGCTCTTCCAGACCACACTGGGTTCAGACGGCGCTGGGAACGTCTTCTCCGGCTCAGATGTGGCTTTGCTGCATTCCTGCTCTTTCTCTTTGGTCCGACATGCTGCTTTTTCGTGGCTGGAACTGCTCTGTCTGATGATTCTGGCAATTTAGGCTCCTTACAAGTTAAAAAAAATAATAAAGTAATTATTTATAGCAAAAGTAATTTTTAGCTTAGCTTTATATATATATATTTTTTTTTTATTCATTTCGTTAAGATAGAATTTTGTTAGCTGAGCCGCAATGTAATTTGTCTAATCCGTACCATGATTTTGTGAATTCAGACAAACATTTTCTACAAAGGATAAAGTATTGTTAATAAATGTAATAAAAACATGTTACATAGCAGTTGTTAAATTTTGCATAGCAGTTAGATGTTTTATTGTTTAAAACGTTGTTGTTATTATTGTTCATAATTCTTATGTTATATACTATTATTATATAAGTACAATTAGGTTGATTTATACTTTGGAAGGTAAAAGTAATGATGTAAATGAATTCCATTAATACATTGTAGATTTATTGTATCATGGAATAAATAATCCATTATTTTTCTAAACTGCTTTTCCACTTTTGAGTGACGAGGAGCTATTTGACATACTGTATATGAATTAGATTTATGGATTTGAGGATGGATATAGATGATGTGTTTTATATACAGTTTATATACATACAAACACATATTTATATATACATCTGTAAATGTATAAATATATATACAGTATACGTGTAAATATACATACATATAAACCCCAATCCCGCCTTTAGGCCCAGAACTCTCGGTGATTTGGCTTGTTTACGAACTTCCTGGTTTCCCTTCCTGCTTTAGATTTCTGTCCACTGAATGGATGACCTGGCGTGTGCAGTGTAAAAGAAAACCGCCAACCTAGAAAAATAAACCTGTGACTTCGGTCCAGCCAGAGAACTGAACATGCAGCCCTTCCTGTTGTAAAATATCTTGACCATTGTCTTTGGCCCATCGAGTTTGCTTATTATTGCAGCACGGGCTCTGCTTTTGTCAAAGTGCAGATATAGTATTTACCGTAGTATAAAGAGTAATTTGCTGGGTTGTTTTTCTTAAATAGAGAGGTTTTAAAATACAGAATAATGGCCTGTTTTCTCCAGCGATGCACCAAACGTAGCACATAAGCCTTTTACCTTCCGTCTGGGTGCGAACTTTCGGACACTTTTGAAAATCCTTTGTTCAACTAGAACAAATGGTTCCTTCATTAGCGAACGGAGTCGGTCAGCAGTTTTTCTCATGCCGTTGTTTCGCTCTCCTCGACTTTTATTTACCTCTTGTAAACATGGTGGGTAAAACGTGAAGCCAGTAGGCAGCGCTCAGCAGAGCTTTATGGTTGTGTTGTTGGAGTTGACTTCATGGGACTGTTGGGAGTTGTAGTGTGGGAAGGTTTTACAGGCCGAACTCTCATCTTCACACCAGGATGTCCAACTCGAAGACAGTGTTTTGGATGTTGAAAGACGTGGTGTAGTCAGGTGCCCCGCAGAGACGGACTGCTGACCTCGCTGTGAACCGCGATCTGGCCTTGATTAGAAGCTTCTTTAAATCTTGTGTGCTCAAGGCATGTTCTGCGGTAAAAGAAAACGACTTCAGGCTTTCCCCAAAGAGTTCAAAACGACAACAACAACAACAGGGAGGCAAAGAGGGCGAATTATGGACGCGAGACACGGGGAAAAAAAAGCGGCTGGATGCGGGGCAGGGTGGCATCGACTAAGGGGGTACGGGAATATTTAGTGTAGGGTATTAAAAAGAGGATAGAAAGTTGGTTCCAAAGCGAGATTGAGTCCAGATGTAGCAGGTTTACCCACTTATTATCCAGATTGTGGCTACATCTAGGCCAGACCTGGAGCATAAATATACCGTATTTATGTGAATATAAGCACCATTTTTCCCCCCAATTTTAGCGGCTCAAAAACTTGCGGGGTGCTTATAATCGCCGATTTAAAATATTTACATAAATATAAGCATTCATTTCTTTTAAAAGTGATTCTGCAGACGTGCTTATGAGTTTTTATTATCTCAATAACAGAAATAAAGAAATGTCGCAACACTTAACAGGGAAAAATGACACCTGAAGTAGTAAGTTTAAACGAAAAACAATCATTAATATTTGAACAGACAGACCATATTGCATTTGGTGGCTCGCCGTGCTAAAGGCTAACGAGCTAGCGCTTGAAAACGAGACCAGCAGCTGCAAAAGCTTCGGATCAAACAGAGAACAGTTCAAAAGGAAGAACCAGAGTCAAACACTATCAAATCGCTCTGTCTGCTACACAGAGAAAAACGAGACGTAATATTTATGTCTAACAAAAACCGAGCTCTGTCAGCTTTATGCTATTCTCTTGTAGCGCAAAGGCTCATGGGAACCAGTGAGCTGCAAAGCATGATGGGAGGTGTAGTTCCGAGGTTGGCATGTTCTTGCAGAAAGCTTGCAGAGGTTTCTTCTGGGTCTCCTGTTTCACCCTCAGTCCAAAAAATGGAATTGGAAAGTTGTTATAGGAGTGAGGGGGAGTGTGCCCCGCTCTGATTGGTTGCCTTCAGGCCCAGAGTTGCAAGGATTGGCTCCAGCTCTCCTTGACCTAATAAAAAAAAAGCGGTAGAAAACAATTAGAAATTTGTTGGTGAAAAAAAGGACAATTTGACCATTGAACTTCAGATGTTTGTGAAGTGACAACTAAAAAACTGTATTTCAGATATCACAGTGCTCAAACCCCTCTTTTAATTTTCCTTCTCTGTGCAATTTTCCAAAGTTGTCCACAAATTGCTTCAAGATGACCCCGTACAGGCTTAAGAACCTAATTAGACCTGTGGCTTCATTTACCAGAATCACATTAGCTGGTGCAGACTTGAAAGCTTCATCATTACCACAACAACATCTCCAACGAGCTGAGAATTGATTTGAGGGCTTGAGCTCAATCAGCCTTCTGAGGAGCTTTGAGAAGAGACCAAACCGGGCAAAGAATGGAGATGAGTTGGCGCTGAGAGAAAGAAGACTCCCGGTTTCGCAATGGCTGCAACATCTGCAGTCAATGAAGCATTAAACCTGAACTTTCCAGAACCCTGCAGGAAGACTGGACAGACAGAGAGAGTGGAAAAGGCTCCAGTCAGGCACCTTTGTCCTCAGAAGTTATAAAACTGCATCTACGTTTTGGTTGTGGTGCTGTTGAACGTCTGACCCGGGGATGCCCTTCTTTTGTATGCGGTGAAAAGAAGGAACGTGCTAGAACCTTTTTTCCTCTTATTTACTCCAGAACGTTTGACAATGTAATGACCTTTGGGTAATATCCAGCACTTTCCGAATCCACGTTTATTAAATCTATGTTTTCAATTACAGTGGTACCGCCACTTACAAATGACTCTTTTAACAAAAAATTCACTTTGCAAAGGGCGTCGTCAAAAAAGTTTTGTCTCAGCTCATGGAATTATTTCCCAATACGATAGGCCAAATGCAGCGACAAGAATGTTAAGGAAGTTTTTTTTTCTGACCACGAATATGCAGGGAGATCTTGTGAGTGGAACATGCAAGAATCCAGACGTGTAAAACATTTTTTTATCTTTCACGAATAAACAAAAAAGACTAGTTTTACTGTAACATGGTTACAGAAATCTTACTTCCGGAACCGCTAATGCATCACGCAGGACGAGCTGACATCACTTTTGTTGATGTAGATTCGACGTCAGGAGGATCTCATTTGCGTGATTCAATATGGAGTGTTTTTTATTACAGTTATTAGAATATTTTACCATATTATGAAAACATTTGGTCTGAACTAAAAAACTCTTATCGGATTTACATGCAAAGTGACAGAATTTCCATTTTACGAAACTTCTGTCGAGAGATTCAATATGGCGGATTTGACATGTTTTTATTACAGTATTATGATATTTTACCATTTTATGAACACATTTTGTCTGAGATTACGGACTCTTGGACCGGAATATCTGTATAACTGTAATTTGTTATACTATACGCCAAGATTTTGACGTTACAGAGTAATGAGTTTTGATCAAAAGGTTGCAGGTTTGAATCCCACACCTGATGTGTCCTTGAGCAAGACACTGAATCAGATCTGCTCATTCTAGAGTGGCTTTGGATAAAACAACTGCTTTTGAATTGCCTAACTCTCTCACCTAATGTAGGTTTGTCCGTAGACCGTCCTGTTGATTTTCCCAACAGATTCTTCTAAATTACTCTGAAGCTTCCTCTTTTTAACTCTGTCCTTTAAACTCATTTCCTCGCTCTCTGATCTTTAATTCCCCCCCTCAGACCGGCCGCTGAGAACAACCAGGACCATACGTCTGGTTTACCCTCAAACCAGTTCAGGCAACTAGCTCTCTGCAGTCCATCATCTAGTGAACTTAAGAGGATCAGGACTTCCTGTTGATGTCCATATGTAATATTATAATTGGATGCAAATCTGTCCGTTATTTGACGTCTAGCACCGTTTCTCTTCCTCCATCCAGAAGGGAAAAGGGGGAAGGACACCCGCCAGCGCTCTGAAGTGAGGTCATCGGCGCTTTGACTGGATGCCAGCCATAATATTGTGCTTTGCTTTCATTACCAGCTTCATCAGAGCGCTTTAATGAGCAAATCCATGTGTTTACCGTCACTTGTCTGTAGTTGTTTCTTGCTTCTCTCTGGACAGAGTTCAGTCCTCAAGAGTTTAACCTACTGGGTTCCACCCTGACAGTTCAGTAATGATGAGTTATATATATATATATATATATATATATATCTCTCTCAAAAATACAGCAAGTCACATTTAGTCACATTTCTATCGTTCCTTGTTGTTTATAAACTCAATTTCCCAGGATTCCTGAAGTCGCCCAGCCTCCATTTCTTGAAACATTGTTTACTACTGCCAGAGGTGTCAAGTAATGAAGTAAAAATCATGTATTACTTTACTTAAGTCGGATTTTGACTCATTTATACTTTACTTGAGTATTTCCCCCCTTCTACTTCTTACTTTCTATAATTGTATGTGTACTTTCTACTCCTTACATTTTAAAAACTATTATAAAAGCATTTTTTTCATTACATTACTTTTTAACTTCAAGTAGTTTTACCAGTACCAGTAAAAGTAAAAAGGTTGAGCTGATACTTTTGAAGTGAAGTGAGTGAGATTGTCAATATGGCGTAACATATAGAATCTGGTGCTCTGCTTCCACAGAACTATTTTTTAACTCTAGTAAATATACTTATTTAATGTATTTAAATAATAAAGTATTTAATGAATGTGAGTACTTTTGACAGCACTGCGTCCTTTTGATTTTCATATGCATTAACATCCCTGTTTTTTAATTTGGCTTGTTCTTACACAGTAAGATTTAGAATAAGTCTACTTGTCTTTCTCTTTAACACATGACCATTTAATGCCAAAAACAAATACGATGGAGTCTCGGTTCACAACTCTTGATTTTGTGTTCTCCACCATTGATTTTTTCACAGAATAGTGGAGTCAAAAGATCTCTGAGGAAGAATCAAAGTCACACTGAAGTATTCCTGCTGAATTTGACTTGCATTTAGATCCATGTTCTGTGAGGATCCAAAGCCAGATGTTGGGCCTTCTGGAACCAAAGGTGGTTTTTGTTCTTCATCCTCATCCACCTGCTCTCAGGATGCTGATCTTCTCTGCCTTTCTTTATCTCCGCAGTGCTGACAAAATGCAAATCCTCGCCGCCGTGATCAAAGAGCAGAATCTGTCTTGAAGCCGTTTGCGTGTGATGAAGAGCCTGTGATGAGCTGTCTTGATCAGAAGATGCGAGTTCTCCACAGGTGACTGGGAATATGGCGAGGTGAAGAGTGACACGCACAGGTGTGAGGGCTTCAGAACCGACACCACGCTGCAGAAAGGTCAGTATTGTCCCACTGGACCTTCAGCTCGGGTTTCTTGAAAAGATCATATTCCTCCTGAAGCTCTTTTATCAGCCGGATTTTCAATTGATGAACATGATTACAGCTTCTGCAGATGTTTCGTAGACCGCACACAAATCTTCTCAACGTGGAGAGGTTTCCAAGTCTTTGCCTTTCTGCTGTTGGGAATTATCGTAGGCGATATTTTCTCTGAAAACAAGGGTTGTGAAAGGACAAATTGTCTCTCATCTGGATATTAATTCATATTGTTGTTGTTCTCTTTGGTCTTTTGTTGGACTTTCCTTGCCTGAACACGGAAATTTTATATTGATGCATTACGCGATTAATCCTAATAATGTTGGCGTTTGTTAATTTTGCAATAAGATTAATCTGTGCTCAAGAGTTTAACGTACCGTGTTCAACCGTGACAGTTTTATAAATACTGGTATATCTGTCAAAAAATACACACAGGTTTGCCTGTTGTTTATAAACTCAATTTCCCAGGATTCCTTGTGTCGCCCAGCCTCCGTTTCTTAAAACATAGTTTACTACGGCCAGAGGTCAAGTAACAAAGTAGAAAATGTTTTCATTTTGGCTTGTTTATACTTTACTTGAGTACTTATTTTTCCACCCACTTCTTCTACTTCTACTTCTTACTTTTTTTACATAATTATCTGTATTTTCAACTACATTTTAAAAACTAGGCGCTCCCTAGTTGCTCCCATTTCATTTCGGTTAGTTTATCTAAAAAGACACCTCCAGATTAAGGTCATTGATGTCATTCTCACCATTACAATACTCGCCATTTACGAATATTTACGAAATTATTGCATAAGCATTGTAATAAAATGCATTCATTTCAATGTAATAAACACGTTGAGATGCTAAAGATCCAATCTCCACCCGATCAAGACTTTCTAGAAGGGCCCAAACCGTTGCTCTTTTTTTATTTTAGCCTGTGACTTGCCATTCATTTTTTTTTATAGAATTTTATCTATCTATCTATCTATCTATCTATCTATCTATCTATCTATCTATCTATCTATCTATCTATCCATCTATCCATCGATCCATCCATCCATCCATCCATCCAACCAACCAACCAACCAACCAACCAACAGTCTTTCTGTCTGTCTGTCTGTCCGTCTTCCTACCTACCTAACAATCTGTCTATCCATGTGTCCATCTATCTCTCTTACTATCCATCTATATAACTATCTCCCTACCTACCTAGCTAACTAACTGTCTGTCTGTCTGTCTACCTACCTAACAATCCGTCTATCCATGTATCCATCCATCTCTCTTACTATCCATCTATCTCCCTACCTACCAACTTCTCAGTCACTACATTAAATACTGTAATGTGGCTGAAATAACATGCCATTCTGACACAAATTCCAAACTCCACAGAACTACGTGCGATGCCGCGAGAGTCTGCGATGGCTGTGTCCCACGAGACACGGGTCCTCATCAGCACTCTATGAACAGATCCAGCGTGAGGGTCACTCAGCGGGCACTCCAGCACGGGCACGCCACGCCACGCCCGCCACGCTCGGGCCCGTCCTCCTCCAGCGGCTGAACTCGCGCTGAACGCTTTTACGGCGCTGCCACCAACCTTGCTCCGCCTGTAAATCTGACAGAAAATTTGTTTGGCCTTTGACCCGCGGGTGTCCCTCACGAGGCTCTGTTAAAGCCATCACGGGGCGGGTGTGGGACTAATGAGGGGCCGGGGCGCTCTGACGGGGGCTGTAAATCTGAAGCCCCTCGTACACACAAACACATATACACATCGCCAGGATCTCACAGGCCTGGGAAATAATGGCTGGCGTTCTCACAGTGGCATGTTTCTGCACTTTTCACCCTGTCCTCATTAGGGGGAGAAAAAAAGACAGGGGGATGAAACGGCTTGTTTAGAGGGGTGAAGGGGTTATATTTATCCAAGACTTTGGGCCCGGAGTAATTGGTTAATTTTTAACAGCTCTAGTAAGCCGACCCGATTGTGTAAGTGTTGTAGTGCTCACAGTTAAGGCACGTGACCTCTGACCCCCGTGCCAGGCCACAGGCCGGGATTCTAGCCCGGGTAGGAAGTGACTCGGGGTCGATGTTTAGTGTATTTTTCATAGTCCGGGCTCATAAACTCCAGTGTTATGGGAAGCAACGCGACATGCACTTGCGTTCCCTGCATGCGACGTTAACCGCGGCAATAAACCTCTGAGAAAAATATACAGAGGGATGTTTGGGCCTGTGTACAGGAGGAAGCCGTGTCGTGTGGGCAAAAGGTCGCCGACCTCGAGGCCAAAAGCAGAAACTCAGAGACGGAGTCATTCCTGCGTGGAGTTTACTGAAAGTGACCCTGGTTTTACAGTGGTGGGAAGTATGTGACACGTTTAAACGTTGACCCTTTTCCTGTCTAATCCTCAAGTTTAGTCGGGATTACTGGTTACGTCGTTCCCATCATTTCATTTTGGGTGTTTTTTTTTTTCCAAATTCCACAATTTATTTACGTAGTTGTGTGTCATTATTACTTAATTCTATGTAATGTGTTACTTTAGTTTGTTCGACTCTATCCATCTATTTTCTGAACCTCTTTTCCATCTCTGGGTCTGAGATGGAGCCAATCACAGTAACTGCGTCTGAAGGGACTTAGAGAATTAGAGGCCAATCACAAAGCGGGATACACCACGGATTTGTGGCCGGCCAATCACAAAGTGGGACACACAGATGCATTCACACTTTCAGTCACACCGCCCATTATTTGTTAAAGAGATTACTCTTCACACCAAGGATAAGGATTTTGGCATCAAGATCACTTAATAATTTCAGCTTTGGATCTACGTGTTCCATATGTCAGAAAAACGTACCGTTTAGTAAGAATGTTTAGTCAAACCAATATATTCAACCATGAAAATGATCCAGTTGTTGTATCAGAACCAACAGGTATATCTGCTTATCCAAATAACATATACTTGTGTGTCCAGATCTACAGGAAAAGTCAACGTGGGGAAATTAGAAGGGAATTAGTGCAAGCCTTATCTAAACAGTTCACATTATAGCTACACTGAATTGACTTCTCAAACGTTGACTTACGGTGGTTGAGCGGAGATGATGAAAATTGGGAGAAATTTAAAAAAGTAATTTGACAGTGCGATAAACGTGTAGGAGCCACACAAGTGATGCCAACTCAAGTGAAGCCAAATTTATTAGGAACAAAAACGTTCAAAAAATGTAAGCAAACAGAACAAAACTCCTCAAGACAGGAGGAACAGTTAACATGAACGTTAACAAGTGCATGAGCTTGAGCAACCCACCACAACCAAAATGAACGGGCTTTTACAGGCCAGTTTCCTGCCTAAACAGATCGGGCCAAACCACATTAGTTGATCTGGAGGGGGAACAAGGAAACGAAAGAAAACATTACATATTTATCATTGACATAACAGAAAGGCAAAACAAACAAAAATGTAACGATTAAATCACGATTCATTATTATTTGAAAATATGCAAAATAAATATACAAACCATGCATTTGGTTCATGATAAACACAAGAATGAAACCACCATCACCCTCTACCTGAAATGGAATCAGCCCAAATCTTTAAAATGGCTGATAGACGGGCCACGCCTTTCTTTGACCAAACAAAAAGGAACACTTTTTGTGTTTCTAACATTTTCTAATTAAGCGATTTAAACCAAATGGATGTTTTTCTCTCAAAGTTTTTTTTAGATTTTTTTATCTAAAATCTTGAAATTATTCACGGATTAAAAAAGGATTTATTAGTAAACGTAAATGATTCTACAAAAGGAACGTTGGATGGTCGTGTGTGGGTCGATGAGGGCTTCCAAGGGCTGTTCCAGGAGAATATGAAGCGAGAAATGAAATTGGTGAGTAAACATGTGGTTTTGCTGATGTCGTTTCTGAAAAGTTAATCATCACTTTGATTTGGTGTCTTTGTGTTGCTTGAGAATGTGTGTCAAGCCCAGAACTAGAACATTCTATTCTGGCCCCAACCGAATCCGTCGGCCTGTTTTTGATTCGGGTAAGAACTGTAAAAGTACCAGAGCCGTGCAGGAAACGGCCAAAGCTCTTCCAGGAGTTTGGTTGCGTTGGCGTCACCCTCCTTTACGCCTGAATCTATCAATCGTCTATCACATTTGAGAGATAAAAACACATTTGTCCTCCGTTCGAGATGAACTTAGGTGGTCACACTTCTACGGTCTCACCATGTGTGTCAGAAGGCCGAAACCACTTGGATGACAATTGGATGAAACCACCGGGTTGAGTATCCAACCTTGGTTCCTTCAAGTCCAAACCAGACACTGCTAGAACTCAAACTTGAGAACTTAAAGCTAGTTACAATCCTGCTCCTCGGCTCCTCCTGGAGGTCGAGTTCGTTATCCCCAGCAACAGGTGGGGCCAATTAGCGAGTTCCTTATAAGGAGTTGCGGAGGAATATCTCTCTGCCGGTCAAACTCGGTCATGAATTCCTCGTCTTCTTCTTCTGGATCTTCTGAGTTAGAGAATAAAGCCTCGTTATGCAAACCCTGCCATCATCAGTGTCATCCTGGCGTGACATTGCTTGTCTGGACTGGTTTGTTGCTGGTGGCTCATCATTTCCAGCACAGCAAAACAGATCTGGTGTCAATGTGAAGAACCCAAAGTGCTTCATGGAAAGCCATCGAGAACTGGACACGGACGGAATGAGTCAATCACCGCTGCTTTTTTTCCCCAGTAATGGCCTTGTTTATGCCATAATTAATATAATGTGCAGCGAAGCTCGTGTTAAAGTGTCAGAGTGAGTCATATGAAGTCAAAGCGAATATCTCGTAAATAGTTCCATCTTCTGACATTTAGAGATCATTTAACGTGTGTTTGATGATTTCCAGTGCTCTTGAAGGGTTGGGAGGGAAGGCTTAGTGCTAAAGAAAAAAAACGCGGATTAATTTACTAGCACGGTAAAACTTTAAAAAGTATGGAAAGTTGAATGCGCTTAATGTTCTCGCGCGTTCCCTTGCGTACAAGTAGGCGGCGCATAAATAAACACTCGTGACCCTGATGAAGAGACCAGTAAATCGACCTCACACTCTCGCGAGGAAGTTTTACAATCCTGTTAAAGAAGCCGAGGGGGAAGAAAGAGATGGAGGAGGTCAGGGTGTAAGAGTCAGGGCTTTCAGTGGCCCGCTGGGACTCGCTTACAGCTGCTGTCGGCTCCGCTCAGAAACAATACCTTGAATCTTCTTACCTTTCCTTTGCTTTTCGTTTTTTTTGTTCCTTCCTGCATTTTGATCTAAAGACAGTGTATCACAGTTCTACCATCAAAATCTATTCTTGGGAGTCGAACCCATGACTTATGGTGGCGCAACTTCTGTATTTACGTAAACACCCCCTGATTTTTCAAAAAAAAAAAAAAATTGTATTTGTTTTTTACATTTATGGTTCAGTTATGTTAATATTTTCCCGAGACTTTTAGTAAACTGTGAAAAGCGCCTTACAAATGCTTAGAACTTGAACTTAAACATACAATTTTCTTTATTTAACAAGCCTAACTTGTGACTCATATAATTTTGATATTGTTTTACTTGAATTATTGAATTTCATTTCCCAAGAGTCTTGGGAATAATAATGGATTGAAAAACTAATGCTAAAATTGGTAAATTGCATTTGTCTCAAAATCAAACCCTGATTTTTAGTCCTTACAAAACAAAAGCAGTTGAGTACATGAATTCCTAATATTCAGTTTAAACAAATAATATACTGATGTGTACCGAGATTCGTGTCTCATGTTTAGTCAATCAAAATGATATATTACATTATACAATGATAACAAATATATATTACCGTTCATTTCAGTGAAAGTTATGTTAAGAATTTAAATTATTATATAGAAGCCCTAAGCCACGTAATTGAGTTTAATTTATGGTTTTGGAATCCCCTATTTTATTGAAGGTGTTTTAAACTGTACATGAACAAAAGTAGTATTTTAAAGACACTTTGCTGTGATCACCTCATAAAAAGAAGATTTTACAGTAATTTGTTAAAATATTTAGTAACTGGAAGCTGGATGTGGTTCTCTTCAGAGTCAAAATCCTCGGTTTATTTGCCCCCGTTTCATCCCGATCTTCAAGCTTCAATGGCGGCGATGGCCGTCACCCTTCAGCTCAAGAACCATGAATATGTGCTGTGGACAGTGAGGGATTCTGAAGTACAAACACATGTCACCCCTCTCGTGCTCGACAGAAGCCTGGCCGATTTGCATCTCGTTTCAGACTGATATGAGAGAAAATATTGAGCCTGGAACTTTGCCAGCGTGGAGGCCACAGGAGGGCAAAACGTTTAGATGGAGTCTGAGTGAGAAGATCCGAGAAAGCTGTGACCGACTACAACCTGCTTCTGTCTGAAGTCTCCCCTTCACTGAACTAATGAGAGAATAAATCGTTCTTTTAGCGATTAAGTGAGCAAAATAGTCTTGGTTTGGACAGAGTTGTAACACCATACTATGGTACCTCACGTACAATAGAGTTAAACTTCTCCATTACAAGTTACAAGTCACCAATTTCAAGAAGACTTGAGTAAAAGTTGCAAACTATCCAATTTTAAGTATTTTACTTGGAATTTAGGCTGAAAAAGCACCAAGAAACTATTCATGAGGTTTTGTCTGCTAATATAGAAATGAAATGTAACACTAATATGCCGACATAATATGCCGAGTAACGTTGTCCATTTGATCACAAATGTAGTCAGGTAGAGAGTAAAAGTTTATACGTTTGATACTCAGAACAGTTTTCAGGCAGGACATTTTAACGTAAAAGTGTCTATAGAAGAACGTCTTCCTACAACGTAGAGTCGTGTAGAACTACAAGGGTCTTGAAAGAATCTTGGAGCGTTTGAGGCTTCTGAATACACTCCGTCTGCGCCACAGTGCCGTGTTTTTCCACATTGTTTCTAAAAAGCTGTCAGGAATAATGAGTGAAGTGAGGCGAGTTTCCAGCACCTTCTCCTGTCCTGGTGACACCCTGTGGAGAGTCTGTCTGAGACGGAGCAGAGAATCCATCGCTGGAGACTGCGCTGTGTTTGGAAACAGTAAAGTACTTTAAGGTCTGAGAGTCTGCTGGAATTGTAAATCTCCAAATATGTCTTTTTACATTTTGGATGCTGGATCTGTAGCATTAATCTTGTTGTGCTGCTGTTTTGAAGGTTGGATGATTTTATATCTATATATAGATTTATTTCCTACACGGGAGCGTGGAGCAATGCTTTTAACAAATCTGCATTTGAAGAAGAATTTAAATGGGCAAAAACCTGCTGATTCCTTTGATTGTAGAATGTACTTTTTGTTGTTGTTGTTGTTGTTGTTGATTTGGAGAATTGGCTTGCACAGCATGGATGAGGCGTTCACAGAGGGTTAACAAGATTTAATTCCAAAACCAATGTCAAACAGGCAGTTTGTCAGGTCACGGAGACCAGGAAAACAGGTACGGGTCAAGGTCACAGGCAGAACAAGACAAAAATCTCTAGACAAATGTGAAGAAAACAAAAGGCTAGGGTCAAAATCCGAACATCGCAAGGTAGACAAACGCTGGATGACTGGAAATAATGATATTGTTTTACTTACAATAGATAAGTCGATTCTAGTGGTCAGGACTTCATTTCCCAAGATTCTTTGCTCTTCAGTCCACACATGCGCAGAGCAATGGTTTCAAGCTCAGGCCTAATTCAAGCTCTCTGTTTATCCGACGCTGTGTGAAGAGGAAAGATTATTATCCCCTGTGCAGCGACCCAGCGTTTTGATCCCAGCGTCTCTTCCTGAATAACTGTGTTTTTAATTTTCGACTGTTTTGACTCTTTCTGCGATGACACATTGGACTCGTTTGTAGCCGCTGCTTAAAAACGATGTGTTTCCATTTATTTGTGATTGTACTTGAAATACGGAGAAATGCGATTATAAGCACCCAAGTTTTTGAGCGTCGAAAATTCTAAAAAAAAAAAAAAGGGGTGCTTATATTCACGTAAATACGGTATAATGCAGTTGGAATGGCTTCAGGTAAAAGTGTGAAAGCTTTCAAGTTCAAGCAGATTTTGATAGCAATTTTCTCAGTACCAGTGAGCGTCATCTAGAAGTTTCTTCTCAAGCCTCTTTCCAGTCCTTTCTACCTTTAGGCTTCTCCACCTGAAAAACCCAACACGATCCGCAAGCTTCATCCAAATAAAAGAAAAACCTTCTCAACCACTTTGAGAAAAAGAACGATTCTTGAGTTGTGATTCGATCTAGATCACTTTTACAACAAAGTCATTCAACCGCTAGAGCTTCGGTAGAACAATCTCAGCAGATCATTCACAGTCTTCACAGATTCTAGCTGGAGGAATTAAAACGCGTACGTAGTGTTTAGCAGAATGTTTTAAGACGGCGTGTAGTGGCGTGGCTGCATCGCTTGTCTGTGTGAGAGTTAGAGCCGGTTTGAATTTCAGGAGACAATTATATGTGGGTTTAAAACAGCAGGATGACGTTAAACTGGAAATATCGCTAAGTGAAACCTTTCTTGAGAACTTTGCCCTGCTGACCTGGTTCTGACCCGTGATGTCACAAACAACTGAAGGCCACCGAACAGCGTCCAGCTGTTATATGACACTGCAAAAGCCGCACCATTACCGTTTTTTAATTCGCTCTTTTTGTGGTTTCGAACTGCGTCACGGCTTGGTTTGGTTTCCATAGTCACGGTCACTTTCAAAACAACATGGTGTTGGTTACTGCAACGTCTTCATCCAGTTTGACGTGAGGAATCTCTTGTGCCAAAGTGTTCTTCACAGCTTCTGCCTTCTCCCTTCAGTGAAAATAAACTTTGAGCAAAACCAAATCCTCTCAGGAAGACAGAGTTTACCATTGTTCTACCTGTCGCCAACGTTGTGTGTACTTGTGTGTATCAAAGATGTAGAGAGCTCCTGATTGTGGATAACCACTATAAGTATGGATACCTTACTGAAAAAACTCCATAACAAGTCAGAAATTCCAAGAAGACTTGAGGAGAAGATGTAAAGTTAAGCTCTAGTACTTCAGCATCCTGCAGATGGCGATATCTATATAACGCACAAGAAATTAAACGAGTAACGTGTCCATTCAAATGTAGTGGAGTAAAGAGTACAGATACACAACCACAAATATAGTCAAGTATAGAGAAAAAAGTTGCATATATTTTCATATAAAATTGCATATAAAAAATAAATTTGAAAAATGGAGGTAGTTCTTGTTCTTGAAGTGGTTCAAAGTTTTTATTGAGTCTTGACGAAGCTCGCAGATCGATTTGGGTTTGATAGGTTGTTTTACCAGAGAGCAGTTTAAAAATGGAAATTTCTGGAAAGAGACGCGCAGAGAAACGTCTAGATGGCGCTCATTCTTCATTCTCAAGTGTTGGGAAAGGGAATCAGCAGCAACAATTTGAGAGGAAATTCTGCTTTATTTTTAAAGCAGGTTCAAAATCACGGCAAAATGCGTTTAATCGAAGCCTGAGAGTGAAAGGCCGTGACAAAAGAAGCGTGACTGCGATGAATCCTTGCAAATCATCCGTGTTCCCATGGGAACATAATCCACTCACCATTCCACTTTTCAACTCTCTCACCAGATTGTCATTACATTTATGCAACCGACCCAGACATTTGCATTGCTGGGACTTGATTTTTTCACAACGCAAAGTCCAAAAATGTGCCGTGATTTATACGGTGTAAGTCTTCACGTCAGGGAAATTAATCGACGGTCAGGCTGAAGAGCACAAAGATGGGATCTGAACAGTTTTTCCATCTGATTTCTCCAAAGAATAATGACAAAATGGAGCGTTTCTAGACGCCCTGGTCTGAAGCACATAGGTAAATACATATATAACGTGTAGAAGACATTTAACTGATCAGACTTGCTTTCTTTCCCCAAGAGCACAATTTAGTTTAAACCACAATATTTTTGATTGATTGACTGAGGCCACACTTTCCAGTTCATAAGCCATGGAAAATCTCTAAAAGGTTTTCTTTTTTTTGCTTGAAGAATGATGCTTAGAGAATAACTAAGGAAAGATATGTGGAGGTTGTTAATCATTTAAGAGTGTAAAATGATCTGTACGAAAACACAGAATTACACGGATTTTTCCCTCTTTTCAGACACTCTTTTGAAGTAGTGTGGCAGAAACGGGCACGTTCTCCACTTAATCGTAACTCCATTAATAGTGGAAGGACTTCCATGAGCGACCCTGAGGAGCTCCTCTGCCAGCTCCAGTGGTTTGTGGTAAAGTGCCATTGCAGTATAGGCAGGGTGAGCGTTCCCATTCCCAAATAGTTTCTGGTCAGACTAAAACATTACAGCCCACCGAACACTGCCCACCTCCTCCAGACAGCCCGCATGAGATCAGCTCTGCAAACACGCTGTCAGAAATACGCAGAAAAATTGAAAACTGAAAAAAGGCTTCTTGCTTTTTTGTTTTTTTGTAAAGAAAACCATACTGGAGTAAAAATACGGATATCTTACTGTCAAAACTACTCCGTTGCAAGTTACAAGTCACAAATTCCAAGAGTACTTGAGTAGAAGATGTGCCCAATAGAATGAAATATCCAATTTTAAAAGAACTTGAGTATTTTCGTCGTACTAAATTTAGGCTAAAAAAGGTGTCAATAAGAAAGAAACCTTGATTTATGAAGTTTTATTTCCTAAGTCTTAAGAAATTAAGTTTATCAACTCAATGTTTCCAAATGGTAGAACAAAATAGATTGTTAATAGATAACAAAAAGAACAAAACGTCAGTTTCAGTCAAACTCAAATGTGCAAAAATGTGCAACCGCTAAATCATGTTCATGTTGAACTAACTCTCACATTTGCTCATAAATATCATCCTGTACCTTCATCATCCTGCAGATGGCGGTATCGCGTTGTCCGCCCAGAAAATTATTCGCGGTTGAAAGAAAGCTAACGAATAACAGAAGAGAGACCTAACTTTTTTTCTTTTTATGTGGGTGTAACTTACAGGTTTTTTTTTACTCAAACTATTTCACTTGTAAAGAGTAGATTTAAAAAAAAGTTTAAATACAGCTGCATGGAGCAATTGTGGGGGTCAAGCCTTTTATTGCTTTTTTTGAAAATCATTCATAAACATGTTTTTTTTTTTTTTTACATTTTATGCTTTTTACAGTTTATGTACTTAAATTACTGTAACTTAATTTATCGTCTTTACTGGAGGGTGAATGTTCTCGTCGTCTTAGTCGACAGTTATCCGAGCCATCGCACCATCGGAATTGGTCCAAATGTTTCATTTAACAATCAGCCAATCAGATCATCTTAAGGCGTGTTCCATAGTTTGTAAAGGATGAAGCAACAAAACATCAGTTTATGTTTTCCCACAATGTTGTGTGCTTGCTAGTTTGCATTTCATTGATGATGTTATGTATTGTATGATTTTTTTGTGTGTGCGTATGATAATGACTATATTCACTAACATCCTTATAATCTAGAATGTTTAAAGCACTATTAAGGACGTTCGGAAGAATATATCCAGAAAGACCAGGACACATTTGACCGATGTAGTGAGTTCAGTTCATGTTTGTTGGCCTGGGTTTCTATGGCAACCCACCTCTTTGAATTTGTCCGTAAGTCGAAAGAAAACATGGAGCAAACAGTCTTTTCTTTATCCCATTCGTATCATTATTTTCCGCCAAATCCAGATCAAAATCACATGTGATGTGGATTGAGTCGACCCAGTGGAGACGGAGCCCAGACGAGTTCCTCCGGGTTCCGACTCCTTCCCGCTCCACCACGCTGAATGAGGCCTTGTTAAATGCTCCGCTCGATTTTATTCATACTTAACCTATTTACATAACCTTTTCGAAGCAAGCAGCCCCCCGAGATGCCATCAGTTAGGAGGGAAAGACCAGAGGATTTGGCAACCCGGCTCTGGCAACCGAGGCGTGTTGCGTAAAGAGTCGTGTGGCGAATGGTTCTGACCCGAACTGACTTGGCGTTCCCCGACTCGTCCAACTAGCTAAATATACCCTTCGTGTTTAGAAAGAAACAACCCCTGTGGATCGTGATGAATCCAGTGCCGGACCAATCCCCCAAATCACATAAATCCCAGCTGCCGACGGCTTCACAGCGCTGCAGGCTTGTTCTTCTAAATTAAGAGCCCACCACAAATACCTCTTTCTTTCAGTTCCATATGCCAGTAAATGTAATACAGCGACACAGTGAAAACAAACCAGGGGCGGCCATGTTGGAACGAGCCATCGTCGCAGAAAATAATGAAAGAGTTACGGGGAAAAAAGCCAGCCGTCCTTCAGAAAGCCCCTGACGTGTAACGTAAATGCGCCTCTGGAAATGAGATTAAGCCGAAGTTTTTTTAGATTCGTGGCGTTCGTGCACCGTTGCCCGACGTCTTGTGTGGGTTTCGCTTCTATTCGTCCAACCTGAGACACGCAATTACATATGATGAGTGGACGCCATCGATGTCTCTTCCCGGTCTGAAAGGTTTTCACTTGCGCTAAATAAGAAGTGATTGGATTTCTTGGAAGGTCTTGATGGGCATTTGGATTGAGGAGTTCTCGTTTAAGTTCAAGATCTTTTTTGTAAGGCACTTTTCACAGTTACTGTCTTAAAGCGCGAAAGCTTGACATCGGTTTAGCTTGTGTCTTTCCTAAAGGCCCGTCCATCAATTCATCCACTACCTGCACAGCTTTTTTCCTTTCTGGTTCATGAGAGCTGGAGCCAATCACAGTAACTCTGGGCCTGGAGGCGGGACTCACTCTAGATTGGCAACCGACCAATGTGTAATAATACTTTGTTACTGTACTTTACTTAAGTAGAATTGTTACACTTATACTTGAGTAATAATTTTTCCCGCCGTGTTACTTCTATTTCATTCTGGTTAGTTTTTTTTTTCGTGTTGTTGTCGATCTCCAAAAACCTTCAGATTAATTTCGCCATCCGGTTCCGTTGAACTTGATTGTTTCTGCGTACCCGCTTTTGCGACTAAACAAAGCATATTGGTAAATCTGTATTAAAACTGCTGTTTTATTTTTACTTTATTTTATAAATATACATATATGGTGATTAATGTGTAGGTATTGTAATAAATGAAAAGGTAATTATTCACAACAGCAACATTTTAATCTAACATTATAGTCCTAAGGAATTTTTTCCCTGCATTACTTTTACTTTTTTCACTTGCATTAATTTTACTTTTTTCACTTTTTTTGAAGTTTCACCAGTACTTTTACTTGAGTAAAAATATTGAGCTCATACTTTAACTTCCGCAAAAGTATTTTTAAACTCATTTATACTCATTTAATATCATTTATACTTCTACTTAAGTAACAAATGTGAATAGATTTTACAGCTCTGCCAATTACAGAGCAGGGAACACTATGGATTGTCCATTTGTCGGGCGTGTTTTTGTAATGTGGGTGAAAGCGGAGACCCAGAGGAAACCCATTCAACATGAAAATCGCAATAACAGGAAATAAAAAGGAAATTATATACAACATTTTAATCTAACACTACAGTCCTAAGGCATTTTTTTCTTACTTTACTTTTACTTCAAGCAGTTTCCCCTTAACTGCTAAGTTATTTACTTGAGTAAAATGTTGAGCTGATACTTTTACTTCCACAGACGTATTTTTAACTCTAGCATTTATACTTCTACTTAACTAACAAACGTGACTAGTTTTGACTGCTCTACCAATTACAGAGCAGGGAACACTATGGATTGTCCAATCGTTTGGCGTGTTCTTGTAATGTTGTGGAGACCCGGAGGAAACCCACGCAACAAGCGAACCGCAAAACCGGGCCTGGAACGTGAATGATGATAAGTGCGAGGAAACGGCGCTCTCCTCGCCCACCGCGTCGCCCTTCTCCCGAAAACCATAAATGAATAAATGTGAAATTTAACAAGGGTTTATTTAAAAACCCTTTAAACTCTGCAGACGTTTCAAGCCGCGCCGGAGTGTTCTGGCCTTTAACGATTGCGTCCAGAGCTCCACGCCGCTGGTAGCTCGCAGCTCTGCCTGCGTATTGTCTGACCTCAAAATTCACGTGTTTGCAATTTGGCGCGCGTATATACATAAAGTAGCAAAGGAGCCGTATAAATGTGGCTTCACACATCAAGCTGGACTCTCTCAAGAGCCGAGCACAAACGGCTCTTTGCTTGTTTTCGGCATCTCGCGCGTTGACGGTGATGCGTTTCCACAAACTCCGCCAGAGAAAATATCGCAGCCGCACTTTGTTATTCCTGCATGATTGCTTTTTCTAAACATCGATGCGTTTTTTCTTTTTTCTCTTTCTTTTCTGAACGGAGGACAATGATTTCATTTTCTCGATCTAATTTCCGTCACGTGACGTTAAGCCTCGGCATTAAAATGGTAGCTCAGGGTTTCGCGGGCGTGTGAGTGTTCCTGTGTCTCTGTAGCGCGCCGCAACGCAACGGGGATTTCTCAACAAAGGGAACATTGAGACGGAGCCACGGAGGCGATAGCTGTCGGGACGCAAAGCCATTGATGCTGGAAAAAAGCTGGAGCGTTCTGAAGCGAGGCAGAGATGCTGGGCGAGGAAACCCACGGGCCTTTCCCGCGCTTGTTAGCATTTGTTAGCATTCGTTAGCAAACGATGCAGTTTGAACTAATGATATGGATTGAGAATACAGGGTTCCTACGGGTGCTTGAAATCCTTGAAAATGCTTGAATTTTATATATTTTTTAAATGCTTAAATGTAATTATACCGTGGAATCCAGATAAATGCACGTTTTGGGGACCGAACCCGAACCTGAACACAGATTTGTTTCACAAGAGATGACATTTTGCTCATACGAGATTTCGACGCCATGTTCGTACTAAACTTTCATCAACTTGAGATGTGTTCAGATTCAGCAGTGACAGGCGTGGTCACGTGAAGCGGCGACACAAACTATTTCCTCTGTGTTGTCAATATCAATGCACAGAAAAGTGAATGCATTAACGCAGTGGTCCCGAACCTTTTTGTCGTCACTGACCAGTCATACTTTTACCAATTTCCTGGGGGTTGGTGTAATTTTCCAGATTTTAGTTTTTAGTTTGGTATTTAGCATATAATAGTATTTATTGGTGTTTAAACGCATTAAAAAAAAGAAGAATAGAAAGTGATTAAAATTGGAACCACTGGAACTAACGGTGTTATGGTATTTGAAGTTTAATTTTATGTCAAATTTTTTTTTAAATCTATACTAAAACTATATTAAAATTAAAAGAAACTGTTTATTTAGATTCTCATCAATTTCAAACAGACTCACTGAAATTCCTAGAAATGTTTGAATATTTACTGTGGCCTAAAAATCGGGAAAAATTGTGTGACTTGTATGTGAACAAAAATTTGGAAATAAGATTTGGATTATTAATAGTGAGCCTTTTTGTTTAAAAAATATAAAATGATTGCTTTTCAGAAACTTTTCAGTCTGAAATTTGATTTCAATTTGAGAATTGGAGTCTGGATAATTGCTCATCGGTGTGAGTGAGACTGTTAGTGTGTTCTGCTCTGTGATTGGCTGGCCACCAATCCAGTAGGTGTGTCCCACCTTCAGGCCCAGAGTTGCTGGAATGAGTAAAGCAAAAAAGAAAATGTAATGAAACCACAAATTTTAACCCAACTTGGGATTTAATAAATCAACAACCGTTTTTAATGTCAATTAACATTACCTGGTAAACTCGATACAGAATTTTTTGCCCCTGTTTTTGGTTTTGTACACGAAAGAGTCGATCATTCCACAAATTGTCATTTCAACAAATCAACAAATTGTCATTTTTCTGTAGATAATTATATTGAACTGCCTGATGGAACATTAGCATTAAACCGGTCAGTTCTTCTAAATGAATGACAATTTTGAAAAGACGAAAGTGAAAGACGATCTCAACTTTCCTTTATCAGTTCGGTGATCTGTTAAAAATATGTTGGTTCTACGAATCCCACAAAACAGGTCACCTTCCTTTCCGAAGTGCGTGAGAGCGAAACGTAAAAACGAAAAGTTTCTCGAAACATCGACGGCACGTAATTCCGAAACGGTGCCACCGAAACCCACTTCCGCGTACACGTGGCGGGTTGGTGCGCCATCCACCTCTTCTGGACCACAGGGGGCAACGGAAATGCCGCGCCTCCTCACTGTACAGCCCCCCAAACCAGGTCCACATTGAATTCTGGGTTCCCTCAGGGCGTGAGGGGCAATTAAGCCCAGTACAGACGCCTATTCTTTAGCTACAAAACACCCCGCTCCCCACAAAACCCGACCCCCGCCGTGCGTGGTATTTATTTGCCTCCTCAAACACACGCACACGTACGCAGACACATTCTTGCCTAATTCTCCAACCGTAGGCCACGCTGGGTCCGGACTCGCACCTGGAACCAATGTGTGAACCCGCGAATTAGAGGACGGTGTGAAGCTTTAATGAATGTACAGTGGAGTCACCAGACGCGATCACGCACCTTCACATCCGCCTCACGTGGAGCTGGTACCTGCTGGTCAGACTTTGCTGTAGAAGATGGTGGAGAGGTTGTGCGGATCGGATCGTTTGCCCGGTAGATGATCGGAAGCAGAGCGTATCAAGCAACAAAGAAACAAGAGTAAGAGAGAGAGGTTGCAACATATTAAAGTAGTATATTACGTGGAATTACCTTAACTTTTAAACAGTGAATTGTTTTTCTGTCATTAGGATAATGGGTCCGTTTCACCTTGGATAAAAAAAATTACTTTTTATTTGACTAAAGTCACATTTTGTCTTCTACTTCTTTCTACGATGGAGAGAGAGAGAGAGAGGAGAGAGAGACGCACACTGAGAGAAACACTGAGAAAGTGAGAGACAGAGAGAGTGAAACACTGAGTAAGAGACTGAAAGAGAGAAAAATATTGAGAGAGAAAGAGAGAGACTGAAAGAGAGAGAGAAAGAGAGAGACTGAAAGAGAGAGAGACGCACACTGAGAGAAAGAGAGAGAGAGAGACACTGACAAAGAGAGAGAAACACTGAGAAAGAGAGAGACAGACAGAGAGAGAGAGAGAGAGAGAGAGAGAGATATGTATAGAGTGAGAGAGACACTGAGAGAAAGAGAGAGACAGGTGACTTTATTAAACAGATACTTTATTCTTTTGATATGGTCGAGTAGTCGGCACTTTGACTCACGTCCAAGAGGTTGTAGGTTTGAATCCCACTCCGTCTGGTTCTACTACTGAGTGTTACTGACACTGTTTTGTTTGTGTTGACTTCACTAGATGGTTAAATGTTGAGCACTATTTTGATACGGTGCCTAGTGGCCATATTGGCAAACTCAATCACCAGATTTTGTTCTTAATTCGAATCTGTTTTTTTTAACTAGCAGTGTGTATGGTTGACCCACGTTAGCGTTGCCATGTTGTTTTAGTGCGGATCTCTGGTGATTAAGAGTGTTTGTCTAACGGACACTCTATATAATATTTACAACTGAGATGTTCTGAGTGACTTTCATTAGATTTTACAAGGCGCCACAGTTTTTTTTTTCTTGCCCTCAAACTCATGCGGCTCTGAAGCCGAACAAATTACATCTAATAAAGCGCGGCTATAAACACAAACCTCGGCTAAATCACTGAATGTACCTGTTGGAAGTGTAATAAACGTGTACCAGGACCATTAACCTGAGGCTGTAAACGTTTAAGAAAAAGTTCGACAAATGGTGGACCAAAACATACTCATAATTCTCATTTGTATTCCAGATTAGTGTGACAAATTTATTGTTTTTTTGCTAATTATGCTATTCTGCCTAGATATTTGAGAAAATAGCAACTTTCCCGACTGTTCAGTCCCAGAAATAGCTCTGCCAAAAAAAAAACGTTTTTTTTTTAACCGTCACACACCTTTGTTCCCCAAATTGCCATGAGATGGCGCTGATGTCGTCTTTAATGCCTGACTCATCCTCTCACTGTATCTCAACAAAAAAACAAGGGCAATAAATTCTCGCATTTGCTTTACAGGAAAATTCCGAAGGATGATTTTCTTTCTTTTTTTTGAACCCCTATTCCTTCATCCGTAATCGAACAAGCTGCTCCCATCACATCTTCTCTGGGGCGTCGGGCCTCCACGCATGACACCTTTGATGTGGAAGAGCGAGTGAGAAGAGGAGGGAGGGCGAGGTCAAAGGTCACGATGGCATTCAGTGGGTTTAAGTGGCTGTATTATACTCTAAGCCCTTGCTCCGCGCTCCTTCCCTTTTCTCCCACTGCCCTTTAAAGAGTAACCAGAGCCAGCGAGAGGACACTGGGCAGCCAGAGACAAACACACTGGCCCGAAAAGTGAAAGACTCTGAAAGGAAGGAGAGGCCGGCAGCAAATGGGGCTGTTTTAGAAAGTGGGGTAGTTAGCAGATAAAAACTGTCTCCAGACTGTAAAAAGATCCTTCCTGTTCTTCTTCTCTTTGCCCTCCCTCCTCCTCTACAAAAGGAGCACTGGTTTATCTTTGTGCCCTTAATTGGGCTGAGAGACAGAGCTACTCGAGGCCGCCGAGACCCCAGACGCCTTTCCACTGTTCATTCATCTCTCCTCCCTTTCTTTCTCCCTGACCCTCGTGCGTTTGAGGCCTCTCGTCCTTTTCTCTCCATCTTCACTGTCTTTTTGTCCATTATCGCTGCTCTGTCTCTGGTTCTTCCTCTATCGTCTTCTCTGAGGTGACGTGTCTCTTACTTTCCCCTCACATTAGAGGTATCAGAACACATATCGGACGGAGCACAGATGGAGATTGGAGTGTGTGTGTGTGTGTGTGTGTGAGAGATAGAATGCACTGTACATGGGAAACTAAGGTGCGACTGTAAGTTCAGTGAAAGGTTGGCGCATTCAAAAGCGACCACACAAAGAGAGTCAAGTAGCAGCCAAAGTGAAGCACAAGTGCCCAAATAAATAAGTAGACTGAAGCTTTAACCGCTTTTTTTAAGGTTAAAGATCAGTTGGTCAATGGCTTGCAAAGCGTTCAGTTCTAAAATATGGAACACTGCGCTCAAACCAGGAAAAAGTACGAATGGCTCCAAATCTTACCTTCAGTGTTTATGAGCTGAAACGTGACTCCACCCACATGACATTGGTTTCTCATGATGAGATCACTGATTGGATTTCAGACGATGAGATCGTTTAGAATTCGAGTTTGACACCCAGTTTGGCCCTTTTTTAAAGTCCTCAAAAAAAGTCTGCAAAATTGTCCAACGGTGTAAATGAGAGTGTGAAAGTTTGTGTGGATGCGTTCTGCTCTGTGATTGGTTGCTCTGTGATTGGTTGCTCTGTGATCTACGGGGTGAGAGTTGCTGGGTTTGGCTTCAGTTCCCGCGGACCCAGAAATAGAAAAACGTTTTCAAACTCTCCTCAAACTTTAAGAATCGGACTTTTCTCTGTAATCCACATCGAACACCGTCAAATCTAAAATCTCCATGTGGAATTACGTGTGACCCTATTAGCTTTCCCAAGTCCAAGCTGTATTTCTTCTCTACTATCCAGAGACCTGACACCAAGAACCGTCTGGTTGGAATCCCACACAAAAATAGTCCTTCTTTCATGGAGAATCAGAGACAAACGGACGAAGAGGGGAATACGCAGATATTCTTTCTCGCGGTGGGGCCAAAGGATGTCCGACTAAATGGCGTGGCTGTCTGATAAGGTTGCACGGAGGAAATCTGTTACCCCCTCAGGTACGTGGCGTGGTCCGCAGGGCTGCATTAAATAAACATGTGACCGAACGTGACGTTGGGAAAAAGTCAACAAACAAAACCAAGACCAAGTGTGTTTTGTGAGGACGTGCATCATGGGGACATTAGCAAACGTCAATTCCAAGCGGGAATTTATGCCGAAACAAAACGGAGATAGTCATCTCCCGTCCCCCTCATCTGAATGGACCACCTTTCCATGAACCCACTCACGGCCTTGCGGGACCGCACCGAGCTTGACCTCTCCAATGGTCTGGGAACTGAAGAGATCCCACCTGGTAAACCAAACGTTCTTCACAGTTTCCCCTCGGCCGAACAAAGCCGCGTCACCTTCGGGAATCCTCGTATTTCCCTTCCGCTCCTCAATGGCGCTTTTCAAAACGGCAGTTCTGGATCTTTTGTGGTTGACGTGGTGCGACTCCAGGAACGTCCTGCCTCTTTCATCGGGCCCCGAACCACTCAGAGATGTTTTCATACTTTGGCTTCTAATTTCTCCCTCTTGTAGGTCGGGTTCAAAAATAAATCACCGCCGCTGAACTGGGCTCCGTGTAGGTTCAAGCTCATTACTAGCCTTGTTGGGAACTGTATGTTATCCCACCTGAGTTCTTACTACGAGGCCACAGTTATTCTAGAAGGTGTAATTAGCTGTCCATCTGCAGCGCCGTGTGGTTGCCAAATCCTCGGGTTCTCCTGCTGTTTCCACCGACCAATTAGGCATCTGGAATGGTCCATTAGCCTAGTTCTAGCTGCTAAACGAATTTGACCGCTTACCTTTCCACGTACGCCTGATCTTCCACTGTTTGGTAGATGTTTTCACAAGTCTTCCAGAGGCGTTTGAAAGGAATGAGGAAGCGGACGGAGGAAGAGATGGATTGTGACAGAGGCAGCGAGGGTAATTGGATTGAGTCTCAGCTCGGCGGGACGGTGCTGCCCTCCTTTTCAGACCCACTTCCTTTCTCCTCTCCCCCCCCGCTGCGAGGTCAATCAGCCGTCCATCAGATCGCTGGCTAATCTTCTGGGAAGGATAGAGTCTGACAGAAAGCGTGAGAGACAGTAGAGAACATCAGACAGCGCAGAAGAAGAGGAGGAGGATCTCGTGCAGGGTTCGGCTGGTGAACCGAAGACTAACGCGCAGGAAATGAATCCGTATTAAGTCCTGTCTGTTACCGTCCCGACGTGGCACAGCGTGAAGAACGCGGCATGTGAGAAAGGGAAGAGTGCAACACCAAGACTTTAATCTGTAGATTATTCATGCACTGGCGGGTGACTTTGTTTAATTCAAATCGTTGTGATACTTATTCATAGGCATTCAATTATTTATTCATCAACACTAATTTATTCAAATAGGTTAAAAACTTGACCTTGAATGCGTGATTTTTTTTTTTTGCTCATTATAAAAATTCAACCTAAAGTTTTGTTTTCACTGTATTCCACCCTTTTAGATGTTCAGGTTTGTGCGATAAAATTTGTTATACAGGATTTCTGTAATTTCGACTCAAATTCCAATTTTTTCCCAAATGTTCTGCAGATTTTATGCGGGAAATATTGCCATGAATATGTCAAGGTTTAAACTAAAATATAGCTTCTACAAACTTTATTTGCTCTGTCAGACAGATTTATCCTTCTTCCACTGCTTTTTCAATTTCTGGGTCGCAAGGAGCTGGAGACAATATCTGATGTTCAGTAGGCAGGACACACCCTTAATTGCTGGCCAACCAATCACAGGGACAGATACACACTGTCACTCACAACCAGTGTTGGGCAAGTTACTCTAAAAAAGCAATTAATCACCAATTACAAGTTACTTAATCAATTTGTAATTAAAATACTTTTCTAGTTGCTGTGTCTGAAATAACTTAAATAATCAATAAGTAACTTTAGAAAATACTTCTTAAAATCCCTATAAACCTTTAAATAGTTAATAATTAATTAATTAAACATATCAGAAATAGTGAAAAAGTTGAGCCTTTCAGCTTTCTCACGCCAACTACTACAACTTTAACGATATTAAAGCGACAAACTAGACTTTTACCTTAAAATGCATTAATAAAATCAAATATTAATATTCAGCGATTTTTTTTTTTATATGTAACGCAAGTACATAAGTAACTGTAATTAAAATACCTAATAATTAAAAGTGATTCGTTACATTATTTTTCAGTGAAAATGTACTTTAATTACAGTTACACCCAACACTGCTCACAACTATAATACATTTTCAAACTCATGGAATTCATTTGAACAGTGGAAGGAAAAGAAAATGCAAACTCAGCACAGAGCGCCGCCAACTGGGACTCGACCTCGTCGCACCTCCAGTCTCAAGCGGGTTCTTCTTCAAGCGCAATTACAGAAAATTCATTTGAGTTTAGCAACAAGGCAGAACTGAAAGCGTGACACTTTGGAACCCAATCACGGCGGATGACATATCACAGGACTCTCGTGCCTTTATCTTAGCATGCTAATGTTACCCGCAGGACACGCCAAGCAGCCAAACAATGTGCGATCTATTAGGAGCTCCGCGCTCAGAAATGACAAAGACATAAATAGAGCCGCTCCATCAAGACCCGTCCACCGAATTGTATTTTTCTCCGGGTCTGTGCAAACATTTCCAGCGGAGCTACAGAGCAGATACACAGACTTTGCTCTCCGGGTTGAAACTCGGGCCAGTCTGTCATTATGGTTGATCTGCTGTGCTGAAGTACAGCTCCAGTACAATAGCAGGGCACGGCTCCAGCCGAGGAGGATCACAGGCCGAGCCCTGCTATACTACTTTTATGGCAGTGTTCGTTAAAAAAGTTGAACGTTTCAAAAGGCGCATAAACGAGGCATGGAAAACACATAAATGGCACTTTTTCCCCATGTACGATTGAAGAACTCAACGCAGAACTAGTTTATGAAGAAACGAGGGAGGGGGGAAAAAAGCGCACATTAAAGTTCCCGTCGCACTTTTTTTCCACCGATCTGGAGTATCGCGAGTCATGAGAGACCTCGCTGTTTAAAACGCTTAAGTCTGCGTTTGTTGGACGTATTAATTGCCCTGCGTTGGGCAAAATCGGTTTGAGGGAAAACACACGGCTGGAGGATGATGCCAGCTCCGGATCTCAAGCATGGAGAACCCCGTCCTGCTCCATCAGCAGCCGGTGACGGGAAGAGAGGGAAAAAAAAAAGACACAATGCAATTGAACAGGGGGATGAACGGTCTGAATGAAAGACTAACGTGCAATTTGTTCATTAACTTGAATGAATATTGAGCTTTTTTTCAGATTTGTTGGTCCAGCTAAAGCAGGGGTGTCCTAACTTTTTTCAAAGAGGGTCAGATTTGCTAAGGTGAAAATGTGTGGGGGCCAAACATTCCGCTGGACATTCTTTGAACCCATTACATGAAGAAAAAATTACCATAAAACCTCTAATAGACCGCCATGGCGGTCTAATTTTCAACTCTTCCGTCGAGGAGGCACATTTTCTCCATTTTCAAGTTTTTACCAAAATCATATTTGAAGACCACAACAAGCGAAGTATAAGACTGTCTGGAAAACTTTTTTTTGGAAAAAAACTCTTTGTTCTGCAAGTTTTCTGGTGTGACAGGGTTTTTTTTTTCAGTTCACTTATATAGTTCACTAACATATTTTAGGGAAAGTGAGTTGGTCGAAACACTCAAATTCAGCTCCGTACCTCCATAATCTCCGTTTTAAATCCCTTTCAGAAAACTGTTTGTGTATCATCAATACATTTAAAGTCTCAAGTTTGAGCTTCAGATCCTCCGCATTATTAATTTCTGCAGACTGCGGGATTTCATTCACATTCATCAATATGTCTGTACTTTGCAAATGGAAGACTTGTCTTTGTTTATAAATAGTGTGTTTATTGGCTGCGCTTAACGGACAATTTGTGTTATTTTTTTATTTATACATTTAACAAAAATTGTAATGAATTTTTTAAATTACTTGCCTGGCCATTTATGGCATCGTATTTGCAGGGCACACGTGCAAAAACTTATTACTGCATGTAATTAATAAAAATACAACGGGTGAAATTTCAAAACGGTGATTACAAAATGCAACAATTCTTGGAACGTTTTTGTTAAATAAAATACTATTGCTCTTCATTAATATTTTTTAATATATTATCCATATATTAAAATATATATTTATATTTTATTTATACATTGACTTTTGACAAAACAACTAAATCTGGTCTTGTCTTATGTGATAAGTGTCTCGTCACACCTAGTAATTGTTATTAAAAGATGTAAAATCCCAGATCCGGAAGCTGTGACTGAGAACCTCCGAACGAGTGTTTACCCAACCACTGGTTTGAAAAAAAGGAATGAAATAACAAAAAGGCACCAGAGGAAAAGTCTGAAAGAGAGACGGAGTGGCCGTGTGAGAGCGAGTGAGTTGTCAAGATGGCACGCCATGTAATTTTACGACCCCGCGTTTTTCCTGTGTTTGTGTAGAAAACAGTGTGAATGTTACCCGCGGGTCACGGTGTCAGCGCAGGGTCAGCGTGAAGGGCTTTTTCGTTCCCCTTCACTTCTTGTCTCCAGTATACCTGCCTGAAAGACCATACATCAGCAAACAACAGACTCTGACAAGAAATAATAAGCAGAGCGCTGTGTATTTTTCATTCCCAACACGCGCTTTCGCTGTAAAGCATCGCACGGCTGCCACAAAGTGAGAAATGTGCGTGTAAACATGTTCCGTTTGTCACTCGAGACGTTTCTGCAAAAAACACGAGGAATCAACCCAACAGGATCATTCAATAGCGCTCGTTTTTCCTTGCTTCTTTTTTTTTTTTTGACCCGTTGACAGCTGTTAGAGCGGAATTCTTTTTCGATGTGTGTACTTTTGAAATCGTATATGTCTGCCAGCAAAGCGTGTGCCCTTTTTACCTCGGCGCGAGTGTTGCGGTGCGGACACGTTGCCTTCAGAGAACAGAAGAGAGAAAAGTTGGGTGCGCATCAAAGGAAAGTCGTTTCTTCTTTCGCTTGTGCCAAAGACAAACCCGATAGAAGTCATGGAGAGGTACATTTGCGAAGCTTGAGAGGAATTCCTCCCGACGTGTTTTATTCTCCGAGCGCCGATTTGCTTGTGGTTCTGATTGTGGCCTTTTCACGGGGTAAACAGATGATCGAAAGTCACTGGCTCCTACAGCAAGAAGATGAATGTGGCTGGAGAGAAGCTTCAGCTTTGCTTTCCCCGCTGAGGGCTGGCTTTTGTTTTTCGTTTTTTTGTCGAGTGTTCCAGAGGAATGAAGTTCGGAATAATAGATCATCGGTTTTTCTGATCCACGTTGATAGCGGAGTTAGTTATGGCATACCAGTCCTGGATCCAGCATCATGTACCAATCCTGCTGATGTACCTGATCCGATCAGCCTGATTTACTGACTTTCTTCTCACAAGCGTCCGTCTGTTTGTTTGTTCTTGGTCTGTGTACAACGTTTAAAGCCTTGGGTGCAGCCGTGACCTCATGAGGGGTTTGTGGGGTCTGTTTAACATAACACATGGCATGCTTGTCAAATCTTTGGGGATCAGAACATAAGAGACACACATATAAGCTTGTCCACATTCCTGCGGGGTCAAAGGTCAGCATTGCCGGCACCTTGTATACAGAATTTATATGTGTCCACAAGTCCCTTGGAAAACAGCCTTTAGAAGTTATACAGGATCCCAGTGCAGCGGTCACAAACTATTAAGAAGCAGCAGATGTAGAAAAGCGAGTCGTCGCCACCTCGTAGAGCCACAATCATTAGCCACGACCAAGTTCAAGTTCAAGTTCTGAGCATTTGTGAGGCGCTTTTCACAGTTTTAACTGTCTCAAAGCGCACGTGTGAATATGTAAGAGAATTGAAGACCAAAGGTGTAAAGTACTTGAGTACACCTTTAGAATTTTTTGTACTTTTTGTAAGTATACAATATGTATACATATGTATTACACAATTCATTCTAAAAAAAAAAAAACAGTACGACAAGAAACTGAAAAAAGTTCTTTAGACATTGAAACACTAAGCATAGTATTTGTACTTGTACTTTATTGACTGCGTGAATTTTGTTGGGACTGTGTGAATTTAAAAGTTGCTTGTATTTTTTATACTCAGTACAAGTACAAAGTAGCCAAAATTACTAATAAATAAAAAAATATTTACAATATTTACAAAATGTACAAAAATTCCTAAAGTGTACTCAAGTACTTTACACCTCTGGCCTGTGGTCGAAAATGGTCAAAAATGGGTGGATGAGATGGGTGTTGATGGGTTTTCTGAGAAAATATTGTGAAACGGAAACGGCCCGTTCTTTACGGGTGAGGCTCATGTGATACTTGTTATGGTCGTCTGGTTGTGAATCTGGCCCGCTTCCATTCACATAAAGGTGCTAGTGTGTCGTCGATTTTCGTCGATGTGGTGTTGATGTATAAAGTCGGACAGCTCGCAACATATTTGGATGCAAATTTTGGATTGAGTGTCAGCTGGAAAGCTCGACCCCGTGCGTGGTTGAGGAACGTCAGATTATTTTCCAAGAAAAACGGTTTTGGTGTTGAAACTGAAGATGGCTTCACTAGCCTGTCGTGAAATTATTAGACTTGTGAAACTGTAGGACTTCTGTGTCTAATTGTTACAGTCTGAGGGATACGTATAATCACACTCGCAAAGTAAAAGTACAAGGTTGTTCCAGTATTTTGGCTTTTTTCCTCTGGTTTGAGTCACTCCGTATCTGTTTCACTTGTACCATACTTCACCCTTTTCCTGTAAATTGACTTCATTCGTTCTCATCCAGTAAGGTAGAACTTCGCATTACTCATTATCGAAACCTCACTCTTGTCTGTTTGTGATTATCGCTTCAAGATCGTATCTTTTGAACTTGGTAATGAATTGCATTTCACACAGCTGGAGTTTCTATGATCTTGATCAAACCAAGACTTACAAACAAACATTTGCCGCACTTTTTTTTCGCCTTTGTACGCTAGCCGGACAAATAAACAAGAGCGGAGAATCGCATTAAAGAGTTGAGCTGTGATTTTCATCAGTGTGCTTAAATGTTGACATCACTTCAGCATATTTCTCATTTACGGCTTGTGTTTGAAGTTCAAAGATAATCAAACTGATTCTTTATTTCATATTATGGATTCACACATTATAGACATGAGATTTGGCCCAAACTTGCAGGTCTGTCATAATGCCAAATTCACATGTGGTGACATATTTGGATTTGGGTTTTATGTGCACATATTTTTGGGTGCGAGACCCTTATTTGGAACTTTTCAAATATTCAAATAAACTTCAAATCAAATCAAATTCAAATTTTTCCTGGGTGAGACCCTTTTGGGGACATATTTTCAGGGAGAGACCCTTATTGGGACATATTTTCTGGGAGAGACCCTTAATTTGGGACATATTTTCTGGGTGAGACCCTTATTGGGACATATATTCTGAGTGTATAAGACCCTTACGGGGGGCATATATTCTGGTGGAGACCTTGATTGGGAAATTGTTTCTGGGTGAAACCCTAATGGAGGCATATTTTCTGAGCGAGACCCTTATAGGGACCGATTTTCAAGTGCAACACTCTTATTTGAAATTTTTTTCTGGGTGACACTGTTATGGGAACGTATTTTCTGGGCGAGACCCTTATTGGGAACTTTTTTCTGTCCAAGATCCTTATGGGGACAAATGAGGTGAGTGACACCCTTATGGGAGCATATATTCTCTGTGAGACTTTGATTGGAACCTTTATTTCTATATTCTGGGCAAGGGTTATATGGACGTAATTTCCGGGTGAGAACCCAATAGGGACATATTTTCTAAGCGAGACCCCCATAGGGACATATTTTCTGGGCGAGACCCTTTTAAGGACATATTTTCTGGGAGAAACTCTTATGGGGACACATACTCTGGGTGAGACCTTTATTGGGACCATTTTTCCGGGCGAGACCCTTTTAAGGACATGTTTTTTGGGAGAGACTCTTATGGGGACACATACTCTGGGTGAGACCTTTATTGGGACCTTTTTTCTGGGTGAGACCCTAATGGAGGCCTATTTTCTGGGCAAGACCGTTATAGAGACATGTTTTCTGGGCGAGACCCCTATAGGGACATAATTTTTGGGAGAGACTCGTATTGGGACATATTTTCTGGGAGAAACTCTTATAGAGATATTTTCTTGGAGATACCCTTTTTGGGACATATTTTCTGGGTGAGACCCTTATGGGGACATATTTTTTTATGTGATTTGACCAATTACAGATATTTATGAATCATGTCAAGTAAATACTATGATGAGAACATCACTGTACATATTTGCATTGATTGAGAAATATATACTGGGTTTACTCGTTTCTGCCTCCCAAAAAGTTTCTGTCACTGTTAAAGTGAATGTTTTTCACTGTTACATCAGAACCAGATCACAGATTTACCAGAAATAATCCACCGTTCCACTGCCAGGCCGAAAATTGCCTGAGAGAAAGAACAGATTTAAAACAATTTATCCCTGTATCTGTGGGATAAACGTCCAAGTGCGAGAGAATGAAGCCTAATTGATCCAATTTTCACTCGAAATAAGAATATTTCCTTTAATAAGATAATAGGCTAGTCAGCAACTTGCCCGAACAGCAGAAGTATTCCCAGATTCATAATTAAGTAGAAAGCGGTGCAATGTGTGCCAGACGACACTTAAGTGTTTTATATAATCCCATTTTTATAAAACCGTGGACTTCAGCTGCCGTTTAAGAACCATGTGTACCACAGTTAGCCTAGCGTTCTTCTCTCCTTCACATTCATGCGTTTAGCAGATGCACTTATTCAGAGCGACTTGAATTGCATTTCCAGTCCAACATTAAACTCATTTCGGCTTTTAATGAGAATCAAACCCATATGTTTTGTGTTGTTAGCACAACACGCTACAAACCAGTGCTAACGGGAAAGCTAGCCAAATAAATATTTCACATTAAACATGACAGTGATTTTGAGAAGAGCGGGAATTTACACCACACTTTGAATTTCAAATTTAATGTAGACTGAGATTACAGTGGATCTGCGTTGTAAACCTCTTCATGTTTCGGGATTCGAGGATCGCTTGAGCATCTTGAGGCCGTTGAATTGTCATTTTCTTGTCAATCACATATAGAGTTGATTTGTGGACAAGGAAATATGTCGTGAACGAATCATCCAATGAATAAAAAAAGTGTAGATTTGGTTCCAGATCATTCAAAAGCTTCTGCTCACGGGCCCAAGAGAGAAATGAAGAGATTGTTGGAGAGACGGTGCTAACCTTCAAGTGAACTCAAGGAAATGATGAGTAGAATCACAGATATGTCCTTGGCAGTGCATCTCCCGTCTTCCATATGTGTTGCATTTGTTAAGGTTGTGTTTGTTTGAAGAACCTCTCTTTTGTTTGGTGGTGTTACAGCGACACATTCTGAGGTAACTGATGGTTTCTCTCACAGTTTCACAGTTCCATTGTCATTTATTAGCAACAAAAACATTAGACGATGGATTTAAAGTTACAAGATTACACCTGTTCTGCATTACAGCAAATGTCCATCATCTGACGCTTCATCAGACCGGTGGATGGTGGCCACATCTAGATCTGCTCCTCGCTTCTGATGCTGAAAATAGAGCGTTTGAAATGCACACGGAGAAACCTCAGATAGTGATTATGGTAGAGTGACCATGACGTGATGGAGAAACACCACAGGAACACTTCTGTCACTGTGAGGTCAGCGTTTGGTCATTCACCGTGGAGTCGTCTAACCCGCACATCTGTTGATCTCGCTTAATGCGTTTGGCGTTTTGACATCAGAAGAACTTTCTGCTGAAGGTCAGATGATTCTGATATAAAGTAATTCCTGAACTTCGGGTGTATTGTCGCTTAAGTTGCTGATCAGTTTCTTTTGAATAGACACTTTTTAAGACCTGAGGAGCAAGATCTCAAGTATCTGAGGTCAAGGCTTGGTCTTGACCTTTTTGTGTAAAGTTTCATGGCTTTCTTCCGAGCCTCTTGTTTTCACCACGGTGTAAAAACTTGCATTTACGGTTTGGAGACTCTAAAATGCCAATCAGCTGGTAACTGAAGCTGGTTCTTCAGTTCTTGGACAGTTATTTGGCTTGAGCTCCCCGAGACCCCGAAATGGACTAAGCAGATCATAAAGTGGTGGTCAATGGTACCAACTGCATTATTATCACAGGAGTATCACAAGTTCCTGTTTGAAACTTTTTGGCAACACTAACAAATGTGTCTCTTTTTTTTCTTCTCAAGATCTCCCCAATGTATTTTTTCATGCTTTTATTTTATATTATTGTATATAATAAAATATAATAATTACTGTAAAATTTTGTAAGTTTAGTTCATCTACTGGGTCCCAGCCCATATTGTATCCACGCGAATGCAAGCGCTCGTTTATTTCCAGTTTTAGCGACTCGAAATCTCTGAGAGATTCCTTTAATTGCCAATTTCAAATTAATATACAAAGAAATATAAGCGCCCATTTTTCCACATTTCAAGTGAGGAGCAATCATGAAAAAATGGAAATACTTGCTGTTTTTATGCAGCGGTGTGCTTGTGCGTTGTGTCCGGTTTCTATCTTTCTATAATGGCTCGGGAAGCAGACATGTAAGCTTTTATTAGCTCAATAACAGAAATAAAGAAACATTAGTCATGCGGCGACACTTAATAGGATAAATAGGGGTTAAATAACCTGTTAGAACAAAAAATAATTCATATCCGTTAAATCAGCGCTAACTGCTAACGGCTGGATGCTAAGTCCAAGCGCAAGGAACAGAACTCATTGAAAACAGCATGAAAACAAAGAAACAAGGAAAAAATGTAATATCAGGAACAAACACAATCAAAACGCTCGGTTTGCTGCTCAGGGAGATTAAGTTCCGTAAGTTACTTTTTTTTTTATTATTCAAGTACAATGATATCAAAATGATAAGAATCACAAGTTACGGGTTAAAAGAACAAAAAGAAGTAAGAGAAGTATTTAGCCAGAATTTTTTATTCATGTTTTGTCATTTTTTGTGCCTGAAAAATGAGTGCTTATGCTTGCGGGTTGCCTATATTTGCACTAATACGGTATTTCCGATGGTTGGATGACTTTCCTGGAAAGCTACTCACTTCAGGAGTCTGTTTTTCAGGGTTGGTGTTAAAATCCAATTCCGGATTAATCAGAACAAAAGACAAATGATTTCAATCTCCTTCTGCTGAGCTTCAACCTGTCCAAATCCTGCCTCTGCCTGCTGGATAATTGGCCAATTATGAGTTAGCGTGGGGTAATTGTACATCCGCTGAACCTCTGCAGCTTCGGAAGGCAACACGCAGGGAAAACTGTGACTTTGTCAGATTGCATTATCGATAAACCTACATCATCCCGACACAATCGCGGCGTCTTCGCGGCTCAGTGGAATCGTTTTTTACAGCTTGTTTCACACAAGCGAGGTGATGGAGCTTCCTGGTGACATCAGAGAAGGATGGGGAACGAATCCCTTAATGAACTTGAACTCCAGTGACCTTTGACCCAGCAGCCGGTCACAACCCTGGTGTTTTCTCAGCCAGCAGGGAAGATTACAGTAGGGGTCGGAGGTCAAAGTTCACCGGCGAGGAAAGAGTCAACGCCAACGCGCCGGGATATTAACTTGCCCTCGCGGAAACTGACACTGGTGGCGAGGAAGGAAAGCGAGAGCGATGGTTGGTGGCCGGAACCAGGAGGAACGGGTCTGAAGGCCTGCATCTGGAGACCAGATGGCCGTTGAGTCATGCCTGGGTTACCAGGGGTTGGGAGCCGTCTATAAAGGAGGGAGCGACACACTCAGACATGGTTTTCCAGTTTCATATACTGGCTCTGCTTCTCCAGCTTTCCCATTTCCTCAGAAGAATGGCGTCCTCTCAGGAGAGCCAGCCCCTGTGGAGAAGTGGATTGCTGACCTGGGGCTAAACCTGACACCTGACTTACTGTGCTGCCGAAGAAGAGTTCAGCCCGAGGGTGACGCATACCACACCACCCTCCCGCGCTGGAGAACCAGGCTGGATTCACTTATTGTTCTCATGTTCAGGCAGTGGAGAAAAATGCAGGACAATTACGTAATTAAGTGGTTTTGCGGCTCTGTTTAACCTTGTTTTACCGCGCTGTTGTGAGGTTTCTTTGGAGGGGATGTTGAGCGACGTTTCACTACCAACTCTGAGATTTATGAGATTGTTGGTCCTTGTGCGTTTTCTGATGCGCGGAATAATGCAACGCGCCCGCGGACGAGCTCTGTTTCTGATATATTTTCCTACAGCTCAGATTTTCGTTGCATGCCTGTTCAAAAATTGCATCACTGCTCAGCTGTTCCAAGCTTGTGCGTGTGCGTTCAAATATTCCGTACAGATTACAACAAATACGATTTGACAAAAAAGACAGAGGGCAAAATACATAAACAAAGCCAGAATGTTCAAATAAGCAGGAAAATAACTTGGGTTTTGCGCGAGTGGTAGCAATGAACAAATGAATTGTGCGCTGCGCGTTTTTGCAGCAAAATGTCTTTTCAAAAGTACTTGTGGGAATTTTTGTAGGATTAAGGAGAAGAAACCGATAGATATAACACGTTTTTTAACATGCATGCAGAAAGTATGAAAATCTCCGCAGTGACTAGTGATGTGTCGTTCGTGAACGATTCGTTTAAAATGAACTAATCTTTTATATGATTCGGAATTAACGAGTTTCCTCAGTGAATCATTCGTGAATGACAGTAGCGAGCAGCATTACTCCAATTCATTCCTGATTCGTTCATTTCGTTCACTCTCGCATGCTCTGTAGTATTTGAAATGATTCGTTCCCTTTGCTGTTTGAAAATTAAAAATCCAAATCAATAAAAAAATTGAATTTCCATCACTAGTAGTGATGTAATTTTAACATGCAGAGCAAGCTAGGAACAGCTGAGCAGTGACATAATATTGCGCTGTAGGAAAATCTGAGCTGTAGGAAAACTTTTCAGAACGGCAGAAATTACGGAAGCGTGTAGAACACAGGTGTCTATAGATTAAATTAGACCATAAATTAAATGTGTTACTTCATTAGCCTTTTTAAACTATATATTACTATTATTATTTTATTGATAAATGTTTAGCTGCGTTAAAATGCAGGAATATATGCATTCAGAAACTATTCACATTAAATTAGTTGAATTAAATTAGGCATTCATTAAATGAGTTACTTAATTTGCATTTTTAAGTTTGACAAACTTGAACAAAAGATATTCAAAAATTCGAAAAACGCTCAATTCCTTAAACCTAAAACTATTGCTGAAGTGAAATCTTCATTAAGTTCTTCCACATAGGTTAAATATTTGCTTGCTAAATTTTGCTTTGTTGAAGCTTGTGTTATTAAAAAAAAACATTAATAAAATGTTAACATTAACACTAAAATAAAACATTAAATAAATTATTACATTGAAAAAAAGTACAATAAATACCTACATAAAAAAATTATATACTTTGTTTATTAAATATGTACTGCATATAATATAATGTGTTTTTATTTCATTTCAGCAGCACAAAATCAATTCCACATTTATAACTCATTTCTTACATGTAAAGGTCTGTCATCACACTAGACTCCGCCTCTTCTCAGAACTCTGATAGTATCTGTTATTGTCAATACAGGTACATGCTGAACTCTGTCCAATAGATCACAACCTGACGGGAAAGACGATGATATCAGTCAGCGGACAATAAGGTTGTGACCTCGTTTGATGTTCAGAAACATGCAGGAATATTTTGTCTAGATGGGTTTGGTATGTCCTGAATCGCTCAATAGAAAGGTCAGATAACAGACATCAGCGCTGCTGGGTGATCTGACATCAGCTTCAGGAGATAAAGAAAACCAGAAGAGCCGACAGATGGAAATAAAGACACTGCTGGGTATTATTACACACACACACACACACACACACACACACACACACACACACACTCTCACACACACACACACACTCTCTCTCTCTCAATATCCAAGATATATGCATATATTTTTTATTTCAGTTATTGTTTATTCACTCAAACACATATACATAACAAATCACAACCAAATAAATCCACAAAATAATAATAATACAGTGGTACCCCAACCTTCTAAATTGTTTGTAGACAAACAGAAGCTCTTGTTGGTGATGCGTGTATAATGTATTTTCAGGTTTAACTTGCCTTTGTTTTTCCCTCTGGAAACAATTTGTGTTGGACTTTGAACATGAACACAGAAATTTTAAATTCCCATAGATCTTGTAACTTTAATTTGTGAGATTTTTGAAATAACTGTTGTGTATGGTCACGGAAAACCAAGTTTATCTACAATTATTTTTATAAAAGACCTTTTTTGCAGTATGTATAAAGGTTTTAATGCACTTTTGTATGTATATATTGTATGTATATCATTCTATCTATCTGTCTGTCTGTCTGATAGATAGATAGACAGACAGACGATCTATCTATCTATATAAAATGTGTACCACTATACAACACTCATAAAAGAATCTGTTTTTTTTTTTACCATAATCATTTGTGGCAAATATTCATACGGGAAAAACAAAGTGCTATTCTTTCTATTTCTTTTACAGCGTGGGTTTATGAACGCTGCGTGTCTGGAGCTCGTGTTTTTCTGTGTGTTTCTTCGTTTACTGGGCTGTTCGGTTTAATTCCGTGGCTTTTCTTCTCACCCAGGTGCTTGTAAATGTGTTTGTTGGGAATAAACTGGTGAGCAGCGTTCCGGTCTCCACAGACTTTGGTTTGGCTGTGAGCGAGAAGGTTTTATTTCAGGGCCCGGAATCACATTATTCCTGACAGTAATCACTGGAAGTTTCCCTTTATTAGGCCATAAAAAGGGGAAAAAAATACACAGCAAAAATAGTTCAACACAAAATGTAAATAACCTCTGTTGTTTCTGTAAGAATTATGTGTCTGATTATTGTTCACTGTTGTACTTGTTCTCAATTTGTCTATATAAATGCATACGTATTTATATAAATATAATTTTAAATATGTATATATAATTTTAAATATATATATATATATATATATAACATATATAAATTTTAATAATTAATTATTTATTTCACTTGATTTTAACAAGAAAGCAACTTTACAGTTAATCATATTTTATAACTTTGAAATTTCTCTAAATTTGTCTTATTTAATTTTTATATGTGAACTATAAGAAGACCAATGTTTCATTCGGGATACATTGTCAGAGAACTGTTTCTGTTGAGCAATGAACTCCATTTCCCAGCATCCTCTTGGATGCATTTCAGCTGTTTCCTCTGATTAGTTCCTGTGTTGCTACTCACTGTGCCAGTGTTTGCCTTCTTACATGGTTTTGCTTCTTATAAGTTTCATTAGGACGTCTTTCTTTGGATTATGTCAGTCAACTTCTAACAGCATCTCCAAACTGTGAGTAAAACTACTGCATCTGTGTTTTTTGAATCTGAAATGTATTTGCTCTATTTTGATTGTCCACATTAGCATTAAAAGACAATAGATTGATTTACATTTTCAAACATAGGCTGCAACGATATTTCAAAGTCTCTTCTGATTTCATTTATGACAATACTTGAAAAATAAAGAAATAAAAATAAAATAATTAAATTAAATGAAAATTAAAACGATAATAATAATAATTTCAACTTTATTATGATGATGATGATGATGATGATGATGATTATTATTAAATAAATAAGAATAGAAAAATAAAATGAAATAATAACAAATTAAAATCAAAATAAAAAAATTAATAAAAGAAAACATTTAATAAAATTTTTTTTTAAAAATGTAACATATGTAAATATGTAACATATGTAAATGTAAATAATATGCAGATTCTCCACACCTTCAGAACAAGTTGAGTTGCGCGTTCTGAAGAAGTTGAGTTGAGTAGCATCATTCATTCTAATGTTTGTCTAATCAAATGAGCACAAGAACGTGAACAGAGACGAGTTTCCGTCTATAATCTACAGTCTTTGGTGGGTGAAACGCATATGATTATCCACAACATGCCACTTGGTCACGCTGTCCGCACACGGTCAACTTTCCATTCTTCTGGGTTCAGCAAAGTTCACCAGACTGTTTATAGGTGCGGAGAAGGTCCAACTACAGGTTCACAGTGTAATGTCAGATCATCCAGAGCGGCTTTATGGAGAGACCGTAGTTTAAAGCTCCGTGACTCACGAAGAACTCATGAGGCTTGGTGACAATAGTTCAGTCTAGGAAAGCCATCAGAAATGAAATGAGAGAAATGGCGCGAGAAGGTTGGACGGAGTTTGTGAGTCTATTTGTGGATAATGGACTGTAGGGCCAGAGATGGTGCATTTCTGAAGCTCGTAAAACGTAATATATTGTGCTGTGCTCCATGGCGCGAGGTTATTCAAACAAACCACATGAATGCAAAGTTACATACCGGTAATCCTTCAGTGTTTTACTGGCAGCCTTTACAGAGTTCTCCAAGGTCATCAGGCCTTTCAGACCAAACCAAAATAAGTGCTTGAGTTACAGGCAGCGAGAAGGGCAGGCCCGGGGTCCTGGGATGGGCAGAGGAAACGCGAGGTGAAGACAAGCAATCATTCGCTCTGGAAAGCGCCATTGGATCTGTCAGACGCTCCGTAGTTACTCGGGTTTTATTTCTGCAGTGTTTCAGAAAAGCAGAATCCCAGTGTCAGGGTTTCTGTTGAGCGGGAACTCCGTTTCCCAGAATCCTTTGTGGCAAGTCAGCTGTCTCCTCTCGTTAGCTCTGGTGTTGTTTCTCTTCTGTGTTGGTCATTAGCCCATTTCACACATACAGACAGACATAACTGGCAAATTATACGGTTTTTTTTTTTTCACGTTTTTTTTTGGGTCTGAGAAATCATGGGAGGGGCTTATACTAGCTTATATCTGTGTAAATATGGTATGAAAAACTGTATTTTACTGTATCAACTTTTATTTTCCCATACTTACTTTCATGTTTTCTTAGGGTTTTGCCGATAAAAACTGTTCCGGGAATTTTCCGTAACATTACCGGTAATTTATGTACGGGCTGACGTAAACTACCTCTCTGAGCCAATCAGAACATTCTGATGAGCGTTCACAGGTGCAGCTGTTTAGAAGGTGTCGCCAGGTAATGATGTCACTGTAAACACCCGTAATTTTCTCGGTAAAGTACCGGAAGGGCGGTGCTCGTTGTCTTTACCGGTAAAATCTTTCCGGTAATTTTCCAGCAATTTATCGCCATTGCTGTGTGAAAATCTTCGAGGTTTTGCTTTGTTAAAAAAAAATCCTTTTATTTTGATCCTGTTTTGCCGGTGTGTCCAAACCATCAGCTGCTGAAATTATAAAAGTCTTTTCATTTTTTTTCCCCTTTGTTTAACTTTAATTTTTTTTAACCGTGACATATATTCGATTCTATTTTCTCTATAAACTGTGAGAGAAAGTATTTTTATTATTCAAACATTTGCTGGAATAATACGTCTACGCTTCTTTTTTTTTTTTTCAGCACAATGATATTAATTTCTTCGAGGTGCTGATTTTATACACCATTTCTGAATTTCGTTGTGGTTTGTCCACTCGAATTTTACAAATGACGATTAACAAAGAATACCAGATGTTGTTAATATCCCTCTAGGATTAATAAAGCATCAGCCCATCTCTAATCTGAAAATGCAGAAGACATTCCAGATGAATAGTTTGCTCAGTCCCAAACGAAACGACACGAGGAAAGAAACGACAACTATTCTATAAAAAATATTCTATATACTATAAAAAAAAACTATATATAACTCCGACAGATTGACCTGGGCTGAATTAGGCAGCACTGAAGCCAGACCCCCAACCTCCGGGGTCTCCAGAATCCAATCCCATATTCCCGGAGACGTTATTGTTGCAGCCTGGCCAGCGCTTGTCAAACCACCTAATTTTATAATTATAATCATGCAAACCTGAAGTTAAGCAAACAGTCTGCTGGCGCCGACCCGGCAAAACCATTAGGGTCCATCTCCCCAGCTGCGCTTTCCCTTTCTTTCCCTTCTTTTCTGTCACTCTCGCTCACTCCGTCCACTTAAATATTCGAACAATGTGACAGTGTGAAGGTATTTATATCTCATTCTCCCTCCAATTTCTCTGTCTCTTTCTCTGCCGTCCCAGAATGCTGTTTTGGTTGGCGGTGCGGTTGAAGTCCCAGTGACCGCCGTGGTGTGTGGTACCGGGAAGTAGACGTGATGCTCAGCAGCAGCTTTTCATCACGCGGTTCTCCGTTTGTCCAGCACATAGCCGTATCGCAGGAGATGCTCCGGGTTGTGTAATCTGGAACAAGGTCCTTCTGATGTTTTTGTTGCGCTTTATGCTCATGAAGTTGGATTTCTGGGCTCGGAAAAGGTTTATGGCTTGTGCTGTTGCCTCACACGAAGACCTGAGATGAAGTTGGAGACCTGGTCATGGTCTTTCTGTGTCCAGTTTCTTTCCCCTTTCTGTGTTAAGTCTCACCAGATTGGTCACCAAAGTCATCAGTTCCAAAAAGACTTGAGTAAAAGTCGTAAAGCGTCCAATTTTAAAACAACTTGAGTATTTCACTCGTACTGAATTTAGGCAATCAAAAACTCCCCCTTTTTTTCTAATTTTAGAAGCTCAAAAACTTGAAGAGTGCTTTTAATAAAAAAAAAATATATAATAAAATGTATTTATGTAAATTATTAACTCAGTAACAGGGTCAAAATAACACGAAGAAGTACGAAATAACTAAGTACTATCATTTATATTACAACAAACAGAGACTACAAACCACATCCGGGTAGCGTAGCGTAGCGCTAACTGCTACAAACAGAATCATCATCTCAGAAAAAAGACAACAGTCGAAAATGAAGATCACGGGAAGGGAGTAAGTAATCCAAGGAACAGACACAATCAAAACGCTTGGTCGTTTTGCACAATAATTTGCTCGTCTGTTAGGACGACGGCTGATAATGGCGGCTTGAGTTGCTCTCATCGCTCTGCACATGTTCTGAGTGGAGCGCAATAGCTCTGGATTTGCAAACGATTATGGGAGGTGTAGTTCTTATTTCTAGAATAGATAATTTTTGATCTATTTTTCAAGTAAATCGTCATCAAAGTGTTACAAGTCACACATATTTTTGTAAATAAAGATAAAGAAGTTTTTTAAAGAAAAATATAACTTTATTTTACATTACAGCCAAAAATGTAAAACAAATAAAAACATGTTTTTTGCATCTTAAAAATCAGTGCCTGTCTTCGCGTATATACGGTATTAAAAACTGTACATTACTGTATCAAGTTTTATTTAAGGTATTTACTGTAGTGTATTTTAATGTTAGTGAAGAAACATTTCCACTTTAAGAAGAATACCATTGATTTTGATCAAGGTAGAGATTGGTGGGGAATTATTCAACATCAGAGATGGTTCTGCTTGACACTTACTACACACACACACACACACACACACATACACACACAGGGATGAGTACTTGAGATTTATGCGGCCCAGCTATTGCTTTCCTCATCATGCGCTGTGCGATGATCGTACGGAAGCTTCTGAACTCATCGTACACAACACTTGCTCTTCATCGAGTCGAAAGAATCCGTCAGAACACGGATGTCCAAGAGCAGCTGGACTCTGAGTCTGGATGTGTTTTGGATGGTTAAGAGTCAGGGAGACGTGAGAACAAGTGGAGCTCGGTGGAGGGAAGCGATTGGCCAGTGGACGAAACCAAATGGTTTTTAATGAAATCCGCTGTTGAGTGTCAGTAGACGAAGTGAACGTGTAGTCGTGTCGTTTTCTCTTCATCTGCATTATTTCCTCAGCTCTGAACGCAGCGATCGCTAATGAAAAGCCTTCAGCTCCAATCCCAACATTCTTCTTAACAAAACTAATAACAGACGTCTTTTTCCCGTAAGTGGCGTGGACGACTTTAACTCAAACGTGGGCTATTTCATCGTGTGCTGTTGGAATTCATGATCATGATTCTTTAAAAATAAATAAATAGAAATATTATGCTTGGCCCAGCGGAATAGATTCTCTTAAAATGATCTGATTCGCTCATTTTGCTTGTTCATTTTGCAGTTTTAGTCTTCAATTGAGTTTTATGAAGTGATGAAGTACACAAATCATCTGTAAAACAAATCAAACTCGCAATTTCAGTGGATTAAGTTGAACCAAAGAGTTTTCAAAGTTCATAGTACTCTGAGTCTTTATGTACTTTTATTGTTTTATGTTTTTATGTGTTCATTTTTTCTTGTTCGTTTCTTCTGAGTGGTAAATAAAAATCAATATTATAAATTGTTTTTTTTATTAATATATTCCTTACACAACAATGAACTTTCAAAACAAATGTTTATAACAAAATTGGTCAGTCCACAAATTACAACAAAACTGTTTTGTTTGTAAAATCAAACAAATAATAAGCATAATAAAGTTTAATCACAGTTTTTGCCACATAAAATGTGCTAAAATCGTTCTATACTTAAAAGATTATTTCAATTAAATGTAATAAATCCCTTAGTAAATATGTCTTTGTCTCAGGAAATGAGTAATGTTTTGCCTCTTAGATTATTAGAATAGTCTTATTGGAACTTTTACTACAATTTGAAGCAGAATTTAGACATTTTGTAAATTTAAGATGTTAGCTGGTGTATTCCAGCTGGTGCCGGAACATTATAAATTTAGTAAACTTTCTAAGTAATTAGTGCATTACTAAACTTTCTAAGTGTATTGCTGTCAGCGTGATGCTTACATCAAGTGAATTCATTGGTTATTTTTAGAGGCTTAACGATTGATTCATAACTTTAAAGTGGCAGCGTTCTGTTTTCCGAGATCTTTACTGTAAACGTTGTGTTTGAGTGTTATATTGGAATGTCAGGAATGCCAGCTACATGTAGACGTGCATGTGAGTGTGAGAGCGTCACGTCTGTGTGTTTAGTGTCGTTTTCTATGGAATCAGATTAGTGCCAAAAATATTGCAATTAGATAATGTAATGATAAAATACATGTAAATTTGTAAGACACGAACAAAAAGTATGTAAGCTTTACATTTATGTTTTATTTTTCCGCTTGCAATCTTGGCATTTTCATTCGAAGCGTTTTGTTTTTGTTTCAGAATGTTTTGAGCATTTCATATTTTTGCGTTTTGGCACTAGCTTCACGTGGGCGTGGTTTCAGTGGTTTACTCTGATTGGTTTGTGTTGAACGTAGCTGGCCGTTTTCTTTGAAACCTTTTTCCTTTTTTTCCCGCCCATTTTTTTTTTTTTTTTTTACATTTTGCTACATTCGCCATCGCTGTGTGTTGACAACAAGCGCATGACTGATGAGATCATCTAAGTTCACCAAGAGCCGTTGAGACGGTTTCTTTCTTCTCCAGACACTGGGCGATTTCTGTGATGCCCGAACAGTGAACGAATTTGTCTCCCGTCATTGTCCCGCGCATCTAGATGATCTCTGAACCCCGGCGGATCATTACAGACCTGGGAGATACCCGGAGGCTGAAAGGAACGCTTATCTCCGAGGGCTTTGATTACAGCTCGATACCTCACTAGAGGTGGAGTGAAGATCTGGCCAAAGCGAAGTCTTGCGTTACCTATCGAGCATCCAAATTCACACAGCCTCAATGGCGGCCCTTCTTTCCCTCCTCAGCACCGACTCTCCGCCAGCCTCTCCTGGAGATGTGGAGTAGAGGTCAGTCCTGTTTGCCTTGGAGTCTCTGGGAGTGGTGAGCTGAATATTCCACCTTGTCTTCAGAACGAAAATACTCTACTGAAACAAAGACTAAGTCAACAGCGTCTTTACGTCCTCTCTCCTCTCCACGCTCGCCCGGAGCATCCTCTCGCCGTCGCCGTTTGACCCATTGTTATGATAAAGATTCTTTTCTGGCGGTGAACCTCGAGTGGCGTGTGATTCTTGGATGCCACGCTGCCAAGAGGAACAAGAAATAAATCTGCAGTCTGGTTTATTTTGTCTGCCGCCTGCGGCAAAAGAAAACACGATGCCTAATAAAAGACTTCCTTCTAGGAACTCGCTTTTTTCCCTCTTCTGTTGGGAAATTTGGCTTTTGCGAAGTTTAGCAGGTTTTGCTATTCGCAGGTAATGCGTATTAACGTTGCGGGAGGCTGGCGGTGAAGTGAAGCGCAGAGGAGCTACAGAAGCCAGGGATTGTGGGAACGCTGTCGTTATTGAATTAAAGATGTTCTAGACGGCAAAGGAAGCGTAGAATTCCAAGCCAAACACCTGTAGAACGTGCTGCTCCGACACACGTCCAGCGCTTAGCCACAGTTTCTCTTTAGCGATGCTATTTACGGGCTCTCAGTTTTTACGGAGATGCTGATAGAGATAAAATGAGATAACGAACCGTCTCTGACCTTTTGTGTCGCTGATACGCTTTAACAAAAAATCCCATTTTAAAATAATTCAGACATTTTACAGCAAAATATGCTTTACTGCATAAACGTACTGTTTTTAAGGCCTCGACGATAGGCTTGTTTTATGTGTATTATGTTGTAAATGGAAAATAAAAACTTTACAAATTGAGAAAAAAATAGTAGTATAATAAATAATTTTACAGTGTACTGCTGCCAGTAGATTATCATTTAACAGGGAAATGTTTTCGCGGTAAACGCTGCTTGTTTCTGATCAAACGTAAAGATTCTTTCATGTCGTCTTTTCTTCCGCTTCCTGTATTTCCTGTATTCCACTTGAGCAAATGGACTTTGTTGCTTAATTATTTTTCAGCTACCTTGCACTTAGTATCAAAAATATAAGCAACTCTTCTTGACTCCATTTGTGAATGAGTATCTGTACTCCTTTTTTCACATTTGAGTTTGATAGAGATTGACTTTTTGTAGAAAATTCTATTTTTCCGTCTTGAAACATTGATGAGTTAAATTTCATGTCTAAATTAGGAAATAAAACCCCATAATAAAGTTTCTTGTTTTTCATGGTTCTTGGAGTAAAATACTTAAGTTTAATACTTAAAATGGGATACTTTTACTCAAGTTTTCTAGAATTGGTGACTTGTAACTTGTAATGGAGTAATTTTTACAGTAAGGCATAATGGGACTTTTACTCAGGTATGGTTTTCAGGTACTCTGAAGGAGCATCTAAAAATGTTGTTCCTCCCTCATTCTGCTCCTGTGAGCAAACTGGCTCCAGGTTTTTCGATGTGTAGTCGCAGGCCGAGCTCGGCGCAGTCTGTGCGGTCGTGATTTAAAGCAGCACTTTACAAAGCAGCTAAGAGGCTTGGAACGATCGCTGCCATTTATCAATAAAATTGAGCTGATCTCACCGTCCCGGGTCCAAAAAAACGCTATTCCTCTGGTCTTCGATGAGGACGTTTATTACGTACGTATCTATTCCCCTATAATGCAATACAGTATTTCACAGAGTCTGAAAGGTGCCATCATCTCTCCGGCATCGACGCTAAAAAACTGTTTTTCTGTTTTACTTCTGGTTCGTGCGGAGAATGTTTGAAGGATGAGAAAATCATCTTGGCATAAATCAGCCGTCTTCTCGCTGGACCATGCTGCTTTCTTTCTGGGACGCGGCAGACATGCCTCTCGTCTTATTCCCACTGTCTGTGTAGTCCATTACCCGACAGTTACCCTCTGCTCTTCTGGCCTCCGAGAGAGAAAAAAAAAAAGCGAATGAAAGAAATCTCTGCTGTCCACATAGTGGAAACTCTGAGGAATTGCAAGCTCCAGTCGGCTGGAGTGCTTTGGTTTCGCTCAATTGAGAAGTGGAGGTTTGGGCGAGCTTTAAACGACAGACAATGATTAGCATAAACATCAAAATAATCATTTTCATCTCTGCGGGTTTAGCGAAGAATTCATGATGGCGTTTGAACAGAAGAGCTTGAACGCGGAGGTCTTGAAGCGCATGGCATTTGTGTGCCAGGGAGGTTGCGAGCGCTGAATGTTTTCAACTAAAACTCTTTTGCAGAATCATGCGGATAATAAATCCTGTCTGGAATGGATGAGTTTGTTTTTTCACATAGTAGTTAAGAACATGAGATGTGGCTAGCGCTGCTTGAAGTCAGCAAGACGTTTGCATGTTCTTCCTGACGTGGGTTTCCTCTCGGTCTCCAGGCCAAAACAAGTGTTCTGGAGAATGAAAGTCTGGAAAATGGCCGGTGTGTGTGTCCTGCTCTGTGATTGGTTGGCCTCAAATCAGGGTGCGTCCCGCCTTCAAATCCTGGATCAATCAGCCGAGCTGCTGTGTGTCTGATATACTGTAAATGTACACAGACGTTTTACAGTAAAATACCGTTTTTACCGTGGCAAGTTGCTGTTTTGTGAAGGCATCATTGGAAGACTTTTAATGTAGTGTGCTTGCTAACGTGTAGTGTTGGAAATTAGGAAAAAGAGGGGAGGGGGATTGCTAGCAAACTACAATTTTTTTTAATTTTCTAATTTTACAATTTTAATATATACATTTTTCAAATACAATTGTTTTGCTGTTTGTGATGCTTAATTTCATTCAACCTTCTCAGCCCTATAAAGAACTCATCGTCGTCTCTTCTGCTGCGTCTCTGGTCGTTTTCTTGCCACATTCCTTCTAAAACAAACCCATCTTTATGATGTCCTGTACACTGTAAATGTAACATATTTTTCGGTCTAAAAGGTGCACTTAATATACTAAATCCTAAAAATATGACTGCACTTTATAATGCCAAACAAAATTGGCCCTTGTGAGTGAAAAATGACGTTTAATAACTGACGACTGTACGATTTACTCCGAAAAATATGGCATGTCGAGTCAGTCGGCCATTTTCTTTTCACTTTTTACAATCTTATTTCCACGACCATTGTATTGGAGGAAGCGGCATAATATCTAAGCATCTCTAATATTTATTTGCAAAGCATTCGATGAACGTGAAATCCATCGAAAAAGCGAGCAACGCCATATCATTGTCTAATAACACAAGACATTGATTTTTATATATCAATATCATGTTGCCGAAATGTGGAGCTAAGTGATTGTAATGGAGTGTGACCACCTACTGACAGAAGAGGCAGCCACACTGGCCAAACTCTCCGAGCTGGAGAAGAACCGAGAACCAAGCCTTCAGAATGTTGGAGCGGCCATTGCCTTTGTTTATTTAAATACATCTGTTTCAGAAATCATACGGATTCCAAATCACTATCACTTACACAAGTTATTCAACAATTCTGGCATCTGTAAATAGTAACAGAACACCCCACGACGCCAGCAAGGCCTGCGACTGCATGCGATCCGCAGAAAGCTTTCTTGGCACGACTGATAAGCAAATGTTTTCTCCCCGAGACCCCAAAAATGTCTGGGCTGGCAAAAGAATGGTATTACAAGAACAGGAGAGGTTTCATAAAAGCACACACTACATTTAAAATTGTACTTCTCTTTCAGCTTTGTTTATAAGGAAAGCCCTTAATATACTCGACTTACGGTTTCTGTATGTCGACCGAGTGAGAGATAAGAGTTCAAGTTCATTATACAGTGGATCAGTCGGACACATTGGAACTGGATGATTTTTGCTCACGATTTGAAAATGTTTGAAAACAGAACAACGTGGCGAACATGTAACCTGTATTAAACTACAAATGTTCTAAATAACCAAAATCCCGAAATGTCCGTGAAAATGTCGTCCAGAGTTTTAGAGTTCCGCGATATTTTCAGAGTTCCGAAATATCGGAGTTCGCTATACGAAAGGAGCGCGTCTTTTTCTTTACATTATCATGCATGGAGATTAGAGTCCAGACTTGCATAAAACAGTTGTTTAATCTTCTTTTCATGTCAAATAAACAACAAAATACTTGTTGGTTTTAGAGATCTTGTTTATAAAATATAAAATAAGCTTGTTTTCTCCGAGAATGGCAATACATTTTTTTTCACTCCATTTTTTTTCACTCCCGAAGAGATGGAATAAATCATTTCATCTTGAAATGAATTCACGCAAATTCCGTAATTGCGTTGTTGTGTGTTTTTAATTACATTTATTACCAATATTTTATCATTTCTGAAAACAGTTTGTCTGAATTTATGCCATTTTTTCAGGGCACGGATGTGATTGATTACGAGTAAAATCAGGTAAAAAAAATCTGCCAAACGAAGCGTCTCTCAGTAACGTTTCTTAAACGTATCGATTTCTTAAGTCGGGTACCACTGTAGATGTAATATACATCCAGGAATCGAAGCATTACAACAGTTTTGCTTTTTCACTACAGTACAAAACCAAAAACTGCTGTTTATTGTAGAGTCGTGGCACTGTTTTCTTGCACAGGATTGAGGCTTGTTGTTGCTGTATTTCCTTTGTTATTTTCACTTTAAATCTGCGGTGAAGACGAGACTTGTGCTGTTCACTGACAGGTTTTTCGTGGTTAACGAGTCCCTTTGGCGAACAATTTGTTCTTTTTGCGTTGCAGTAACACACCACATCCGGCAACTGTGTTTCTGATGAATCTTCACATCCGAGTTCACACACTCTAATACAACAGCGTTTCTCTTTCTCCCACATTGTTTGTCCCGGGTAAATGAAGAACATTTGAAACAGGCTTTTTAAACGTTTTCTGTACGTCTAGTACCTTTACGAGAAGTTCCCGCTTTGAGCTTCATTTGAGATGGTGTTTTTTGAATCTTCCTCAGTTGGCACTTTGTGGGTGTTTATATTCATTTCCGTAAAACATTTCCCTCAAGAAGTTGCCAATTTTTGTAAAATAAAAGTTCTTCTCGCAGACCTCAACACAAGCGTATTAACCGACTGTGTCATCCAAGCGACTCTCTCCTCCTCACATCTCCATCCAGCTCGTGAACGCTACCAAGCCCAGTCAGCATCGCCTTTTTTTCATTACTCCTCGCCGCTTCAAGTCCTTTTGTTCTCCGTTTCATTTCTGAGCGCGAGTGCTATCCAAAGCCCCCGACATGCGGGGACCTTCAAGTTCCCAGGATGTTTTTTTTTTTTCTCTTTCTTCCTCGCCTGCTTTCTCTCTGAAGCGGAGAATGTCTGAGAGTCCTGTAGACCGCATTGTCATTAGTTGGTTACATCAGAAGTGAGGGAGGCTGGAGGAGATTTTCTTCAATCGCAGCCGTCTCCACCAGCAGACATGCTGACTGCAGCTGTGCTTGTCTTCATCTGGGAGACGTTTGGCCTGCTCCGCTCGAGCCCTTGTGCCCTAATAGGCTGATAATCCATACATGGTTCCGCGAGATGCCTTTTGGCCCGTGGCGGCGTGTTTATTATTTATGCTTTTTCTGGGAACGGACTTGTTAAAGTGGTGCAGATGGAGGGGTTCCTGTGCTGGGGCGATGATTACTCCTCCATCCATTGTTTAGCCGTGATTGAAGTGGAACCCCGTGCGTGTTGACCTCGCCTTCCACTCCGGTAAACAAACTCGACATGTGTTTCGCAGATCTTGGTTGGGTGATGTTCTTGTGCTCTAGAACGTGGGATGAAAGAACCGTGGACCGATGACGTGGAGGCGATGAGTCAGGACTTGTGGCTCGGTGATGATTCAGGCCGAAACGGTGAGATTCAGACGAGTGGAGTGTGTCGTGGCTTCCCAGACCTTCTCGTATTCAATCATTCCCGTCATAAACCAGCAGAAAGTTCAACAATACGGTGTGACTTCTCAGCTTGTTGTCAAACGCTTTCACAGTCTTTTTTTTTTTTTTTTTTTTTTTGGCACCGCACCTTTTAAATTTACTGTACTTGCTTTTTGCAAAAAGTGAGAGGAATCATGAGCATATTTATGAGCGCATGGGATTATTAGACACTCAAATAATAAACGTCTACTTCCTATTTTTATCTCCTAAAAGGCACAAGTTCTTTCCTGACTTAATTTTTCTTTTACAATCATTTTTACAATTATACGATAATCGAAAAATCATATGGTAATCAAGTAGTTAATGTAATTGCAAATATTGTATTTGTTTCTTTCTTCTCTTCTTTCTTTGCTTCTTTCTTTCTTCTATTTGTTTGTTTGTTTGTATCATCATCATCTTCATCATCATCTTCTTCTTCCAAAAATCTTTAAAATGTGACCATTTGTATGAATAAAAAGTTTTGGCAATTATTTATTGTGGCAATTACAGTATTATAGGAATGCACATGTTACTTTCTTACTGAGTTTCTGCTTAGGACTCAGAACCAATTAAAATATTAATACCTGTGCGGTTTGGACAATTGTAAATTATATTAATATCAAGTTTAGATTAAAAAATTGTTGCGTGATTGATAGTCAACATCAAGTGTTGGTTAAGTTTCAGTGAAAAAGTATTTTAATTACAGTTAATTACAGTATTTTAATCTACACACACACACACACACACACACACACAGATCCTCTTAACATGGCTTTTCGATGAATTGTGGGTTCCTTTTCCCCACAAAGCGAAGCGTTCACCAGCGTCGTTTCACAGCCGTCCAGCGAAAGCCCCAAGACAAACACTTCCATCTTCTCGCAACATACTTTCCGAAGTGCAGATGTTGCAGAAGTGTCACATTTCGAGGACTTCACCTCTGTTTTTAGGGATGTCGCAGATCGTGTGAGTGTGTGTTTTGGTGGATGTGTGAAAGAGAGGCCAAGCGGAGAAGGTCTCCAGAAGTTCACAGCCTGCTGTGGAAAGTGGGTCTTCATCTTCTCCTCTCTCCTCTCTCTCTCTCTCTCTCTCTCTCTCTCTTTCTTTCTTTCTCTCTCTCTCTCTCTCTCTCTCTCTCTCTTTCTTTCTCTCTCTCTCTCTCTCTCTCTCTCTCTCTTTCTTTCTATGTATCTCTCTCTCTCTCTCTCTTTCTCTCTTTCTATGTATCTCTCTCTGTCTCTCTCTCTGTCTCTCTCTCTCTGTATCTCTCTCTGTCTGTCTCTCTCTCTCTCTCTC
>MU204300.1:3600535-3625816 GCA_017309775.1 Paedocypris sp. Pulau Singkep | reverse complement strand
CTCTCTCTCTCTCCGTCGGCTACCGAGCTGGAAGCAATTTGGTTGTTACTGAAAATCAGTTGACATCTGGGATTTCTGACAGCAACCCGTACGTGAACCTACCGACCATCTGATAAGCAATTTCTAATCTGTGTCATATTTGCGTAGATCATATTTATTTGCGTTCAACATGTGTCTTTTGTCTTGCGTGTTTTACCTTCTCCTGCAGGCCGAGCGATGTGTTGTTGAGTGTTATTCGGTGTCCTGCTGACATATTTATCCGTGCGGGCCGCTTTCCGAGGACAGGGTAACCGCTGGCTGTCTCCTCGAGCAGGGCGACAGGTGGAATACGCCGTATATTTCCCTCAGACGGATGAAGTCTTCCTCATCTTCCTCAGCCTCCTTCTGCTACTTCTGCTCTGAGGTGTTTGTCATTGCATTGGCTTCTTATGTCCAGTCTGTTATGTCCACCTTATGTATCATAATGTATATAGTGAGTATCCGTACATACATTCCATTGTATATAAGTTCATATCTGCGAATCACCTTGTCCTTGTATGTGTGTGTGTGTGTGTAACTGGAGCAGTTCTAAACCAAACACTAAACTATAACAAATTCCTTGTGTGTTTGCCCACATTTGGCGATTAAATCCATTTCTGATTCTGATTCTGATTATGTAAGCACGAGGCTATGCATTATATATACATTTTGTGCATTTTTAAGTAAAATTGTGTGAAGCTAGCTAGTTTCCTAGAATTTGGACCAGCTAGAATTAGCTGGTTCTTGCCTTGAAAACAACACATTTGAAGTTTAGAAGTTATTTAACCCTGAGATGCACATCTGGGGGCAAAAATGACAAAGATATTGTTTTTCCACAGTTTTTTTCCACATTGTTTTTAAAACAAAAAGTTGCAACAATAGTGCGTTCCGTGTCCTCATAACACAGGTTTGTGACATGAGGCCTTTTGCATTTTTATTTAACCTTTCGTCATTCTTTTTAAATATATCTTTTTCACTTCCAAAGGCAATCTGAGAAAAATCTGTGATGTTCTTTAACTGCGACAACACAGCAACAGTCCGTACATGTTATATTGTCTTTTTATGAACTTACGATTCATTGAGACACGCACACGCGCACACATACACACACACACGCACAGCACAGCACACAATACACAATTAGCAACAAATTTGATCTAAATGTTCAATTTCACATTTTTCCCCATTCTTCATTTTTGACCCAGGGTTTAAAAAAGCGTTGATAAATATGTAGTGAAATATAGAACAGTCTGAACCAATTTAACGCTGACACAAAATAAAGCCACCCCAAAAAAACAATCTGAACCCAAATAATTCGTCCTTTCTGTAGGATTTTTTTCTTATTGACATTAACATCTTATTGACATTAACATCTTATTGACGTCATTGTCACCCAATTACGGTAATTATACATCATCATCATACATTATATTCACATTTTCTTCATATATGTGTGTTGTTACATTTATGTGGTTCTGTGTAGCTGCTTTGAAACAATCTCTGTCTTTGAAACTCACTTTTTAATAGGGTTTTAAGTAGATTTTCTTGATGATGGCATTTTCTGTTGCACAACGAAACACTGGCTGCTCTGTTTCACTTCACAGTTTGGTAAACAAGCGCATGCTTTTCTTCTGCTCGCTTTACTTCCTCATCCGTTCCTCTTTTGCCCGTAAACAAAACACAATCATCTATTGTATTTCCCTCGCGGAACCAGATGAGACGAAGCTTTTGTTCCTTCTCAGACCGTGTCACAGATGTTGGTGAAGATGATGGAGACCAGAGGTGAGACTCGAGAGTGTCAAACCTTCTCTTTCTCTGTGCAATCTCATTTCTTTGCTAAAATTGCCTCTATTCTGTATTTTTGTGAGCATCACAAACACACACACACATACGCTGACTTCCTTTTCTTTCTAAAGGAGGCCGATTCTGTAACTTAACCTGGAGGAGCCCCAGTAAACGTGAAGACTTTAGTGTAGCTTAGTGTGAAACTGAAGAACTCAAACCCCCGGTCGACAATTCCCACGTTGGTCAACTCAATACATCTGTCCATACTGAGCGGTCATTAAGCTTTCTTTTACCGTTTCCCCACATCACTTCTTCTCGGGTCAGGCCAAGGTCAATCCAATAGCTGCCTGAAGAGAAGGACTGGATCTGAGAGAACCTGATCCGGTTTCACTCGCTCTACTCCACTTCCCCAGACCACCCGACACCCCCAGCCAATCAGCGCGCACACACACACACACACACACACACACACGTACACACACACACACGCGCACACACACACACACACACACACACACGCAACCACTCACAATAAAAACCACACACAAATACATAGTCATCCACACACCTCTTTATAATCCAGCATTCAGACACACATTAACAATTACACCTACACAATAAAAAATTACACCTACACACATTAACAATTGTTAATGCGTATATTTGATAAGCATTAACAATTACACAAACACCCATTAATAGTTACACATACACTGATTAACAATTACAAATATACACAATAACGATTACACATACACACATTAACAATTGCTAATTAAGAATTACACAAACACACATTGGAAAATTACACATACATACACACATTAATAATTTCACGAGGACACATTAACATTTGCTCAACTAGACATTAACAAATACACAATCACACATTACAAATTACACACACGTACACACATTAATAATTACACATATACACATATTGACAATTACACATATTGATAATTACAAATACACACATTAACAACTACATAGACCCGCATTAAAGAGTACAAATATTAATGAAATATATTTTTTAAAATACATATTCTCACATTAACAATTATACACACATCAGCAATTGCAAAAACACACATTAATAATTACATATTACCAATTGCACATACACAAACACACATTAACAATTACACAAACATATATTAAAAATTATACAGACAGGCACATAAAATCTCACACACGCAAAACACGTCCACGCATACACTGTTCCACAGAGATACACACTTTTTTTTTTATCAACAGACACACACAAACACACGCACAAATGCATATAATCATCCACATCCGCTAAGACGCAATTACACACGCTTAAAATCTCACACACACACACACACACACACACAGACGTCCTGTAGTGATGTTTATATTTCACTTTATTTACAGTAATCACATCTTCACATAATTTTCTTTGCTCCAGATTTTCCCAACACTATTTAAGAGGAAACGGCGGGTGTTTATAAGGTGTTAACTGCCAGATTTGTTTTGCCCCATTTTACTTGAAGCTCTCAGCCAATCCCACGTCCACAAAACGCCGGAACACTTCCCGTAAACACTCGCTTGTCCTTCACGCTATTGTTCTTCACGTTTCAATGGCCATTGTTTGAACTCCAAAGCGGTCGAGGAGGCATCACGGACCTGTGGTCATCTAAAGCTGGGCTCTGGTTTCACAGTGATGTGGTCTCCTCGCTATGTCACGCTTCTTGACTCACCAGAGAGAAGTTAAGAGCTTCCTGGGAGGAGGACAACGGTCACCATGACTAAGACTGGGAATCCTTGCACTCCACAGTAAGAGTGTGTGCGCGTGTGTGTTCTGACATTTAAATCAGTGTGGCCTGAAATACAAGGCTTTTTATAGTGAAGTGGGGACCTGTGCTGCCTTGTGGGGACCTCAGGGGTTTGAATATATGTGTGTAGGTCACGATGGAACTTTACTGCTGAGGTTATACTGGAGTTACTGGTGTTATAGCCGAAGGATAAAGAGTAGTGCTGAATACTTTACTGTAAAAATTACTCCGCTACAAGTCACCAATTCCAAAAAAGCTTGAGTCAAAGTTGTGATGTTTCCATTGTTAAAAGAAAAGATGTACTTGTATTACTCTAAAAAAAAAAAAAAAACCAAACCATAAATGTGTGAAACAAACACTGTTTACGTGGTTTTAATTGCTAATGTAAAAATGAAATGTAACACCTCAATGTTTTAAAATGGCAAAACAAAATAGACAAAAAAACAACAAAAAGTCAGTCAAACTCAGAAGTGCAATAAAGTGATTTAGCTGGAAGGAATGAAAGTTTCTGATAGTTTTCTTATCTTGATAGTACAAGTACAAAGTAACCAAAATACTTGAGTAGCACATTCCTTTTACTCTTCACCTGAGTTTTATTTTGGGTTACGTTAGGGTTTGGTTGGAGCAAGGTCAACGGTGAGACCCCACTTTGATATATCTGCAAATCTGTGTGTGTTCATTCCTTTCAGTCGCCGGCGCTCTGGAGCTTTCTGATTATTTTACTAGGGTAGCTAAAGTAAACACGGCACGTGGAAGTGCAAGACAACTGCAGTTTTTACAGGCATCAGTCAGACAGAATGACTCTCCTCTGAGTCTGGTTGGGTACGGGTGAGTGACAGGACGCCAGTCAGCACACACACACACACACACACACACACACACTCTTCTCGATGTAATGGCCAAGTCGCGTATTATTCTTTCCGGCCTGTTCTAGACTAGGTGAATCTATGGGTGTGTGTGTGTGGGTGTGTGTGTGTGTGTGTGTGTGTGTGTTGGGGGGACGTTGTAGAGGAGAAAGGTTAGATGGACGGATGTGGTCACTCAACAATATCAGTTCACTCAAATGATGGAGATTATTGAGATCTTGTCAGCACTGGGAATTAGAGCTTCACTTCAAGAAGCTTGAAGCAGACCAAGAAGAAGGGAGCAGAGCTTAGAGACACTAACTTACCTATTGTAAGTTATACCTAACTTACTTGTACTTGTGTTGTCTTAGTTTATAGTCATAGTTTAGATAAGTGATGGCCAACTATCAACACGTGGGCCGAACATCTTCACAAATGGCCACTTTTTATCTCTATGTTCACACACTCGTTTAATCATTTTGGTTTATTTTGCTGTAGGGTTTACAACCGCATGCAAATTTTAGAACGTAGATTTCAGACAGGATTTAGGGAATTATCCCACTTCTTTGTTGACCTGTCACTGTGTACGTTCTAATGTTGCCGTAAAGAACAACTGAAAACTTGCGCTTTTACGAACACATTTCTCCATGATGAAGAGAAAAGCCTGGTTATGTTTTACATCTTCACAAACCATCATCTTCATTTTGTGCTGAGAATCAATGAGACATATTGAGACAAACACCACCAGATGATGATTTCAATTTTCAATCGATTGTTCACATTTTGGTCAATAGCTTTTAAATTATTAATACATTTTTACAAATGTATACAAAATGTTTACAAATATTTTTGTTCAAGACCAATTTGTAGATTTTTTTCACCTTTTTCATACATTGTGACATTCTATCATCATCATCATCAAAGAGGAATTCAATCAAATTTTCAGATTGTTTCTTACCCTTCGCTTTTTTGGATTCACATCTAGAAAGCGTCAGGCGAATCAGCTCAGAACGCACATTTTGGACAGCTGTGAAAACAGATCGAGGGAGGGGGAAGGGAAGTGGAATCATTTCTCAAGGTGGACGAGGAAGGCGCCGGCGTCGTGATTCACACTCTTACTCAATGGTGCAAGGGAACATTAGAAGTAAAGTAGCCATACTACACCAGCCCGGCACAGCTGGAGCAGTCACAACACATATTCCTCACACTTGGCTCTGTGAGAAAAGAAAAGAGCGGGAATGGTGGAGTCGAGGGAATTCTTCATGTAATCCAGGCTTGATAGATGTAGAAGCAACTACTCACTACACGTTCTGCCGCTGGGCGTCCAATAGCAATGGCGTTCTTGGAATTATCGGTTTGTTTTGACAGAAAAATGATAAACTTTCCGAAAATGTGTAATGTGTCGTGAGCCTAGCCTTGTTTGTTTGTGTTGTGTTCCCATAGTCACTTTATTAATAGTGTGTTGCTCATGGCACGTTTGAATAGATCAGCACCATGGACAGCGCTCACTTTTAAGTAAGTGTGTGCGTGTGACTGTGCAAGTGTGTGTGTGTGTGTGTGTGTGTGTGTGTGTGTGTGTCTATATTTTCGAGGCTGACTTATTGAAGAAAATAAAGTGTGTGAAAGATTTTAAGTTGAAATGATGTTTGAGCTGAAAGAACGTTATCGTGATAGTAAAATCCTCTAAGATGCAGCTTGACTTGGGTTTTTTAAAGTTTTTACTAAAGTAGTTAGTAAACTTTTTAAAGTAATTTAAAGAGCGTGTAAAATCACCAGCAACAAACCTGTGGGAAAGGCTGGACATCCCAAACTGGATGTGCAGATTAGTTCAGTGGTCAAATTTCATCTAAGAGAACTGGCCAAAGGAAAAACCATTTTTCTCACACCATCACTTCGAGATTTTAATCCATGCTTTTATCACAACTCGTTTTATATCTGTTTTAATATCTCATTGCTTTTTTTTCGTTTGACTGTTGTGTGTACAGCACTTTGGCCAACTCTGATGTTAAAATGAAGGTGCTTGATAAATAAAGTTGAGTTGAGTGGAGTTATCGAGAATATTCTCTCAATTTTTCCACTTTTCAGTCTCTTGAGTTCCGCGTTCACATTTTTTTTTTCCATCCGTTCGATTCACTTTGGCGTGCCATTTCCACCAATCACCTTTATTTTGAGTTTGCGCTTAAACGACAGTTCTGGCGGGCGCTTGGGGGGGATATTATAGCCGGGCTTGAACCAAAAGTCAAATCTAATAAGTCTCCATGACTTAAATATGCCGTGTGCTTGTTGTAGATAATGCTGTTGTTTTATTGGCTTGGCAGTAGCTGCTGTGTCGACCGCTTCTCGTGAAAACGCAACTTGATCCAAACAGTTGTTTTTATTAATCAGCACTTTTCCAAAAGCTGTTTCTCTGAGACATTCCACGGCCTGCGCAGTCTCACTTTACACATGTAGTGTCGGGAATCACGGTTGCTTTAAGCGTTTGATTTTTTTATTGATTATTAGAAATTATTTAGAAATATTATGTGTTTAGACAATTAGTGTGGTTTTGTATCCTTTTGCGTGTGTTTTTGTGTGTGTGTGTGTGTGTGTGTGTGTGTGGTTTTGTATACTTTTGCATGTGTTTTTGTGTGTGTGTGTGTGTGTGTGTGTGTGTGTGCTATGTGAATGATAAATAGTTCATTATGTCTGATCATGTGAATGTTAAATAGTATTTGTAACCTTTTGTGTGTATGTGTTTGTGTGTGTGTGTGTGTGTATTTGGTTTCCTCAAAGGCAAAAGTACAACCAATTGTATTAATAAATATACAAACATTCAAGAATACAACGTACTATAAGATAAAACATACAACAAGTTACAAAAGCATAAAGTATACGCGACACAATATGTTCAAAATGTGTGTGTGTGTGTGTGTGTGCATCTCTAAGTGGTTATGCGACTACATTTGTATGAGTGTGCGCATTTTTGTTTGGCTGTCTGTTAGGATTTGCATATGTGTGTGTGTGTGTTGTTTTGTTTCCTTTTGCGTTTGTTTGTCTCTGTGTGTGTGTGTGTGTGTGTGTGTCTGTGGTTTTGTTTTCTTTTGCGTTTGTTTGTCTCTCTGTGTGTGTGTGTGTGTGTGTGTGTGTGTGTGTGTGCGTGTGCATTTGGTTTCTTTAAACACATCAAATTGCAGTTTATTCAGATGTTGAATTATTCCACAGTGTGTTTTCTTCGCGATCCTTTATCACTCCAGTGTTGCACGTCATCACTCCAGAAACAACCGCTATCAACACACGAGAGACTGAGGGATGAAGCAGACGGACATCAGATAATTCCTTGTCTAGATGTGACGTTATCTCCCTTCACCTCTCCATCTGAGTGTGTAGACGCTATCATCATCTGAGCGGAGGAGGAAACAAAAGAGCGAAAGAACAAACGAGACCAGAAACAAACAAGTGACGAGCCAGCACACTTCATGGTTGAACACACACACACACACACACACACACACACACACGGCAAACACATTTGTGGTCCTCCACCGCCGCCTGAATCAAATATCACGATTGTTGTCCTGTAGGAAAGAGAAACAAAGGCAAAAGTAAATAATAGAAGGACGGCGTTTGGTCACGGACCAGTGGAGGAGAGGAACACCAGTAAAAGAGAGAGAGAGTGGAGGGCACAAGAGGAAAGGTTGGGATCAGGCCAGAAAAACAAACCTTACCTGAGTAATGTGTGGCGAAGATGGCGAAAGGTCAGCGAAGGGAGAAAGTTGAGAGAGTTACGTAAACGCTCCGTGAGTCTCCACACTGGTTTTCTACTCCAGGTTCTGAGCTGCTGCTGGTGAAACTGACTGTTTGCCTGTTGCTAAAAGGGCAATGACGAAAAGAGTCGGCATGATTGGGAATTTATCACGTTTGTTGTATTTTTTTTTTTGCTACTTTCTTTTTTTTCTTTTAAGATTTCTGCTCGCGACGCTTTAGCTGCATGAACAAAATGCAACCGTTTTAACAACATCAACCGTTTTTCAGGATGTTTTGGCCGTTCTGGCTTAAACTCGTTTTAAAAAATAATAATTCTTTAGAAATGTAAATGTACTAATACTATGCTTCTATAGCTTTTAAACAAACAAAAAAAAAACACAAAATACAATAAAAAATTTATCAGAGAATAAAATGAATTACAAGCTCATTAATTATAAGCTGAGAAATAAACCAACAAGACAAAAAGATAATGGACCAAAAACCGTCTGAGGTCGAATTTGAATTTTAAAATATTTAATTAAATGAATTCCTCTCTTGCTTTTGTATCTGCATCATAAGGGTCCAACACCGCCATCGCTACTTGCAGCTGTATTTGATTTGTCTGTTTGTTGAGCTTTGTGGTTCAAACCCTGTTTATTGTTTCTTATTGTTCCTTTATTTATACGTATATTCTGTACGACAACCTGTAAGTAAAACGTGTTAACGTTTAAAATATTAATCTGACTATTAAGATTTAGTTTATTATTATTATTTCTAAACGCATTTTATCAAACTGTTATTCCTACTTGTATAATCTGGTCAAAGTTATATGATATATTGTTTTGAAGGATGGATGGATGGATGTATAGATTGACAGACAGACAGTTATTTAGATAGATAGATAGATAGATAGATAGATAGATAGATAGATAGATAGATAGATAGATTGACAGACAGTTATTTAGATAGATAGATAGATAGATAGATAGATAGATAGATAGATAGATAGATAGATAGATAGATAGATAGATAGATAGATAGATGATAGACAGATTGCTTAATACACTTCGATAGATAGATAGATAGATAGATAGATAGATAGACGGACGGATGGACGGACGAACGGATAGATAGATAGATAGATAGATGGATAGATAGATTGATGTCACGTGTGTCTCATCACGGCGGTGTCAGTTGTTTCCTGTGCTCCTGCTCACGTGGTTTAAAGGCTCTACAGTGTCGAGATTTCACCCACTGACCCAGTAACACTCGCCTCCCGCGGCAGGAAAGTGTGGAGCAGCTACTCGCACATCCACGTCTCTTTACACTGTAGATCCCCGTGTGTGTTGTGAGTTTAGCGACTGTTTGATTGGCGTTCAGGCGCATTTGAAGTGCAGGGTTGGCGACGTCAGGCAAGACCGCTGCCCCGCCCTAAAAGCCCCGGGGGCTAAACTTTTAACCCCCTTTGTTGAATTAGGATCAGCTGTAGGTTTTTAAGTGCAGGAGGACGTGTAGGTAGCGCATCGCACACTAGCGGAGGTGAGAAGAGGATTTATCCCTCCCTGGTGGGGGTTAGCTCGGGGTTTAGTTAATCCCAGGCTGCTTGTAAGGTTAAACTCACAGATTTCCTCCAACAGATGTGCTGGAGCTAGTGAGCGTGTGTGTGTGTGTGTGTGTGTGTGTGTGTGTTTTCACCAGAGGTGTAAAGAGTATCAGACAGCCATACTTGAGAAAAACTACGGATAATTATTGTACAAAAATTACTCTATTACAAGTAACAAGTCACCAATTTCAAAAAGACTTGAGTCAAAGTACTCAATTTCACCCAGCAAGTACTCAATTTTAAAAGAACTTGAGTATTTTACTCGGACTGAATAAAAAAACCAACCAAAGAAATGTGAAAACAAACTCATGAACTATTCATGAACAAAATTTAACACTCAATGTTTTAAAAAGTAGTACAACAAAATAGATAAAAAGTGCGAAAACAAGTCAGTCTCAGTCAAACTGAAGTGTGCAAAGAAAGAAAAAATTGTAAAAAAAAAAAAAAAATTCGTAAATTTATATATGATGTAATAAAATGAGTAAAATACATTCACGCTGCTAATTCACGTTCACCTGACTGAGCTGATAAATATCATCCAGTACCTTCAGCATCCTGCAGATGGCGATATCACCTTGTCCGCCAAGAAATTTACAGATGCCGACTTGTCGCACACAATCACAACGTAACAAGTAACAGTGAGTGTCAGTTCAAATGTAGTGGAGAAAAAATACAGATACTCAATCACTAAGTCAAGTTAAATTGATTTGGTTTTTATTGTCATTCTGCTACATGTGTGAATAAGTAGTTGAGCGAAATGCCGGAGCACGGTGCAACATGCATCTCTACACATACAAATCACAGAAAGCATCATATATGTCAGTACACAAACTCAGACTCTACAAGAACTTTACTTTTTACAAGAACAAAACAGCTTTGTACACCTGTACAAGAACTTTTAATGTAGTCAAGCATAGAGTAAAAATTGCTTTTATTTTTGTACTCCGTACAAGTACAAAGTAGCATAAGACGTACTTAAGTAAAGTAGAGAAGTCCATTTACTCAAGTACATTACATCAAGTTCAAGTTCATTTATATAGTGCTTTTCTTAGTCCGAGACCAACGCAAAGACGCTAAACATCAGTACACCAAACTACATGAGGCTGATGACCTGGGCATCGGGACGCGGGTGCGTGTGGATCTGCTGACCTCGCTCTTCACCCTTCCTCTGACCCGGCTGCCATATTTCACAAGCCTTCCATAAACCTCTCCCCAGGCCGCAGAGGTTTCTCGCGCCTTCCAAGAATGTCTGACACGCGTGGTGACCTCGCTTTTCTCGCGTGGAACACAGACGCGTCCGTAAATTTCCACTGGTTCCACTGGAAAATATCATTTGGTCTGTTTCGCTCTGACTGATGGCGCTGTGAGCGTGTGACATCACGGGTTCAAACAGGCCGCAATATGGCCGCTGACGTCACGTAGACGGTGTCATCGGGATCTTTCTCAGGTCAGTCTGGAGTTTTGAAGTGAAGACACTGGAGTGGATTTTTAAAAGCCACTTGACGGCTGAGCAGTTGTTGTGAAGTCATGGCGTGTCATGGCGGAGCATCAGGTTTATGGATCTGAGAGCTTTCTGCGTGACTCTGTGGATTTAAAGTGCTGTGTTCGGAACCGCACCGGTCAGGGAAACGTCGTCTTCTGCACCAGAACTGCAATTATTTCCTCTTCATCTGTGTGATTCATGTCGTCTCGCGGGGAAATATACAGTTGAGGGAGTTTTAGAAGGTTCAGATGGGAGAAACAGGGCAGAGCCTGATGCACGCCAGAGCGTCTGAAGTCTACCAACCAACCAAAGTCTATGAAAAATCTGAGTCCAATCGTTTGAAAAATATGCTAATGTTTGAATTAGTATAGCCTTATGACAAGCATTTTTATGTCTTGGTATAGCCTTATGACTAAAATGTTTTGTCTTATGGCTAAAACTATAGCCTTATGGCAAAAAAAAATACGTCTAAGTATAGCCTTATGATCATTTATTTTTTATGCCTTACTATAGCGTTATGCCTTAGTATAGCCTTATGACAAAAAACTTTTATGTCTTAGTGTAGCCTTATGACCAATTTTTTTACGCCTAAGTATAGCCTTATGATAATATTTTATGCCTTACCTTAGCGTTATGCCTTAGTATAGCACAATCTTAGACATAAAAAATTATAATTTTTTTTTATGTCTTACTATAGCGTTATGCCTTAGTATAGCCTTATGACAAAAATGTGTGTCTTAAAGCCTTATGACAAAAATGTTTTTACGTCTAAGTATAGCCGTATGATAATTTTTTATGTCTTTCTATGGCGTTATGCCTTAGTATAGCACAATCTTAGGCATTAAAAAAAAAAATTAATTTTAAATACATACCTTAGTATAGCCTTATGACAAAAAATGTTTACGCCCAAGTATAGCCTTATGATAATTTTTAACTTACTATAGCGTTATGCCTTAGTATAGCACAATCTTAGACATAAAAAAATTATATATATATATATATATATATATATATATTTTTTTTTTTTTTAAATAAAATTATAATTTATTAAATGCCTTATATAGCGTTATGCCTTAGTATAGCCTTATGACCAAAAATCTTTATGCTTTAGACGTACAAAAATGTTGTCATAAGGCTATACTATGTATAGCGTTTTGATATTTTTTTTATGCCTTACTATAGTGTTATGCCTTAGTATAGCACAAACTTAGACATAAAAAATTATAATTTTGTTTTTTAATTTTTAAATAAAATTATAATTTTTTAAATGCCTTACTATAGCGTTATGCCTTAGTATAGCCTTATGACAAAAAATGTGTATGTCTTAGACATGTATGTCTTAGACAAGTATAGCCTTATGATAATTTTTTTATGCCTTACCATAGCGTTATGCCTTAGTATAGCACATTCTTAGACATAAAAAATATAATTTTTTTTTTTTAAATAAAATTACAATTTTTTTTAATGCCTTACTGTAGCGTTATGCCTTAGTATAGCACAATCTTAGTCATAAAAAAGTTATATATATATTTTTAATGTTTAAATAAAATTGTACATTTTTTAATGCCTTACCATAGCATCATGCCTTAGTATAGCACAATCTTAGAGATGAAAACTATAATTTTTTTTTTTTAAATAAAATTTTAATTTCTTTGAATGCCTTACTATAGCGTTATGCCTTAGTATAGCACAATCTTAGACATAAAAACTATAATTTTTTTTTTAATTTTTAAATAAAATTATTATTTTTTTAATGCCTAACTATAGCGTTATGCCTTAGTATAGCCTTATGACAAAAAGTTTTACGTCTAAGTATAGCCTTATGATAATATTTTATGCCTTACTATAGCGTTATGCCTTAGTATAGCCTTATGACAAAAAATGTGTATGTCTTAGTATAGCCTTATGACAAAAAATTTTTTACGTCTAAGTATAGCCTTGTGATATTTTTTTATTCCTTACTATAGTGTTATGCCTTAGTATAGCACAATCTTAGGCATAAAAACTATAAATTTTTTTTAAATAAAATTGTACATTTTTTAATGCCTTACTATAGCGTTATGCCTTAGTATATATATATATATATATATATATATATATATATATATATATATATATATGACCAAAACATTTTATGTCTTAGTGTAGCCTTATGATAATTTTTTTATGTCTTAGTATAGCCTTATGATAATTTTTTTATGTCTTACTATAGCGTTATGCCTTAGTATAGCCTTATGACAAAAAATGTGTATGTCTTAGTATAGCCTTATGATAATATTTTATGCCTTACCTTAGCATTATGCCTTAGTATAGCACAATCTTAGACATAAAAAATTATAATTTTTTTTATGCCTTACTATAGCGTTATGCCTTAGTATAGCCTTATGACAAAAAATGTGTGTCTTAAAGCCTTATGACAAAATTTTTTTTACGTCTAAGTATAGCCGTATGATAATTTTTTTTATGTCTTTCTATGGCGTTATGCCTTAGTATAGCACAATCTTAGGCATAAAAAAAAATTTTTTTTTAAATACATTTATAATTTTTTTTAATGCCTTACCGTAGCGTTATGCCTTAGTATAGCCTTATGACAAAAAATGTTTACGCCCAAGTATAGCCTTATGATAATTTTTTACTTACTATAGCGTTATGCCTTACTATAGCACAATCTTAGACATAAAAAATATTAAAAAAAATTTTTTAAATAAAATTACAATTTTTTTTAATGCCTTACTGTAGCGTTATGCCTTAGCATAGCACAATCTTAGACATAAAAAAGTTATATATATTTTTTTAATTTTTAAATAAAATTGTACATTTTTTAATGCCTTACCATAGCATTATGCCTTAGTATAGCACAATCTTAGAGATAAAAACTATAATTTTTTTTTTTTAAATAAAATTTTAATTTCTTTGAATGCCTTACTATAGCCTTATGTCTTGACCAAAACATTTTATGTCTTAGTGTAGCCTTATGATAATTTTTTTATGTCTTAGTATAGCCTTATGATAATTTTTTTATTCCTTACTATAGCGTTATGCCTTAGTATAGCCTTATGACAAAACATTTTTATGTCTTAGTGTAGCCTTATGACAAAATTTTTGTACGTCTAAGTATAGCGGTATGATAATTTTGTATGCCTTACTATAGCATTATGCCTTAGTATAGCACAATCTTAGACATAAAAAAATTATAATTTTTTTTTATTTTTAAATAAAATTATAATTTTTTTAATGCCTTACTATAGCGTTATGCCTTAGTATAGCCTTTTGACAAAAAGTTTTACGTCTAAGTATAGCCTTATGATAAAAATTTTTTTACGTCTAAGTATAGCCTTGTGATATTTTTTTATTCCTTACTATAGCGTTATGCCTTAGTATAGCACAATCTTAGGCATAAAAACTATAATTTTTTTTTTTTAATAAAATTATAATTTTTTTTAATGCCTTACTATAGCCTTATGTCTTAGTATAGCCTTATGACCAAAACATTTTATGTCTTAGTATAGCCTTATGATAATTTTTTCATGTCTTACTATAGCGTTATGCCTTAGTATAGCCTTATGACAAAAAATGTGTATGTCTTAGTATAGCCTTATGACAAAAAATTTTGTACGTCTAAGTATAGCCTTGTGATATTTTTTTATTCCTTACTTTAGCGTTATGCCTTAGTATAGCCTTATGACAAAAAATGTGTATGTCTTGGTATAGCCTTATGACAAAAAATTTTTTACGTCTAAGTATAGCCTTGTGATATTTTTTTATTCCTTACTATAGCGTTATGCCTTAGTATAGCACAATCTTAAGCATAATTTTTTTTTAAATAAAATTGTACATTTTTAATGCCTTACTATAGCGTAATGCCTTAGTATATATATATATATATATATATATATATATATATATTTTTTTTTTTTTTTTTTTTTAATAAAATTATAATTTTTTAAATGCCTTACCCTTATGTCTTAGTATAGCCTTATGACCAAAACATTTTATGTCTTAGTGTAGCCTTATGATAATTTTTTTATGTCTTACTATAGCGTTATGCCTTAGTATAGCCTTATGACAAAAATGTTTTATGTCTTAGTATAGCCTTATGACAAAATTTTTGTACGTCTAAGTATAGCGTTTTGATATTTTTTTATGCCTTAGTATAGCGTTATGCCTTAGTATAGCACAATCTTAGGCATAAAAAAATTATTATTATTTTTTTTTTAAATAAAATTACAATTTTTTATGCCTTAGTATAGCCTTATAACAAAAAAATGTTACGTCTTAGTATAGCCTTTCAACAATTTTTTTATGTCTTAGTATAAAAAAAGCCTTAATAGATGTTATGTTACTATAGTGTTATGCCTTAGCCTTACTGTATGACAAACTCGTTTTATGTCTTAGTATAGCCTTATGACCATATTTTATAACTTAGTATAGCCTTACAACAATGTTTTTTATGTCTTAGTATAGCATTATGACAAACATTTTTTACGTCTAAGTATAGCCTTTTGATACTTTTTTTCTGTCTTACTATAGCGTTCTGCCTTAGTATAGCCTAATGACAATTTTTTTTTTTAAACTTATGACAAAAATGAATTGTGTTAATATTGTCTTATGTTTTAGTATAGCCTTATGACAATTTTTCATGTCTTAGTAGTGTTACGTCCTCCGTTGTGTCTTAAGGGGTTCTAGAACTTAACATAAAGTGACTTTACTTTTTAAAATTAAATACCCAGCTCAATGGAACACACAACAAAAAGAGCGAGTTTTTATTGAATGTAACACACGTATTGGGAGTTCAACTTGAACAGAAACTGGAACTGATTCCTCAGGAAGGACAGGCAGCAAAACAATAAACCACACATTTCCCTCTAACTAAATAAAGTCATACGAAAAAAAAAATAAACAGCAGAATTGTGCATTGACTCCCTAAATAACAGAGAAACAAAAGAAAAGATGTTACAATTAACAAAAAGGTCACTCGTTCCTAAACAATGAATGAGACATGAAATAAGAAAGGAAGGAAAGGAAAGTGAGGTCAGGTGAGTCAAAAGAATCTTTCTACACACAGAAGATCCACTTTATAAAGGAGATCATTACACCATGAAAGACAAATCACACAGTTTATAGTGGCTGAGCAGGACACATCACCAGCAAGTTGAGTGAGATGAAGGAGCTGGAACACAACAGACAGAGAAACAACACAAAAACGGTAAGACATAAGGCTATACTGAGACAAAAACAATGACATAAGGCTATACTAAAACACATATTTTTTGTTATAAGGCTATACTAAGAAAAAAATCTTAAGGCTATAATAAGACGTGAAAAAAATTGCCATAAGGCTATAATAAGACATAGAAAAACTTTGTCATAAGGTTATACTAAGACAAAGAGTTTAATCATAAGGAAATACTAAGACAAAAACAATGTCATAAGGTAATAAGATGTACCAATTGTTTTGTCAAAAAACAACTAAGACGTAAAAAAAAACAACTCCCATAAGGCTATACTAAGACAAATAAATTAATCATAACAGGATACTATTTCTAAAACATAAGGCAAGTCTAACACATAAAAAATTGTCATAAGGCTTTACTAAGACAAAATATAATCATATGGCTAAACTAAGACATAAAACAGTCTTGTTACAAGGCTAAACTAAGATGTAAAAAAAATCATAAGGCTACACTAATACATAAGGCAAATATTAAGACATAAAACAATTGTCATATAATAAGACATAAAACATTCGTCATAAGGCTATACTAGGACACTAAAAAATGAATTATAAGGATATACTAAGACATAAAAACATTTTGTCATAAGGCTATAGTAAGACATAAGACAATATTAACACTTTATTAAAATTACTTTGTCACAAGGCTTTAGTCAGACAAAAGGCTTTTAAATCATGTGTTTTAAACCACAAATAGGTGTTGAATCATTAAATAATAATTTAAATATTAATAATTCAGTGAGATCTGTGTGGCCGCAATGATGACATCATCGTCCTTCACAAGTGAGATTTAAAGGTGCGGTGACATTTAATTATAGCTGTTAATTGGCTGGTGTGAAGGTGATGGATCTTCAGCGAGAGGAATGACTTCATCAGGAGCGACGTAGAGCGTCTGAGGACATTCATGTGAGGGAAACCATCTCTCCCATTAAAGTCAGGTGAGGTCATCACACCGCTGCGCTTGGAAGTTCATCAAAGTTCATCCGCTGACCCCATAATGTGCTACATGTGGCGCTAAACCGCTACATTGACACACGCGTTGGAAACACCTTGTTTCCTCGCCGCTGAACGATCTTACTAAATTACACTGAAGAAATATTACGCCGTCTGAAAGCCGAGACTCTCTGTTTCAACGGAAGTTGTTGTTCGAAACCCCTTCAAACTAGTGGTAGATACTTGGCTAGCGTGATATGCTAGAAACACAAGTCTGAAGAGAAACCCAATCCAGCTGAAATACAAAGAGGCTACATGCTAAAGCTAACAGTGCTGAGATGAATCCATACATTTTACGATCCTGAAGGTCAGATGGTCCAGTGAGCTTTAGCTTTAGCTTAGCTTCTGGAGGCTGAGGCGATGGTTAGGGTTAGCTTAGCTTAGCTTCAGCTTAGCTTCTGGAGGAGAAACCCGATCCAGCTGAAATACAAAGAGGCTAAATGCTAAAGCTAACAGTGCTGAGATTAATCCAAACATATGCGCTCCTGAAGGTCTGACGGTCCAGTGAGCTTTAGCTTTAGCTTAGCTGCTGAGGTGAAGCCCGATCCAGGTGAAATACAAAGAGGCTACATGCTAAAGCTAACAGTGCTGAGATGAATCCAAACATTAGCGCTCCTGAAGGTCTGATGGTCTAGTGAGCTTTAGCTTTAGCGTTAGCTTAGCTTCTGGAGGCTGAGGCGATGGGTCACTGTTGACTGGGTCACTTGGATGGACTTCATTTGATAGCGACGGCCTGCGAATGTGGCCGTGATGTGCTAATTGTGTTCTGGACGACCAGACAAATTTGTGGAGCATCATGTGATGTCTCTGTCAGACTGCAGATATTTCTAATCCTGCTGACTCAGTCATGTTTGATCGAGGTCGTGTGGTGTAGTTTGGAGGGTTGATGACTTCCTGCTGACTGGCTTTTTTATTCCAGAGCCGCCAGTCTGGTTTTTGTTTTAATAGTGATGCTATTCGAGTAAGCTATTACTTTAATCCTCCTGTTATGTTCGTTTCAGAAGAGCATCAATGATTTTTGCGAGTTAATTTGACCCGGGGACCTTTTATTATGCATATAACTGTCAGAAACCAAAAAGTTCCCCAAAACCGTGTGTGTGTCATTGTTGCAAAGAAACAAATAGCATTTTTAGACACTTTTTAGCTTCCATTTTGTCTGAAGGGTCAAATTATAGCGAGCATCAAGGGTCAAATTGGCATCACCAATTAGAATTAATGATACCCCACGTGAAGCTTGTGCCAAAATTAGTGTAAAAATTAAACGAACGAAAAAATCTGAAGCGAAAAAAAAAAAGTTTCAAACGAGAACATGAAGATTGCAATCGAAAAATAAAACCCCAAATGTAAATGTGAAGCGTACGTTTGATATTTTTAGCACTAGTCTGAACTTTCTAGGACAAATTTGAACAAGACGAATGTTTTTTGTTTACAATTGTTTTCGGGTTTAGTTGTACTTAATCTTTAAGTTTGTTCAAAATTGCAGAAAGTTGTAGACAACAAAAAGTTCTGTTTTCAATTCGGGACTTACAGTAACGCTGCCGTGCGTACACGTCGATGTTCTCCGCCGAGGGTCGAGATCTGAAAGGATCCATTGTGCGACGTTAGAGCTGATAAGACAAACAGGTTAAGTAGAGTCACATCGGTGAACAGAATGTATACGTGATAAGACGAGGAACAGTTCCACTTGACACATGCTTGTCCTCACATCTCCTCGTGCACTTCAAGATGTATCATTCAGGTGTTGTTTTCACTTGTGTATTGATGAATGGATACTTTGGTGAGGTGAAGTCATCGCACGTAACTAACAGCAGTGATCAGGAGGTTTTCCGATAAAGGCCAGATGAAGTGAAAGGTCGGTAATGATCTGAAGAGAAACCAGATCACATTTCGACTGCTCCAGGATCAAACTCATTAATAATCCAGCAGGGAATCAGGCATCTGGGAAATAGTTCACTGGTATTATATTGTGTTATTTACAGAAAAAACTGTGAGAGATATAACAGAATAGACCGATAGAACCCAACCAAAAACCTGTTGTATACAACAAAATTTTACAACAAAACTTTAAGCATTAATGGCTGCCACTTTATCATGAACGTTAAATACATTTTGACTAGAAACAGATAAAAACATTGTAACTTTTTAAAATCAAATACCGTAACATTAATTGTAAAGACAAATGACGATGTATGTATCACTAATTGCCAGAAATCATTACTTGAAGTTACTTCAACTAGAAACTGATTTTTGGTGATCATACAAACGTACATAATGTTACAAATACTAAATAAACTGTAACACACAGATGCGTTTATTCACTAGAAACAATTACTTTTTAGAAGCATTACATAATCCACCTGTGATTAAGTAACGTTTTGATGAACAATAACAGGTGGGTTATTCATCAGAAATTGTTACTTTGTTCGTCAAAGCGTTAATTAAGTCATGAATCACAGGTGGGTTATTCATCAGAAATTGTTACTTTGTTCATCAAAAATTAATTCATTTGTTTCCCATTGGAGGATTAATATAAGAAACTGTTACGTTTTTCAATCATCCATCTCTCAAAAAAGGAGAACTTTGATACCTTTATCTTAACTCTAGTTCACGTAACCAATAAAAACTCGAGAATAATTTTCACATTATACTTTATTACAAGTGTTTATAAAATTACCAAGTACATTTAAGAATCACTGTAACAAAAGGAATGATAACATTCGTGTTTGTACTAGGAAAATTCTGTAAAAATGAATAAAATATATGTACAGACAAACGCAGCAATCAACAAAACAACGTGATCGAACGACGCTCAAAATAAAGATACCTCGCAAGTGCTTCTGTTTATTAATCATAACTAACCGCAAGGAGAATAACAGAGCAAAATTATAATATTAACATTTAAATACTGTTTACAATATAAATGAAAAAATCATTCTAAATAGAACAGTATTTGCCAAGGCATTTCCTAGAACTCTATTCTGAAATATAACAAAAATAGCACTTAAAATAAGATTCATCCCATTCAAAATATTAATTGCAAGAATATTATGGTTGTTAGACACTGCAAATATGCTTTTACGAGTTGAAAAGCTAGTTTTCTCCTTGCGCTTGTAAAATTCGCCGGGAAATAGAAATCTCAACTGCAGACGACAGAAACATGAGAAACGGTGGATTTAAAGCAGCAGACGTTAGTTGAATCCATCATTCGTTCATTAGAAAAATAACAGTGGCATGTTTTATCATAGAAAAGTCCTTCATTGCCCAGAAGAAGAGGAAGGAAGAACGCGAACCAGCTTAAGACCAAGTCCATCAAGACGTCTTCCTCGCTCCTCTCCAGGTGAGTTGACATTCTGCTCCATCGCATAAATAATAAGTAACTCTCGAAGCAGCATATATGACGAAAAACATTGATTTCAAATAGAACATTTGCAGCCGGAACGTTCCTCGTTCCCTCCATAGCTTGTTTGGAGTCGATTCATGTGTCGCGCGACTTCACGAGAAGAAGAAAAACAAACAAACAAAAAAAAAAGCACAGGTTTGTCTTGAAACGTGGATATACTTAGCTCGGATCTCCTCGCTCTTTTAAGGTTATTGTGAATTGTCACGTATGTACAGAACGAGTCTTGTGTAAGTCTGAAAGCTCCGTCTGTCCTTCTGACACACCTGAGTAACGACACAATCCTGCCATTCATGCTAGTTGACACGGCTACGCTAGCTCCCGCCGCTGAAAAACAACCTCTCCGGGCCGGCAAACTGGCACAACACACATCATTTACACGTAAAAAAAAACATCATCATACTGTACACACAAACAAAGGAGCTCAGTCACACCTCCAGACGCTCGTAGAAACCACCTTCTTCCCACCAACTGCTTCCAGAAGAACTGGCCATACCCTGTTTCATCTACCAGAGCAGATGCTGGTTGTTTAGTTGGACTTATAATGACGCTAGCTGTAAGAATGCGGAGACTGTACATTTTTGGCAGAACGAGTCCGTGTCCATCACCATCCTCCCCTCACACCGTGGCGTCCAGCATCCCGTCGGCCTTGGCCATGATCTGGTTCTGATTCGAGTCGAGGCCGAAAAACTTGACGCGGAGGCCGTCGGTGGGATGCACCACGGGCACCGAGATCATGCGCGGGAAAGTCCGCGTGGCCAGCTCGAAGCGGCTGCCCCCCGCCAGCTCCACCGCCAGGAGCTTGAGGAACAGCGTTGCCAGCTGTTTGCCCAGGCAGGAGCGCACGCCGCCCCCGAAGGGCAGGTAGTGGAAGCGGCCCTCGCGGTCCTCGCTGCGCTCCGGGCTGAAGCGGTCCGGGTCGAAGGCCTCCACGTCCTTGAACACGGCCGAGGTGTCGTGGGTGTCGCGGATGCTGTACATCACACTCCATCCTTTGGGCACCTGCACACCCTGATGGAGAAACGACGGGGCGCGTCAAACTAAAATACCAATATAACGGTGAACATTGAGCCGCTTACCGTATTTATGCGAATATAAGCCCTTTTCCAATTTCACAAGCTCTAAAACTTGAGTTAAATATTTTAAATATGGCTGTCAAAGTTAACGCACATGATTAATTTAAAGTGCAAAATCGTGTCAATTTTTTTTATGCCAGTATTTTTCACTTTCGGTTTGGTGAAAATGCAATGAATAGACCCAGAGAGCTGCGCTAGTGTCACCCAGGTGTGGATCATTATGATCGGAAGCTCAGAGTGACAAGAATTGACCCAGTGTCACCCAGGTGTTGCTCATTATGATCAGAAGCTCAGAGTGATTTCACCTGCTGCCATTTAGGCACAAAGTGTTTATTAACAGACTCTTGCTTGTCTCATCTATCCGTCCTCTGTGTTTTAAATGAACTTAAATCTGAGAAGTGGCCTTATTTAGACGTTTCAACTGCAAATACGGAAGATTCAAATCTCTGTTCAACAAGCCACCACTTAAGATTTATACGGATTAGATAATGACAATACTGTATTTACTTACACTCAATTTAAAAACATACATTCTAAGCTTTATGTAATTTCTTTATGTACATTCTAAGACATATGTTTCATGTAAGAGTGATAAGTATTTAATAAGTTAGTTTGTTTTCAGCTAACAAAAAGGCGGCAAAACGTGCTTCAAGTCTTAGTTTTCTTCTTATTTATTTATATAAAAAACACAATGTCCTGTTTTTATTAAGAGTGTAACCTAAATCTCAAACTTTCAATTGTACATAACATATGTAAATCCAAAATTCAGTTTTTGTGTGCGTTTTATCTTGAAAAAAGAGTGACTTAACCTTGGAGGGTAAAAAAAACCAAGAAAATATATTGCAAATTAAACAAAAATTATACTAAATTTTATTTCAGTATTTAAACTATATTTTACTTTATTTAGTGTTGAGTTTACATTAATTTACTAATTACACCTCATTGTCCATTATTCCAAGCTTTAGTTATTTAATTGTGATTAACAAAGATTAATTTGGCCAGGGAAGTGCGATTAACTAGTTAAAGAAATGTAATCGTTTGACAGCACTAATTTTAAATAAACATTTCTGTTTGCTTTGTCATTGTTCGCTTGCAATATTCACATTTTTGTTCAAAACTGTTGATCTCGTTCCAGATCAGATTTTTGCGTTTTGGCACTAGTTTCAAGTGGGGGCGGTCCTTACTCTGATTGGCTGCTGAGAATGTGACTGGTATGTGATATATTTGGCACAATCAGGCATCTGATTCCTAAAGTATTAGATATTATTATACATACAGTACAAGTAATTAATAGACAATTTCAGAAGCTCAAAAACTTGAGGCGCTTATATTCACCTATTTTAAATATGCGCATAAATATTCAAATGCACCTTTTGATATTTCGAGTTAGGAGCAATTGTATCCTAGACAACTAGGACATACCTTGTACTTCTATATATCAAGAAAAACATGTGGGACGAGAAAGAGTGGGCGGGGCTTATATTCGTAGCGCTTACGTTCACGTAAATAAAAACATTTTTCCAGAAGAAAACTACTGTAACTTGACAATAATGTTCAATACATTGGACATGTTTTATTGTTCTTAACTGTAGTAAGACTAAACAAAGACGAATAAACCTTTTTTTTAGTACTACATTACTCTGTTGTTGTTTGTTTTGTAAATAACTGTTATGTAACATGTTTTCATTGCAGTTTTTACGATATTCATTTAAAAAAAAAACATATTCGGGCATTTACATGTTAATTGCGTCCCAATTTACGTCATTTTTGCCTTACGAAAATGCTGTCGGCACGGATTAATTTCACACTGTATTATGTGTTTACATTTTATGTTACATGTGTTACATTTTATGAGTTTAAAATGCAACACATAACTGAAACTCAAAGAATTCCCAGCACCCGTAGGAACCCTGAACGTTAATGAAGTTTGGAGACCGACATGCTTCGTGCACACGTGAAAGTGTTAGTTAAGCGTATTAAGGTAAATATGCAAATGAGGGCACTCACATCCAGCTCGAAGGTCTGCGTGGCGACGCGGTACCCTCCGGACACGGGGGCGAAGAGACGCAGCACCTCCTTGATGACGCAGTCCAGGTACTTGAGGCTGATGATGCGGTCCAGACGCAGATCTCCATGACACAGACAGCCGTCGTGAAGCAGACCGCAGCTGCGCAGCTCCTCGCGCATCTTCTCCAGCACCGCAGGGTGGCGCAGCAGCTGCATCACCAGAGACGTGCTGGCACTGGCCGTGGTGGCGAAGGCGGCGAAGATCAGCTCGATGGTGGACTCCTGAAGGTCAGAGAGGAAGGTGACGGTCAAGCTAGCCTCTTCTCCATGTTGTTAAAGTACATGATAAATGAATAGTAAACAAAAAATCAATGTTTAGAATAATGTGCTGACAGATGGTCGCCGTCTCTGATATAACGTATTACGCAGTCAGATTAGTGACCAAAACGGCCAACGTAAATTTCTGAGAAACGAACACAAACGCTTTATATCTTTGCTTGTTTTGTCATTGTTCGCTTGCGATTTTCACACTTTTGTTCAAAACTTTCGAGATTTTTGCGTGTGGACTTCTAGCACTAGTTTCAAGTGTGGGCGGTCCTTACTCTGATTGGCTGGTGAGAATGTGACTGGCAACAGTGATGTATTTGGCACAAATCTGATTCCCAGAGTACTAGATATTATTATAAATGCGATACAAGATATGGATAAACAGTCTGCTTTTTCTTTTTTTAATAATCGTTCTGCTCTTTCTCTATAGTTCTAACCAGGTTTGTCAAAGTTAACTCGTTAACACATGCAATTATTTTTAAATGTTAATTTGCGTTTTTAAAGACAGACTATCTAATATTTATGTAGACAAATATTTTAGCTGAAATACAGTTCGTTTTCAGTTCTTTTCAAAAAGAAAATATATTGCAAATTGAATAAAAATTATACTGAGTTATATTTCAGTATTTAAACGAGGGTTTATTTAGTGATGAGTTTACATTAATTTACATATTACACCTCAATATCCAGTACTACAAGCTTCAGTCATTTAATTGAAATTAATCGCGATAAACTTGGTCAGGGAAGCGCGATTAAGTAGGTTAATCGCGATTAATTTGGACAGGGAAGCGCAATTTAGTAGGTTAAAAAAATGTATCATTTGACAGACCTAGTATAAAATACTTTCTGTCTCCTAAAATTCAGTTCAAGAAACCAAGAAAATTATAAAAAACCGTCTCACCACAAAAGTGCAAAAATTGCATGCTGTTTTCAAGACCAAATAATCTTTTTAAGTTGACTAAACTTTTTCACATCAAGCTACACAAACATTA
>MU204300.1:3588326-3600435 GCA_017309775.1 Paedocypris sp. Pulau Singkep | reverse complement strand
ATTTAGTAGGTTAAAAAAATGTATCATTTGACAGACCTAGTATAAAATACTTTCTGTCTCCTAAAATTCAGTTCAAGAAACCAAGAAAATTATAAAAAACCGTCTCACCACAAAAGTGCAAAAATTGCATGCTGTTTTCAAGACCAAATAATCTTTTTAAGTTGACTAAACTTTTTCACATCAAGCTACACAAACATTACGTTGTTGTTGTTTGGAATGTGGTTTTTGTAACTTTACAAACTCATCTGAGCAGTTCAACAACAGATCTAGCAAAAGACTGGATGAGCTCACCTTCAGCTCCTGCATGGACAGCTCGCTGTTGTTCTCCTTGGCGCTCTGGAGAAGCACGTCGAGCGCGTCCGTGTAGTCCTTCCCCTGCGTGTGGAGCGGCTTCTCACGAATGGCTTTCTCGATGCTCTTCTGGAGAGAATCTCTCGCACGAATACCCTGCATCCGCAAAGAACCGTGTTCCATCCGTCTTAGATCACAATGAAAGGCCGAACACACCAGATGCTTTTACCTTCCGATAGCCGCTAAACGGCAGGTCGATGGGAAGGCTGAAGACGTTCTCCACAAACTCCTGGAAAGTGCAGAAGAGGCAGTGCATCTCCTCCTCAGAGACCCGGAAGCCCAGCAGAACCCGCACTGCCATCTGGAAGGAGAGAAGCTGGGACTCCCGGTAGACGTTGATGGGCTCCGGGTTGGAGCTCCACAGTCGCAGCGTCTCCTGGATGACCTGCTGGATCTTGGGCAGGTAGCTTTCCAGAGCTTCGTGGCTGAAGACTTTGGCAAAGATCTGGAAAGCGAAGAAGGTTCAGACTGAGGGGACTAAAACGGGCCGTGTGATCCTGCTTTCTGAAACTACAGACAGGAAGTAGAAGTGGAATCCAAACCACATGGAGACACTTCAGATGCTCCTTTGACGCCTATAAAGCGGAGATGTTCTGAAGTTTTGTTCTAGTTTACTCCCAGAAGCCACACTCTCACATTTCTCCTCGTAATCCAGCACACGTCAGTCACAAAATGTCAGAATAGCATTATTCTTGAGCTTCAGACTGAAATCTGCTCATTCATTTACAAGAGACGGTGATTTGTAAGTTGTGTGAATGTTTGCGTGTCGTCCTGAGAGAGCGTTTCTCCACAAGGAGAGAGCTTCCTGGAGCAGAAGTGTGTTTGTGAACATCTCCTCCAGCTTGTGGTGCCCGTGACTATCAATATCTTTCTCCAATCTGCGTCCTCGTCTTCTCAACAAGACACAACTCTAATTTGACTCCATCTCACTTGTTAATGGTCTGACTGGGATTTGAATCCAGACTTTTGTGTTGCCAGCATGAGGCCATTAGGCTTTTTTTTGTCCTTTAATAAATTGTCATATTATTTTTGTCTACAGTTGCCGTAGTGGTGATTTATGTACGTCAACATATATTATTTACAACAAATACAAGGTATATTTTATAAATAAACAAACAAATACTTGCACACATATATGCAAAAATCACATGGCTAAAAAATAAACACTACGTACATATTGGTTAATGATTGTAATATTTAGCAATGTAAAATTTTATATACGTATATATATATATTTATATATATATGTATATATATATATATACACATACATAACCATGTATATCAACACTTTAATTTGCCATTGATGTTTTTTGCACATTTTGTCATATTTGTTATTTTTATTATAATATAATATTTATTTTATATATAATAAAAATGGTTTACATTTATAGACTTAAGATTAAAGACTAGATTAGACAAGATTTAGACTAGATTAAAACCTACAATATCACGATTCATTAAAAGGTACAATGCATAACTCAACTGAACATAAATCACCGCTGATTGTTTCTGGTCCAGTGTAGATTAAATTTCAAAAGATGACCCTAATGACTATAATTTTATTTTTTTTTTTTGCTTTCCTAAACTGTCCAGACGTCGTTCAAGCTCCACTAACGTCTCTGGCCATTACAGAAGATCCGGACCACTACAGGCAGCCCACCGTCTCCATCCCAAGACTGCTGCACTTTTCATTTACACGCGCTCCTTTCAAACTCCCCCACTCTAATAATTCCCACATGTCTTAAATTATATAAAACTGCTGGAAGCTGCCGTTTTGAGCAGAAGGTAAAGGCGTCTTTATTCCCCCCAGCCCGACCATTGGCTTTCTCATCCCGCTCTGGGAATCAAAGGGAAGCCTTTCTGCCCTCTACTGGACAGTCTGCTCATCAGCGCTCCACATCCATCCCTGTCCAATTTTTTTCGAGACGGTTAAAACTGTGAAAAGCGCCTTACCAATGCCCAGAACTTGAACTTGAACTGAATGGCTCACGTGGTTTGGAATCGGCCTGTGTCTCGGAGATGAATCATGAAGAACGAGAGACTTTTCCGAAGCCATAAGGAATGCCGACTCATTCCCAGTAAAGCCTTTCGGTGGTCTTACTCATACAACAGTCAAACTATTGCATCTCTTGAGGTTTGGAAGCCACCGTGTTCTGTTGTGGTCAGGACATTGGGAGTTGTGTTCATAAGGCCGTCTTTGTGCGTCGGGATAATTAGCGGAGTCATTTGGGGGTCCGCATGAGGATTAACCAGACTGATTACACCCCGCTGACCCCTCACTGGACAGGTGTGGGATGAAACCCAAGCCCAGCAGAGGAAGGAACCTTCAAGAAAGCCAGTTTGTCCCGTCATAAAGAGCTGGATGTTCTGGGATGAGTGGGATTATCCGTCAGGTTATAGTGGGCCTGTGTTGAGCCACAATGGCCCACAGAAGAACCTCTTCCTCTTTATCTCCAGAAGACCTCGTGAATGGAAGGCAATCTGGCCTCCATGTTCAGAATGGACTGGTAATTTGTACTCTTTTTACGGGTCTTATCTCCAGAGAAGCTTCTCACGTACCTTTCTCCGTTTGCGGTGGATGTCGCCTATAGAGTTGGCCAGACTGTTGGGCCCGAGCAAAGTGCTGGTGCTCTGTGGCCAGTCCACCGTCACCAGGCTGTGTTCCCCCATCAGAACCTTCCGGACATTCTCTGCCCCCGTGACCCGGATCAGAGGCCGACCCAGCAGATGAGTCTTGAAAACGTTCCCATACTTCTGCCTCCTTGACGCGTGAAAGCCGGCTCCCTGAGAGAGGGGGTGAGGGTTCAGGATGGAGGGAGGTGAGAGAGAGAGAATAAGAGAGGTGTATAAGAAGAGACAAAGAGAGAGAATAAGAGAGGTTTATAAGGAGAGAGAGTGAGAGGGATAGAGAGAGAGAGAGAGAGGTGTATAAGAAGAGAGAGAATAAGAGAGGTGTATAAGGAGAGAGATAGAAAAAGAAAAGAAAGAGAGTGAATAAGAGAGGTGTATAAGAAGAGAAAGAAAGAGAGAGAATAAGAGGAGTATAGGGAGAGACAGAGATAATAATGTGTTTAAGAGACAGAATAAAAGAGAGAACAAGAAAAAGGGACAGAGAATAAGAGAGGTGTATAAGAGAGAGAGAGAATGAGAGGTGTATAAGGAGATTGAGAGAGAGAGAGAGAGATGTGTAAGAAATGACAGAAAGTAGGGAGGTATGGAAGAGAGATGGTTTAAAAGAAGGAGAGAAAAAACAAAGAAAGCGAGAGAAAGGTAAATAAAAAAGAGAGAGACAGAAGAGGAGATTGACCATGAGTGAAAGAGTGAAAGAATGGAGAGAGCGGTAAGAGAGAACAAAAATGTACAAAGAAAAGAGAGTTTATGAGAATGGAGGAAAAAAAAGATGAGTGAGAGAAAGATAGATGAAGAAGAGAAAGAGAGGGAGGTAGAGAACGAGAAAAAGGATGGATAAAGGAAAAGTAGAAGGAAATAAGAAGAGATGGGAGGGGAGGAGAAAGAGGGATAGACGAAAAGAAAGAAGAGAGGCATGTCATTAACGCGTTATTGTTAAACAAATATAAACAATTCATTTACATTGCATAAAGCAACATTAGCGAAGCAAATGAAGCGGCGAGTTATTGGCTTCTGCTGAGCACATAAAGACGTCCTGTACACACACACACACAGACACACACACACACACACACGCGCGCTGACCCCGCGGCAGGAAGTGGCATTAAAGCTGTTTGCCCCTTCCCTCGCCACGTTCTAAAACCAGGTTCATTCAGCAACTCCAACACTCCGACTCTTATTTGGAGCGTATATTTAGAAGCATAGATTTGTCCCCGTGTAGCTGATTGGAACACACACCAACGCTTGTTCAGCCGTGTCGTGTCCACACACACACACACACTCAACAAACTCGCCTTCACCATCCGGACCAGCGACAAAGACATTCACTAAATCTCATAATGAAGAAATAAACAGTTTATGAGGGAGTGACCTGCCATGACCCCGCTCACACACACACACACACACACACGTAAAAGTGAATAAAGCGAAGACATTTTTTGCCTTTTTTATGTTTTTTTTTTTTCATTTTCCAGGCCATGACTCTACCCTGTCCGCCGACCTTTGACCTTGACTGACCAATTCCGCAAAGCAAGGACCCGAGTGAGATCTCATGACCTGCACGACACCTCGGCCCCTTAAATCCTACGACAAACTATCGGCTTAATTAAAAGGTGATTAAAAGATCAAACTAATGAGATATGTTGACGCCGGGGTTACGTGAGGTCACACTCGTTTGACTGCCGCGATTACACAATCAAGATAAATCTCACACTTTTGCACGTTTCTTTCTAGGTTTTAATCATTATACCTGCTTTTCGTTTTCCTGGTTTTTTTTTCCTTTCGTTTTTTCTTGCTTTTTCGAGATTCCTGATTTTTTTCGCGATTTTTCACCCTCGGAAAAATGAATCCGTCGCATTTGTAGAATCAGCAGATCAAGAGTAAAACACGAGTGAAGCACGAAACAACAAAAGACGCGGACGAGTGTGAGAAACGTCGGTTAAAGACACCCGCGGTTCACCCATCACGCCAGTGTGAGGGCAACACACACACACACACACACACACACAAGCCATGCCGGGTCAGAGGAGGGAAAATAAATGTAGTATCTTTCACCACATGGTGAGAACTGAGTGTGTGTGATGATGGATGATTGTTGAGTCAGAGAGTGTGTGTGTGTGTGTGTGTGTGTGTGTGTGTGTGTGTGTGTGTACACGCTCACCTCTCAGCACTGGGACCAGTGAGTTTGAGAGAGAAAGGAGGCATTTTCAATCTCACTCTGGACAAGGCCGTCTTTTACACACGCACAACATGAGTACAGTCTCTGACTCGCTCGCTCGCCCACTCTCTCTCTCTCCCTCTTCTCCATCTTCTCTCTCTCTCAAAATCTCTCTCCCCCATCTCCTCTCTCTCTTTCTGGAAGTCTCTCTCTCCATGTCTTTTATCAAACTTTCTCTTTCTCCAAGCCTTTCTCTATCACTACCCCATCTCTCTCTATCAATCTTCCTCTCTCCCTCTTCCCCATCTCCTCCCTCTCTTTTTCTCCATCACTCTCTTTCTCCATATCTCTCTCCAAATCTCTCTCTCTCTCTCTCTCTCTCTCTCTCTCTCTCTCTCTCTCTCTCTCTCGTCAATCTTTCTCTCTCTTTCTCCATCTCTCTATCACTTTCTATGCATCTCTATCTTCCCCATCTTCTGTCTCCTTTTCTCCAAGTTTATCTCTTTCTACGTGCTTTCTCTTTATCTTCACTCTTTCCCCAAGTCTCTCTCTCTCCTCAAGTGTCCCTCTCTTTCCCATCTCTAATCACCCTCTCCCTTTTTCTATTTTCCTCTCTCTCTCTCAAATCTCCTTCTCTTCCCCATCTCCACTATCTTTCTCCCGGTCTTTCTCATTCTTTCTCTTTCCAATCTCTCCTCACTCTCTCATTTAAGCACAAGAGCTTAGCTACTTGAGTTTTTTCCCCCCTCACCTTTGTCCTGTTTATTTGTATTTTCCTGGACGTCACACGTGACCTGCATGAACTTGGCGTGTTTGATCACTCTGAGAGCGAGAAGCCTTTTCGACAGCGAATGTTGTCACCCAAAGCAGGTGGGATTTTTCCCTCCCGAGGAGCAGAAGACAAACTCGTGGAACCCATGTACACACACACCACATCAGCAAAAGCACATATACATTTCACACGTCTACATGTGTGTGTTCACACAAAAGTACACAGCAGGGCAGACAGAATGGATCCAGGCCTGACCTGCGATAGAAAGAGACTGACAGCTACACTCAGAAGAACATGAAGTATCTCCTAACTGTCGAGATTAAAAGTTCAAGGCAAGCGCAAAGATTTAGGGGTTTACTCAACTTCTGAAGATGAAACAACGCATTCTAGTCAGCTCGTCTTGAATAAGGACACTTATGATCTCTATTTATTCCGAATATTAATCTTTGAATGGAAAATGACAGTTTTGTAAGAATTATTTTACAGCACAAAGTACTTCCACCTAAAATTTCAAGTTCACTCCTCTTGGTTTCAGGTAAATAGTTGATCGATAAAGTTGAGTCAGTTATGTTAGGGATTGAGAGACGTTAAGGAAAAAGAATAAATAAGAGAGAAAAAAAGTGAAAAAAAAAAAAAAATAAAAAAAATCGGACGATGGATAAAGGTGATGGAGGAAAAAAAAAAAAAGAGTAAAGGTCAGACAATAGGTGTGTGAGAGAGAGAAAGAGAGACTAGCTGGGCTGGAAAGAGAGGTGAAGTGCGGGCGTGGTTGCACACATGTCATTTGGCTGGAAGGTGAGAAATGTCCTCCCTCATTTCACAGAGCCACAGAAGCGCAGACACGAAGAGAACGAAAATAAAACCAAAAAACCTGAAAGGATCCCTGGCGCACAAAATCTCCACACACCCTGGAAAAGTGATGAGGTCATGATCTGCGGCATACGCACTCGCACGTCTGCACACAAGTAACAATAATCCTACTCGTGGCTGAAGTAACAAGTAACAAAAAGGCCTTAAAACACGAGTCGAACAAGAAACAAATCAGCCTGGAATCAAGTGCCACAGTAAGGCCAAAGTAACAGTAAGGCCAAAGTAACAAGTAACAATAAGGCCAAAGTAACGAGTACCAGTAACTACAAAGTAACAAGTAACAATAAAGCTAAAGTACCAGTGAGGACAAAGTAACGAGTAACAAAAAAGCCAAAGTAACAGTAAGGACAAAGTAATGAGTAACAATAAAGCCAAAGTAACAGTAAGGACAAAGTAATGAGTAACAATAAAGCTAAAGTAACAGTAAGGACAAAGTAACAAGTAACAATAAAGCTAAAGTAACAGTGAGGACAAAGTAATGAGTAACAATAAAGCCAAAGTAACAGTAAGGACAAAGTAATGAGTAACAAAAAAGCCAAAGTAACGAGTACCAGTGAGGACAAAGTAACAAGTAACAATAAAGCTAAAGTAACAGTAAGGACAAAGTAATGAGTAACAAAAAAGCCAAAGTAACTAGTACCAGTGAGGACAAAGTAACGAGTAACAATAAAGCCAAAACAAGAAACAATAAAGCCAAAGTAACAAATAACAGTAAGGCCAAAGTAACAAGTAAACATAAGGCTAAAGTAACGAGTAACAATAAGGCTGATGCATTGAGTAACAATAGGGCGGAAGAGACAAAAAGGCCTTAGTAACAAGTAACAATAAGGCCATTGGAAAGAGTAAAAATAAGGTCAATGCATCAAGTAACAACAGCAGAAAAGACCATAGTAACGAGTAACTGTATTAATAAATGCACCTGGAGCTAAAGTAACGATAAGGTCAAAGGTGCAAGTAACATTAAGGCAGAAGTAACAAGGCAATGTCCATCGCACACGTACTGTTACGTTACTACATGAAATAATGAAACTAAATCAATTTTTCACTCAAATTAATCTATTATGTTTTAGGTTACAAAGGACAGACGATCTCCAGTGATCAGAGCGGTGAAGATCTTCCACACTCATTTCAACCTCAAGCCCTGTAGGAGAATGTGGCTAGACTACATCTCCACATCTCCACATCTCAAGGTCCCATCATGAAACCCTCTGAGCGCCTTTAACCAACACAATAATAAACACGCTTACGACAGACAGAGCTGCGTGTGAATAACTGCGTCTGGAACAGCGGCGCGGAACGGGTTAATAGCTCAGCCGCGTTCAAAAGTTCTTTTCGTTGGAAAAGAAAAGTATCGAGTACTCTACAAAGGAGCGTTTTTTCGGGCGAGCCAGCACGCGCAGGGCTAAAAATACAGATCTCTGTGTAAATTGGACACCAGACGAGCCTCCGGCTACATCAATGTGGCTTTGTGCGCCAGTGGAAATGTTTTACAAATGACCTCTATATTAAAACCACAAAAAAACATTTTAATTATATTTTTAAAAAAAAACCTCTCGGTGATGTTTATTTAGATGGGATCTGGACACGGGAGTCCCGAGCAGGGGAGTCGGGGGGGCTTGTGATGCAATTTAAATGCAATCTGAATCCCCCGGTGTTTCTTTAACACGGCGTGGAGAAAGAAGAGGAAGATGGATGAAGCTGAGGGAGTTATAAAGTGAACAGACAGTTTGGGTTGGCTCGTGCCAGCGCTCCAGCCATCCGCTTCCATCCCTCAGTATTCTGGCTGCCGTCTTTACATGCTTCTGTGTGTGTGTGTGTGTGTGGGTCTGGGGGCTTCTGTGTTTATTGGTTCAGAGCGGCAGGTAGCCGTGCGGGGGGAGATCTCGGTGCTGACCCGCAGTCGCAGCGTAAATAAAGATAATATGTCCATTTACTGAAATAGCTCGTTGGAATCTCTCAGGATGTGTGTGTTGGCCCAACTCCACTGGGGTATAGACAGTTTAGCAGGAGAGAGAGAGAGAGAGAGAGAGAGAGAGGGAGAGAGAGAGGGAGAGAGAGAGAGAGAGAGAGAGAGAGAGAGAGGGAGAGAGAGAGAGAGAGAGAGAGAGAGTTAGGAAGGAAAGATGGAGAATGACAGAGTAAGAAGATAGAGAAAGTGAGAGAAAGAGGGATTAGAGAGAAAGGCGGGGTGTCTATCCTCCATCTGGAAAGTAGATAGAGACAGACAGAGAAGGGGAGAGGAGACGAGTGAGAGAACGAGAGAGAGAAGGGGGGGGGGGTAAAGAGTGAGTGGGAGAGAGAGAGAGACAGAAAGCGAGAGAGGAGAGAGAGACAGATAGATAAGGGGGGAGAGAGAGAGAGAGAGAGAGAGAGAGAGAGAGAGAGGCGTAGGTGTGTCTGTTCCTCTGCACCTGTCAGGGTGAGACTGTTGATTAGTGTTCAGGACTCATAAAGCAGAGGAGGAAGAGCGAGCGCCAGAGCGGGAGACGAGCAGCTTCCCCTCTGACCCGGAGAGAGATTAGGGTTGTTCAGAGCCGTGTGAGCGCTCACCCCGGGAACCCCTTTTCTTTTCTTCCCTCACCTTCCTCCCCTAGCCAAGCCCCGCCCCCTCCTCTCCTCAAGACAACAGGCTGTTTGAGGGTCCGCGGTGCCGTCCAGAGGTGAAAGAGGGGCCGCGCGGTGCTGGTGCCAGTCATGCCCGTTTCATGCTCGCTAATCCCGACAGAAAGAGAAAGAGGGGGATGCTGGAAGACCAGTTTTAAATCCCTAGGCCGTGCCTTCTGGAATTCTGATCAGAGCTTCCAGCCTGTACTTTTTGTCCCAGGGTTCACTGGAGGCGGGGCGGGGCGTGGGGGGGGGGAGTCTACCATCCAGAGGGCGGCATCAATGCCACCCAGACCGGAGCAATCTGGGTCAAGGTGGAGATGCCCGGCGGGTGAACTATATGTGGGCAAAACAGGGTTTTTTTTCCCACAAATTTGCAAAATTTTTTTGCAAAAAAAACTTTTGACTATCGATTAATCAAACATCAGTGTCGTGTGCACACACACACACACACACACACACACACGCACACAAAGAATTACAGGACGTTTGCAAACCATTACAACCTTTAAGACAGACATTAGTCTTGTTTTTTGCACGTCTTTAGCGCGCAGATTCCTTCCAAAATTCCAATTTAACTTTACTAATACACACACGCGAGTGCGCGCACACCACAGATTAATGACACGGAATCTGAAACGCGGCTGTCGAAATTAAAATTCAAGCCCGTATTTCACCCACTTTTTGACTGAGCAGATCCGCAGATTATAACGGAGACGGTGCGTAAAGTGAGATTAGTAAAGACTGTCCTCGTGCACTCACGTCACTATAGTCGAGCAAAATTAAAGAAATAAGAAATGACCGAAATTTAGCGCCACCGAACTCGCCTAAATCCATCTGATTTTTCAAACCATCGGAGATGCAGCAGCTGGATTTTTTTTCAGAGTCTGCCAACAGCGAACAAACTAACATACGATTTACATCAGTTTTTTTTCCTCCACGATTTGCAGCAATTTTAGGGAAGAATACATCACTCAGAGTCGGTGCCCGGGGACATCGTGACGCGCCACGCACATCCAACATTTATGACGTAAAGCTTTATTCTCACGTTCGATAAAAGTGTTCTATCCGATAGTTCGACTAATTCCAGCGGTCTGAGTCTATCGCGGCATCCCCGCCGCAGTGACGCTCGCTTCCGCGGGAGTAGAGAGGGAGTGTGCGCGCCTCTACCTGCCGCGCGCCTCGCTGCTCCAGCGGCTACTCTCCTGCGCATCACACGACAACTTCTACACTACTCTGGAACTGCGCTGCGCTCTTGGCAGTCGCGGACCGGTCGCTCCACGTGGATTCTGAGCTGGCTCTGTGGAATATACACCGTCGGCATCTGAAGCAGACAGCGCTTAACACAATGGAAATACGGCACTGGGGAGTAAGTGACCTTCTCACACGTGTAAATAGCATTACTGGAACTGATCCTACACCTGATTTGCTTTTAATCACCGACGGGAAAACCGCGCGCACGCGTATTAACGAGCACCGGAGCGGCACGCGCGCGCGACGGGAAGCTGGAAAGATGGAAAGGCTTACCTGGAAAAACCAGTGGCACGTCTCTCCGATGACGGGGAAGCCCATGGAGCCCTTGGGCATCGGCAGCTTGCAGCTCTTGTCCCGTGTGGCGGTCCATCGCAGCTGCCAGAGCTGCTGGGAAACGGCCAGAAGAAGCGCCATGGACACCAAACACGCGGCCAGTGTCGCCAGCGCCGAGACCAGGTCAAAGCTCTCGAAGATCATGACTGCGACCGTCCAGGGAGAGTTTATCAACGGCAGCGAAAAGCAGCGCAGTAGGAGAGTCAATGGGCGACCTGCTTTATATCTAACGGGGAATTAAATCTGTTGATCTCTCACCAAAAACGCGCAGCTATTTTTTTAAAGCAATTTTCTCAGGCTGGAGTGTGTAAATAACGGAATAGTGGACGCTACGCTCGGATCTCACATGTTGACCAATCAGCTGACAGCGTCTGAATCAGCTTCATCCGAGGATTCCGGGCTCGTTTTTTGGCGTAAATTGCTTGCACTTTTCAAACTTCGGTTGGAAAGTTATGTCACGTTCCACACTCCAGAAATCGGCTTTAAATGAGTAATCGGGAAGAAGAAGACCGTTCTGAAAAGAACAGCTACTGAAAAGAACAGCTACTTTCAGCTACTGAAACTCCAGGTGCATTCGATTTTGAATTCAGCCAATTATGAAGGCGCATAAATACATGGAACGGAATCCTTCGAAGGCTAAAATAAGATTAAAAAAAAAAAAAGATAAACAATAGGATAATGGAGAAAAAAAAATTCTTTAAGAAAAATTGAGATGAGTTTAGTGCGTCTCGCGCTTGCCTGTTGTGTGGTGCGCGCATGCGCTCGCTCGCTCTCCTCATTCACTTCTCTACGTGGGTTCGAGTCGCGCAGTCAGCGCTCAATGTGTGTTTATATAGCGGAGGCTGTGAGGCGGCATTCGGCCAGGGTGCAAGCGGCTCCCCCTTACCCCACCCCACCCTACTGAGGCGGGGTGAAAAGTGAACGGGCTGGAGCGTGCGGGATCTGGATGAGAGCCCGAGAGAGGGGGGCGAGAGAGGAAGAGAGAGAGAGACAGAGAGAGAGAGAAGAGGGGTAGAGGGAGAGGAGGGGAGGGGGGCAAGAGAGATGGAGAGACAAAAGAGGTGAGGAGAAGAGAGAGATGGAGAGAGAGAGAGAGAGAGAGAGAGAGAGAGAGAGAGAGAGAGAGAGAGAGAGAG
>MU204300.1:3547357-3585511 GCA_017309775.1 Paedocypris sp. Pulau Singkep | reverse complement strand
GAAAAGACGTTCAGATCATGAACTCCTATCATAACCCACTGGATTATTAATCCAACAATCGTGAAGAAGCAGCGATCAAGACGCTAATCCAGTCACACGGCCACTCTGTTTTGTCAGGCGCGGCGCCATTAGCGCGTCCGTGCTAATAAATGGCCAATGCCACACACACACACACACACACACACACACACACACACACACACACACACACACACACACACACACACACACACACACACAGGTTTCTGCCAGTGTCCAGCTCCTGCCAAACACCTCCACTGAAGAGGAGACGACACAAAGCAAGCCACAGTTTTGTTTCTGTGACCTTTGACCTCTGGAGACCATCAATAACCTCCCAGCAGCTTCGCCATCCGTCTTCATTAGAGGAGAGGAGAACGTGCGCTCGCTGTCTCCGCTCTCGTCCTCCTTCAGCTCATCACTCCATCATCTTCAACTTTCACTCGCTCCTTTGTCACTGCCCTCTGTCTTTAATATATACATAAATAAATTATATGTTATGTATATATAATCTAAACACATACACACACTCTTGAGTTAATACATGCATATACTGTACAATCAATGTATTACTGGAACCACTTTTTGTGTGTGTGCGTGTGTGTCTGTGTACAAAATGAGCAACCACTTATTTATTTATATACAATACAATCCACATTATAACTATTAACATGTTAAATATACAAGTAAAATACCGTATTTGTATATGTATGTGTGTGTCTATATATGTAAATGTATATACTTTCACACACAGTAAATTAACAGGAATCATAAATATACATACATGCTGTACATGTATTAAAACATTATTTTAATTACGGTATATAAGAGTACAGTTTACAGAAAATATAACAAAACAGAACTATAATATAATAAACATTTACTTTGGTTCAATATACAACTTATAATATAGAACATTTACTATAGAAATGATAAAAATACAATATTAGAGTAATAGTAATATTATAACAAAACAATACTACAGATAGTTTTTTTTTTTAAAAAGGCAATATGCTACATTGATAATGTGTTTTGAACCAAATACAATTAAATTAATAAACTGAATACGTGTGATTTAATCGTCATCACAGTTTAAATTATATCTTTGTATAACATTATTGTTAAATATAATTATTGATAACAATAATAAAAATGTGTGAACCTCGAGGTAGTCAATTTAAATCACAAAAAGCACGACAGAAGCGTCTGGGTGGAGAGCTTATACACCTTCTGTTCAGTGTGAAACACGCAGTTTAAAGTGAGAGAGAGTGAGAAAGTGAGTGAGTGAGAGAGAGTGAGAAAGTGAGAGAGTGAGTGAGTGAGAGAGTGAGTAAGTGAGTGAGAGAGAGAGAGAGAGATGATCTGTTATGGTCATATTTCCATAACCTGCTGTCTGATGAGAAGCGCCGCCAGACACTATGCAAAACACCACCGTCCTTCTTCCCACTCCTGCTTCACCACCAGACCTTCTGCAAGCACACACACACACACACACACACACACGCACACACACACACACACGAGCTGCAGGAAGCAGCAGTTAACACACGCAGAGGTTTGAACTCACTTCCGCATCAGACAGATGACATCAGCCTCGGCTGTTATCTTCTTATCTTCTTTTCTGTGCGGGTCAGGTGTGTGTGTGTGTGTGTGTGTGTTTGTGTGTGTGTGCGTGTGCGTGTGCTCTTAGATACGCGTGGCATGGCTCAGCATATTTTTTCACACATGGTTGTTTTTTAAACACATGGTATACTTTTAACATATGGTAATGTATTAACAACTTGTAATTGGTCCTCTCATTGGTCAGGTAATGTTCTTTATGCATAATTTTCCTCTGCAAACATGGAGCATTGGAGAACATTTCTGAACATCCATTGGGACTCCAAAAAAATCTTCTTACAATGCAAAAAGTAGTCTGGAAAATTAAAGTACAAGTAACAAAAATGAACTAGGCTTTTACACAAAGCTAGAAACAATTTAACATTATTAAAGTTATTATTAAAAACAAAAAACTATTATATTATAACTAATTATAGATCTATACATATAGGTGTGTGTATGCGTGTGTGTGTGTACACACACACACACACACACACACACACAGTATACTGTTCCGTACATAGTACATACAGTAGAGGACAAAATTAGCCAATTAAAATTGAAAAGTATTTCAAATGTGCAAAAACAACAACAAAAAAAAAAAAATAATTTAATTTTGCTCTTTTTAAAAACACTTAAAATAATGGCTATTTTGTAGGGGAGCTAATAATTTTACCCTCAAAAGTAGACACAAACCTAAACATTTTTTTTACATCAACCATTGGTTCTCCATCAACTGTAAGGCTTCCTCAAGCCATCAACAGAAGTTTCATCTGAGAGTGGTGAGAGCGTTGAGCTTCAGCCATGCTGGGAGACGGGGTGGTCTCGTCATGCGGTTCTGAGCTGGCACCGCTCGGTTCCTGAACCCTGACAAAAACCCAGTCCCGCTCAAGTGAACCCCAAAAGATTTATATTTGCATGACTCGCTCAGGACGGGGGAGATCCACAAACCCGGAAAGCCAAGAAGACGACGTTGTGGTCACACGGGGGGCACGATGGGAGAAAGACCCTGATAGTGCCACAACAAAAAGATGCCAGATTCTGGAAAACCGATAAGGGAAAAAAACAACGAAAAAAAAGATGATTTCCTCTCATGGAATTTGACCAACTGATTGTGATTCCTGGGAATTGAACCCACTAGCTTTATGTTGCCAGCTTCACCGATGGAGAATCTTCACCAATTCTGTAGTTCAAAGAAAGTCAAAGGTTGAAAAACCAATTGATAAACTATGATTTTGTTGTGATTTTAATGCACAGAAGTAACAAAGAAAACAGATTAAAATGTGCAACCGGAGAAAATGGACGTCTTCTCACTCGCTCATCGCCGGACTTCAATCATTGGAGTTCACGATCCTCATGAAGCGCCATTGACGGTTCAATCCTTAAAAATAGTCTATGTTGTGTTAACGAAATCCAGTCTTCTCCAAAGAAAAGAAAAAAAGAGAGAAAGAGGGACATAGAGAAAGAATGAAAGAAAGAAAAAAGAGAGAGAAAGAGAGAGAGAACGAAAGAAATAAAGGCCTTTTAAAAGAAAGAAAGACAGACAGAAGGACAGACAAAAAGAAAGAAAGAAAGAAAGAAAGAAAGACAAAGAAGAAAGTACAAAAAGAACCACCAGACTCCCTCATCTGCAGCGGTCGACGAATAAAATGAATTCGGTTTTTAAATCTCTTTTTTTCCCCTCAGTGCTTTTTTTTGCCACTTCAGTTGTCGAACAAAAAGCACGACACGGTAAAACATTCAATAGACGGGTCAGGAAGTGATTGTGAGGGGCGAGAGTGACCAGAGCTCATGGGCACTGGGATGTGTGAAGCCGCTCAGGTCTGGCTGCTGGCGATGAGATTTTTCAGCTGTTTGGCAACAGTGTCTATCAGCTTCTGCTTGTCACGCTCGTTTTTGCGAAACTGTGCGAACATGTTGTTCTTGCGGCTGGTGTCCTTCATCCTGCAAGGAAGTGAACAAAGCGAGATCAGGAGAAGACCACTACAGAAAGATGGGATTATGGAGATTATCTAAATAAAGCAGGTCCACGATGAAAATCCACAATGAAGTAAAATCACAGTTCGGCCTGCCGTTATAAAACTGTACGGTTTCGTTTCGTCCAGGTCTATAAGGAAAATCGAGGTGCTAAGAAAAATATTGTATGGAGATTATTAGGGCAGATATTAATTAAAAAAATACAGGAATTATTATATAAAAAAAATTCTCCAGGGATTAATTTGTCAAATTAGGCAAACATAATCTGTAGGGATTTTTAAGGGAAAAAATTCAGGAATTTCCAGGAATTTTGTAGGTAAAATACTGACAAATGTTTAATTTGCTCTAAAGAGATTCAGCATCATAAATGGTAATATTCAAAGATAAATCCAATGACGTCATTGTTTCATTGCACTTTCTAAAATTATTAAAATTTTTTGCGCACGTTTTTGGAATTAAATCTGAATTTGTTGTTAACTTTGTTTTAGTTTGTTTATTTAAACTTTAGTTAGAGGTGTTTCCTCAATTGATAAATATTTGGGCCCATTTTGAGTTGGTGATTTGAGTCTTTAAAATAAGACCAGTAATACATCAACACTGACCAAATATTAAATTATTCAACAACAAAAAAAAATCTTTGCTAAAAAAAAAAAAAAAAACAGGTAGCAAACCGTGCATGATCAAGACCAAACTCAACCAATTGACGTTTCTAGAAAAGCTTCCAATCAAAAAGAACGGTTAAAATAAAAAAATGGTTAAAATAAAATGGTTAATTAAATGCCACTCGCCGTGCATCAGCAGAGCCACCAACACACTCCAGACCCGCGAAAAAATGAATTCAACTGAATATTCATGACGGTAAAAAAAAATCATCCAGGTCGTTTCATGCCAACAGGACACGGGATTACTTACGATCGTGAGATCCTGCTCGGCAAGAGAGAAGAGGAAGAGCACAGGGAATAATGACTGTGTGTGTGTGTGTGTGTGTGTGTGTGTGACTCACTTCTCCAGAAGAGCCAGGGCCGTGTGCGGGTTGACCCTCAGGTACTTGCAGGTGGGCCGGCCGTAGTCTGCCAGATAGGTGGACCAGTCCCACTGCGTGAAGAGATCCAGCAGCTACGACACGAAGAGCAGAGGAAAGAGCTCCATCAAACCATCAGCCAGCGTTACGCAAGCGAGCCGGGCCTCGTAAACGAGATTATAGTGGAGACACGGGGGAAAGCAACATGACAAAGCGAGGGATTAGAGGAAGAATGGAGAGAGGTTAAACAGAGAACAGCCATTTACACTTCGGGCCTGAAAGCAGGACTGGTTCTGACCCGTGAGCGGGCCGCGATGACCTGTGACTGACCTGCCAAAAATGCCCCCTTCTGTAAACAGCCGTCTACACGCCGTCCCACCCAAACAACAACATTAACACGCACGGGCTGCTGGGAACTCCAGAGAACACAACCAGACGGCGAACCACGTCTGCCTGACGGAGAGAAGACGATGCAGGCGGAAGATAAAGGAGAAAATCATCCACCTGCTTTACCAGACTCGTCTCGGCAGATAAGAGACGATATTGGCAGATTTACATGCATATCCTGATCTGAAAAGATCCGGGCAGGAGGAAGAGAGAGAAGAGTGGTGGAGAGATGAGGAAAATGGGAACAGGAGGGAGACAGTAAATATATAGGGAGGGTAAAAGAGGGAATAAAACAACAAGATTGAGAAAGAAAGAGAGGGGGGGGGGCAAAGAGAGAGAACAATGGGAAGGTTAGAGAGGAAGAGATGGAGAGGAAAAGAGATGAAGAAGAATAGACATACGAATACAGAAGAGAGAGGAGAGAGGGAGAAGACGAGAGTGAACAAACAGGAATGGAAAGAAAAGAAAGGAGGAAAAGGAAACTAAGGAAGGATGAGAAAAGGAGAGAAAGTTTAATGGACGAAAGAACGGAGAAAGCATAGCAAGGGTAAACGAGGAATAAAGAGAAAGTACACAAATGAGACAGGAGAGAGGAAAAGTGAGAAGGGAAGGAAGAAGAGAGGAGAGAAATGAGGGAGTAAGATAGAGAACGTACGGTGGGTAAGAGAAGAGAAATAAGAGAAAAATGAGAGAGACGAGGAGGGTAAAACCGGAGAGAAAGAGAGAAAACATATTGACATATTGAGAGATGTGGAGAGTGTCGGTGAAAAAGAAAAGAGTGAAAAAGCTGAGTAAGAAAGGAAGACAGAAAGAAACTGTTGGAAGGGGTGAGAGGGATGAAGTGACAGTAAGGGAAAGAGAGATAGAGAAAACATATGGATGTAAAAGAATGTAGAGATAAGGTGAAAAAAGAGAGCAGAGAGGAAGAGCAGAGAGAGAGAGAGAGATAGAGAGAGAGTATAGAGGAAAAGCAGAGAGAGAAAGGAAGACAGTAAGAAACCACTGATAGGGTGAGAGGGATGAAGTGAGAGTAAGCAAAAGAGAGAGAGAGAGAAAACATATGGACGTCAAAGAAGGACGTAGAGAGAATGAGTAAAAAAAAAAAGAGAAGAGCGGCGAAAAGCAGAGACAGAAAAAAAATTGAAGACAGCAAGAAACGCTGAGAGGAATGAAGTGAGAGTAAGAAAGGAGAAGCGCACTGGCATTCCACACAGCGTGTCAAAGTCGTCCATGACCCGCGCTTCACCTTTCCGCGCAGTCTCTTGACTCCGCCTTCACCTCACAATGAACTTCCACTGGTCTGTGGCTCACCTCAGCGCGACCCCGGACAGTGTTATCGGCCCCTCGCTGAACAAACAGAGGGCAGGGGGCGGGATAATCACTTCCTCTCATTCTTCGGAGCGAAAGAATGATAGAGAGAAAGCGTGTGGGGGGGGCATGACGTTGCACGTTGATGTGTTGCTCTGGTTTCCCCTCATAGCCTCCGTGTCACCCCGGCTTAGATAAGCGCTCCTAACAGTTACTCCGACTTGTTTGTTTGGAACGCGGGAGGATCAAGAAACGATATTTTGCAGATTTACATGCATATCTTGATCTGAAAAGATCCGTGCAGGAGGAAGAGAGAGAAGAGGAGAGATGAGGAAAATGGGAGACAGTAAATATATAGGGAGGGTAAAAGAGGATGGGAATAAAACAACAAGAGTGAGGAAGATAGAAAGGGGGGAAAAGGAAGACCAGAGAGTGAGAAAGTGAGAAAACAGAAGGTAAGATGAAAAGAGAGTGAGAAGGAGACGGTGAGCGAGGAAAGAGGGGAAGTAACACAGGAGAGGAGAAAGAGAGAGAACAATGGTGAGAGGAAGGGATGAAGAGAAAATAGGATGAAGAAGAGTAGACATAAGGATGTAATAAAAGAGATACTGAAGGAAAATGAGAGAACAAACACGAATGAAAAGAAAGAGGGGACAAGGGAAGAGGAAACAAAGAATGGGTGAGATTGATTGAAAGTGTAATGGAGGAATGAAGGGAGAAAGCATAGCAGGGGTGAAAGAGGGAAAAAAAGTGAACGTACATGAATGAGACAGGAGAGAAAAAGAGGGAAAAGGGAGAGAAAGGTGAGAAGGGAAGGAAGAATGTGAATTTAAGATTAAGTGAAAAAGAGAGTATAGAGAGAAAGCAAGACTGTAAGAGAGAGAGAGAAAACATATGGACAAAAAAGCACGTAGAATGAGTAAAAAAAAAAAGACAGAACAGTGGCAAGAAGCGGAGACAGAAAAAAGTTGAAGACCGCAAAAAACGATGAGAGGAATGAAGTGAGAGTAAGAAAGGAGGAGTCATTTGTTTGTTTGGAACGCTGGAGGATTAGCTCTTCTGGCTAATAGCTCGGGGATGGTGGGAATTTCCTTCCCGCCTCCGGTCTGGGAAAACAAGAGTTGATTTGCTGCTTTATTGTTGTAATAAAGCTGAAAAGGTTCTCCAGTGGCACGAGTGCTTCATAACGCCCACCTACGCCCCGGTGACCCAGAAACCACCTGTGCGCGGAGAGAACCAGCCAATAACGTCTCGCCCTGCCCAGTAACAGGTCGTGTAAACAACCAGTAGCAAATGAGAAACTGACAGTGGTGTACAGTAGTGGAGTAAATGGACTGTGTTACTTCACTTGAGTATTTTGGCTACTTTGTACTTGTACTGAGTATCAAAGCGATAAGCATATTTTACACAATAGTTGTGATTGAGTATCAGTACTCTTTACTCCACTACATTCGAATTGATACTTATCGTTACTCGGTTAAATTGTGTTTGTATTTTTTTTTCTTACACTGTTGACTGAGGCTGACTTATTGTTCTTTTTTTTTTATCAATTGTTTTTTTTTTATCAATTTGTTCTGCCATTTTGAAAACATTGAGGTGTTTCAGAAATAAAAAGTTTCTTAATTTTCCACATTTAATGATGTTTTTAAGCCTAAAGTGGCTTTAAAATACTCAAGTAAGTTTAAAATTGGATACTTTACTCAAGTCTTCATGTAATTGATAACCTGTAATGGAGGTAATTTTTACAGTAACTTCTGTAACTACAGTTACTCAAGTACAATTATCATGTACTCTTTACACCTGTGGAAACTGAAACCATTTGTTCAGTTACGTCGAAGGAAGTTGTAGCCTATTGGTTACAGAGTTGAACGTCTGACCAACAGGTTGCAGGTTCGTGTCCCAGACCTGTAGGTTCCACAGCTCAAACCGAGCCAGACACCGAACCCGATCTGCTCATTCTGAGGTCACTCATACTGTAAACATCTGCCAAATGCATGTAAAGTAAATCCTGGCGGTCCTCGTGATTCTGGTTCTGGTGGTGGAGGATCACGTCATCGGTTCCTCTCGCCTCTGGCTGGCCTGTGGCTCTCGCTGTTATTTACTGCGCTTTGGACTCGAGCCGTTGACCCTGGAGGATCTCGCGGGCCATGAGTCTGAATAAGGGTAAAAGTGAAGACCACCAGCGTAAAAAAAAAAAAACGTTCGGTTAAGCAAGAAATAACAATTTCTGTGTTTTTACCAAAGCTTGTCCTTTCACTTTACTTCACAAATAAGAGAAAAGACAGTATAATAAAGTATTCTGAACGCTCACGGGCTGGAATTGTGTGCGTGACGGGACGTTTACAGGTCTCCTGCGCTCAGGATGGGTCACGATGAACCGCTGAAGAACACGGCCATAAACCCGAAGAACCAGCAAATCTGATCTACGAGCAGCAATAAAGCGCTGCCGTCAGCCAAATTGAGCTTAATAGAAAAGGCCGTCGGATTTTACAGTGCTCGCAGATCGTAATTCACCTGAAAATAAGACCTAGTACAGATTTAACACGAGGAGGTTCTCGGCATGAAGCCTAATGGTGGTTTTACTCTAGTTTGTCTTTATCACACACACACACACACACACACACACACACACACACACACATACACACACACACACACACACACACACACACAGTGTTAGTAATTAATTTACAATAATACAATATTGTACAATTAACAATAATAATACAATTAATATAGTAATTTACTTTACACTCTTTAAACCACTTTTTATTTACAGATTTAAGACAGGATTAACTTTATTTATTCCACATGAGGTAATTGTTGAATATTAAAATCGCAATTATTGAAAACATTAAAATCCATTGCATAAAGTGACATAAATATGGCCAGATTTATTCTATTTGTAGCAGTATTCTAGTATTATATGGTGGATTAAGAAAATGAAAGACATTTTTGACAATCTATAAATGTATAATAATTAAGAAAATATGTCACATTTATTTTTATTAAAATATTATTTTTATATTATTTATTCGAATATATATTTTATATAATATTATATATAATATAATATACATTTTATTATTTAATCTACTTACATTTTATAAAAACATTATAGAGAACATATCCATATCTTTTCACAAACACACACACACACACACACACACACACACACACACACACACACACAACATGGTAGATTTGATATTTATATTTTGCTGGCAAACTTCCCAAAGCAAAAAAAAAGCTGCTTTAACATTCTAACCAAACCAGTCAAAAAGCGAGAAAGTGTTCAGTGACACGGCGATCAGAAGCGTCTGTCACGTGTCCGTCAACGTCAGTGTGAGAGGTCGAGGCGGCAATCTTAACTAATCTGCCACTGTCGTCTCAGCTTGTCGAAGCTTTGGATCATGTGAAAGTAGAAAAGAGTTCAGAGAGCAGCTGAGGGGAAAAAGGGAAAGGAGGAACGTCGCTCAACATCCGTGGAAGTCTGCGGAGAGGAAAGTGATAAGAGCTATCTGAGCTCCCCTTTATTCAGTCCACACAGGTCAGAGGTCAGGTCCCTGCTATCAGGGGTTATCAGGACTGAAGCTCCATCCACGCTGATGTGTCCATCAAGCAGGAATTACGCAGGAATAATCTGGAAACTCACGTCTGTGCAAACAAACACGCTCTTAAGCGCCGGGACACACACTCACGTCACTCAGCGCGACTCCGGCCGAACACGGACAACGACAAGCGCAGTGCTGGAGATGACAGAAACCATCAGACCAGCGGGAAAAATGCAGATGACAAACGATAAGGACGAGGAGGAAGAGGAAGAGCAGGACGCCGAAGGGTAAAAGTTGTACTGATGGTCACAAAACACACCATGCGATTTTATGTGCAAGTAAGAGTGTAATGATGAAATCAAAGATTTTCTACTCAAGTATTAAGAAGTACTCAGGATAGTAAACCAACAAGCTAAGAAAATTATGGAAAACGGAGGAAAAAAGCCCCATTAACAGAAGTGAGAGGCGGTGGGTGAATTTATTTTACACCATCTTAGCACCAATGGCTATAGTAATGGAAATATGTTTCTTGTTTACATTTTTATATTAAAAAAAATTCTAAACCAAAAAACACTAAATCCAAGACAAAGACAATGAATAGTAATAGACACACAATATATCAATAGAACCTCTATACCAGGGGTGGGCAAACTTTTTGACTCGCGGGCCACATTGGGTTCTAACATTTGACAAAGGGGCCGGAGGAAAGGCTCGGGGAAAAAATACACATTTTAGGATATAAAGTTTTTTGTATTTAATTTAGTATTTAACTTTAAATAGTGTTTATTTGTATTTTAAAATGCATTCAAGATAAAAAAAAAAAAAAAAAAAAAACTAACTAAAAACAGATCTAATACTAAAATACAAATAAAGTGATTTGGCATTTTAACTCACCAGGGAAGGTCCCATTATGATATTAGAATTTTTCTTGTAATATCCAAATATTCAATTACATATTATCAATTTGTTTTTTTTAATCCTTATTAAACAACTTTTTAAAATGACAAAATTACAGTTCCTCGTTTATAAGAATAATGTTCTACTGCTTAGAAGACGAAAAAGGCATGATTATTTCAATAATCATTTTTAAACTCTGAACCATCTCTTCTTCAGTTCTTCAGCATCACGAGAAACATTAACAGTAAAATCTGCTGAATAGCAGCGCGTGCGAAAAAGAGACACGTTTTTGTTGCGCTTCTAGTGATGTTATTACGGCACTCAATGTGCCAGCAAAAATGCGCTGAGCCACTTTAAAGATAAGTCCGATTTGGAACGAAAAGATGCCTTTAACCTGCTCGCAAACGATAATGTGAAGATTGCGAACGAAAACAATAATTAAAAAGCAAAACGAAAATCTAAATCATTTCCGTATCGTTTTTTAAAATACATTTGTTTGCGCTTGACGTTCACTGGCACTAATCTGATTTGTTTTACTAAACTTGTGCGTCCCAGTAACATTTAATTCACTGAGCAGCGCTGGTCACCGGGGATTGGGATTGGGGACAATGGGACTGTCCTGCGATTCGAGACTTTCAATTTTGTCCCAAAATCAAGCCGTTTGAGCGATTACATACCGTAAAGCAGACTGCGCGAAAACGAATGCAATGAATGAAACGTGGAGAAATAATAAACGCGAGAGCAAGGATTTAAAATAAAATAACCATTGAGCTAATGAAAAAAAACTATTGTAATATCGTGGCCTCCTACTGATGTCAGCGAAAGCGCCGGTGGGTGGAGGGAGGGAGCGGGACAGAGCTGCGCCGGAGGCGAGCGCGCTTAAACGTATATGCGCAAACCTATTGTTTGGTGACTGTAAAAATAAATGTTATAAATATGGTAGTACATTTAATTAAAGTACATTTGTGTATATGGTTCTGCTTGAAATAAGAAAGAAAAAAAAACTTCGTTATGGAATTTTGGAAAAAAAATATGATTTTAATTTAGTTTTTTACAAGCTCCGCGGGCCGGATTAAAACGTTTCACGGGCCGCATGTGGCCCGCGGGCCGTAGTTTGCCCATGCCTGCTCTATACACTAGAAACAATATTTCATCTTGATTCATCTTGTTAAAAATTGTAAAAGGCTTTGTGGTTAAACATTCTTAAAAACGTCAGTTAAAAGATTTCCTGAATAAAACTGTCGTCTAAGATTCCTAACATGCGTTCAATTAAAATATGCTTTAAAGACAATACATTCCCGCACAAATGACAAAGTGGTTTATCTTCGTCCATTATAAATGACAAATATAAATGTGTGTGTGGGATATGAACAATAGTAAAAGTTTTAGTTATCAATTGCTTTATCAACAAGGTCAAGCAAAGCATCCTGGGAGATGACGTTCATTTTGAGGCTGAGGTCACTAAACTACGGCGCTCTTGCACATCTGGTCTGGCCGATAAATATTCAGACATCAAACTATTTGGATTCGATTCATTAAAATTGAATATGAAAATGTTCAATTTCGCTAAATGAGAAATATTTCAGGCAAATACATTTTTCCATTTGAATTATATTTGTACTTGAACTATATTTAAACGTGTCCCTCAGATAAAAAGATTAAGACCCTTTATGGACCAAGAGCTTGAAAGTGAACAATAAAAGCATCCACAGGGTCTCAAAAGGACGAAGGTTGAAGTGAATATAAACATAATCGATGAAAAGAAAACCAGAGCCTGCGGAATAATAACTGGATGCGTAGTATCCAACAAACAAAAGAAATCTAATTATAAAGTGATCATGTGTAGAGCGATATCCATAACGCACAGGGGGGGTCACGGGGTCACGGGGTGGGTCATTGTTTTGCTATCTGAGTTAGTAAGTCACATGAGGAACGAGTGAAAGCGGTTCTTCCTGAGGACACGGCGCCCGAGGAAGACTTCACCTCCATTTTACCTTCCTGTCCCCTTCAAACAAGCAGTCGTTATCACTGCGGTCAAGAGACCAGAGAACCTAAATCACAGCAAACGCATCTCAGCACAAAAACAAACGCAAAAAACAAGAGGAAAATGGGGACGTATTTGTAAAAGTGTGTGCACGATCTAAATTTTTCATTAACTTTAAACAATACATTAATAAATGTGAACGTAAACAATACGTTAATAAAATGATTACTTAAAATATAACGCTTATACGATATTGTTAAAAATAAACTAAAATCTAAAAGTAAAAAAATGCATGTGGCATCCGACAATCACTTAATACGATTGATCGATACAGATACTATATTTGGATTTATAAATATTAAAAAATGAGTGTTATAAATGTCCCTTTGTGTTGTTTGAATCGACTTGTTTTGACACTTCCTTAATACAGTTCCAGACAGTAATTCACTGTCATTGGACCGTGTTTATGTCAGCCTATGGGAAACAGTGGCCCTACTTTCAACTTCCTGTCCATTCAGAAAGGAAAAGTTACTGCTGGGTCAACGTGAACAAACATCTACACATATTACCAAAAACGTAATTCTGGACCAATATCTAAACCGCCATTTCCCTGAAAACATAATTTCCCGATGTCAGGGGGAAAAATGAGAAAGGACGAGTTATGAGCGTTCATTTACAACCTTAAACGGGTTTGTAGTGCTGTGAGAAGGGAAGTCGTGACCTCTCTATTACCTTCCCGAACAACCATATAGATTAAGAAGGAATGCTAACGGCTAATGCTAGCAGTGCAGTTGAGAGTTCAGAACAAAAGGACATTTAAAACATTTAAACCGGAAGATGCTCGAATACGTAAACGTGTACTTTCAAATCGCACATGTCGTGTGGAGTAAAAAGTCTCGCCACGGTACTTTTTTCACTTCAAACTAAATATTTTGGGCTACTGTGTTAGCGTTAGCATGTCATGTAACACTTGCAATTATTTGAATGATAAGACTTTCCTACACGTCGCCGTATATTGGTAATGTCTTTCTGGGAGTAAAACGTGCTTACATTTAATAAATCGTGAACTATTAGGATACAGAGAGAAATAAGTGCCAAGTGAAAATATGAATAATACAAATATTATTTGAAAACATTAAATTAGACAATTGCCTGTTCAGCTTTACTCAAATGGTTTAACATAATTTAATCTACATCTATGATCATCTACAACCATTTATTTTCAGAAACATTTTTTTTACGGCAACAGTCCATTTTTAAACATTTTTGGAAATAAAAAGTATTTGAAAGCAGTTAGTCTTAACGTTTGTATTCATGAAAAAAGTCAATTTAAAAAAAACAAAAAGCAATGGATCAAAACGGAATCGGAATGTAAATCCGCATGTGTTTGCGTGCACGGTGCAGACAATAAACCAGCATCACAACTCCTACTCTCCCTTATATGACACGAACAACAGAGTAATCTGATAAATTCCGAGTGTGTGTGTGTGTGTGTGTGTGTGTGTAGAACTCTGCTAGTCTTCATGCTCAGGGTCACACAGAGGCAACCGACTGAAATCATCTTACTCATGATCGACACGGCAAGACGACAAACAGATTAACGCTCAATAAATGAAAAGAATCAAGCGGTACTGGTCCGATCAGCGCATAGGAATGAACACAAATCCGATTAACGATTCAAAAATGTATCGCACAAATCCGATTTAAGATGTTAAAAAGTAACTACAATACAAAACAGTAGAGAAACTGTCAATTTCCCAATCATCGCCTTTTCACATCGGTATGAACACAAATCCGATCTATGATACAAAACGCTAGAGGAATTGGCCATTTGCCAAGCATCGAATTTGTCTTGATGTGAAAAGATGACTACAATTCAAAACAGAGAAACTGTCAATTTCCCAATCATCGCCTCTTCACACAAACATTAATCCGATTTCCAGGATGCCAAACCCGCATGTCAATTTTCCGAAAACCACCTATTCCAGAGAAAAGTGGAGGCAGGTTGGGTGGTTTGTCGTTTAAAGGGCACGACCGGTAAAACAACCATCCCATTAAGCCACTAAGTCGAAATTCTCCAAAGTCGGGCTGAGAAAACGGAGGCAAAAGTCACTTAAGTGAGACAAAAAGGGGTAAACAACACCAGCATAAGCGGGCTCTCCCGTGTGGGCATGGCCCTTGGCGCGGCGCTGATCTGAATGAAAGCCGAGTGGTATTGGGAGAGGGGCTCAGACTTAAGATCCTGCCTGACTCCCTGACTGGACCACAGCCAAGGTTACTGGAGGGTCAGCCATCCCTCTCGCTTTACACGCGGACTTACTGCTTTACCATACTCGCTCATGCCCCCTCAGGCTCTGCCAGTCCTAGCCGAGCATGTGAAGAAAGAGGAAGGCAGATAGCACGGCACTGACTCACAGAGACGGCGAGCAGGGTCGACTGGAGGCTACAGGACTGGCTCACCCTGGTTCCCCCTCTCCCTCTCTCTCTCTCTCTTTTTCTTCTGGACGGAAAGACAGGCGGAAGGCTGGAGAAAGTGATTACACCTGGTCTGGTTCTGGCTGTTAAACAGAGGAAGGTCAGCCAGCGAGCAGCAGTGCCAGGACCAGTTCACTGTCCGGGACGTCACACTGCTGCATCTCTCCCTCCCGTCCCTCATCACGTTGACCAATAACACGCGGCTATTTCATTTTGAAATAAAACGACTTGCCTAAGTCTAATTTTATTATTTTTCCCATTAAGTGAACACTAAACAATGTAAGTATACAAGCAAATTGGCAACGCTGTGGAAAAAGTTCTTTGGTCATTTGCATAGTAGGGGTTTTGCAATACTATTGTAAAACTAAATAGGTATTGCACTGCACAGGACAGTATTGTGTAGTATATTATGGAACCGTATTGTATGATATGGTATAGTGTATTATAGCATAGCAGAGTACAGTGTGGTAAGGTATAGTATGATATGGTACAGTATAGTATAGTGTCTTATACAGTGCTGTCAAAAGTAGTCACTTTCGTTACTTCGTTAGAAGTATAGATATTAGAGTTGAAAAGTACTTCTGTGAAAGTAAAAGTAAAATGCCCAATATTCTACTAAAGTAAAAGTAGCGTTACTAATACTGATAAAACTACTTTTAAGTATAAAAGTAAAAGTAATGCGAGGAAAAAAATAGCATTTTAGAACTATATTGTTCTATTAAATTGTTGTAATTACATTGAATATTAATGCATTTTATTACAAAGCTGTGCAATCTGCCTCAAGACACTAAATCACACAGGCTTCTCGGAGGTTGATAAATCTGTAAAAACTTTTACATTTTACAAACACTTTTACTTTTACAAACTTTTAGATTATTTTCAAATACATATTATGAAATAGTTACCTAAATATGAACTCTTTTGTTCGAAAATCTAGCTTCAACATTACATTATCTCCTTTATATCTAGTATAAGATAAATCATATCTCTCAAAGATCTTTGTCTCACAAAGATACTAACTGAAATGTTTTTCAGTGTTCACGTGAGTGTACTAAAGTAATTATTTAAACACCATTATTAATGTAATACTGGACAAAAACTAACCAACAAACGAAAAAAAAAGTCCAACAAACTACAAATCGTTGAATTGCCACAAAAAAACAAAACAAAAAAAAAAAAATCAAATAAAGTTCATCAATATTTAATTTGAAATTTTACAGCGTTTTCCTTTAAAGCCTGTACCCAACAGCGTGAAGAGCTGGTGCATTTGTGATTCATACCAAGTTATTATAAAAAGTTATAACACATGCTTTTAAATCGTCGCGGCAGGTTTAATCCCAGTGTTCTAACTCTGTGTGGTGTCCTTCTAGTAGTAAAAGTGATGGTGTCCACTACACTGGTTGGTTCTTCTGTGTTCTTTATTCATCACCACACAAACCGGTTGTGCGCTCATCATACGTGTGTGTCCTTCAAACAACAAATGCCAATTTCTTTTCCTGCCTAGTTGAACTCATCATACGATGAACATTCCGCAAGTCGACAAATCAAGAGAGCTGGTTATTTACGGCGAAACGATTGGCTGCTGTGTCATAACTAACCGTGAGAGATGGAGAGCGAGCGAGCGAGAGAGCCAAAGAGAAATCTGTTGCCGGTTTGTGTCCATGTTGGTATGAGACAATACGCATGTCAGTGGCATCCTCATCCTCGGCGTCTGAATGGGACGCGGTGGCAAAGAGAGACGTCAGCCCCCTGCCCGGGCAATATCTGCTCCCTCACTGACTCCATACAAGCAGGGCAGCTCATCTGTCTGACCCCTGGAGACCCGTGACAGAGCCTCAAACAGGCCTTTCACCCACACACACCAGCACGGGGGACGGATTCAAGCGTGACACACACTCTCTGGGTATTGAGAGGAAGCAAATGGGGGATGATTAAACTGTGACAACTGTCATTGGCTTGTTTAGAGGAACTGTGCGGCTTTTCTTTCCACACTTCTCCGCACGCAAACCCATCAGAGAAGGTCCAGGTTCTCAAACGTTCCCTCGCTTCCCCTAGGAACCAGACTGAGAGCCGACCCGCGGTGGGAGGAAGGATTTAAAGCGGGTGAAGAGTTGAGCACAGACCATGTGTTTTCGTCTTCACTGTGTGTAGGTCTGTCTGACCTCAACTACTGAACCCGACCCAGACAGCGGTTCCCGAAAACAAACAGTCAGAGACACTTCTGTAGACCACCGGCTGAGGAAGCAACTACCTTGCTAACAACTTACCCTATTTATGCGAATATAAGCACCCCCCTGATTTATCAGGCACAAATAAACACAAATAATGTATGAACGTTTCTGGTTCAATTACGTTAATATCCTCTTGTACATACAAACTTTTCTTTATTTAACAAACCTAACTTGTGACTTGTATCATTTTGGTATCATTTTACTTGAATAATAGTTAAGAAAAAGTAAATTCTAGTGGTCAGGACTTTATTTCCCTAAGTGTAATGGAAAATTTACGCGCATATTTGGAATTGGCAATTTTAAGCACCCCCCAAGATTTTAGGTGTCAAAAATTTGAAAAAAAAAAAAAAAAAAAAAGATAAAAAGGGGTGCTTAGATTGGAGAAAATACGGCATTTAAAGAGGGTTGGTTATAACAAAGTAATCACATTTCAGTCTACTGTAAAGTAAAGTAAGTGAGATTCGAAACTGCATCCTCTCGGACACTAGCCCAAGTCTATCCATGAATGAAATATTGATGACTTTTCACTTTTACTCCAATTGTGTCCATTTAATTTTGACGTTATCACCAATAAAATTCCCACAACCTTTTTTTTTTTTTTAGCTGAAACTGAGATGTAAGGGTCATGTGACACATCTAGGCCAATCTAGGCTCTAGATTTGATGATCAAGGATAAAATTCAGTTCTGTTCAAAAGACGTATTTCCTTTTTAAAAATTAAAATGTTTTGAAGTAGTTGATTAATTTTAGACTTAAAACGTGAGTTTTAATGTCATTAATATTGTCAAAAGCTAAATTGTTAAAATGCTTAATCATAAATCAACAAAAATGATTCGATCTGAACACAGTTGAAAATTCCTGATCATCAATCTTTCCAGAATAAGACGTCAAAAATACATAATAAAAATCCTAAAGTCTTAAATAAAAGTAAAAAAAAAAAACTATATTTTTTAAATATACAAAACGGCTGCAACCATTTCCCCGGACCACTTTTTATCACTTCATATTCACTTACCAAAAGGCACTTAAATGTTAAAAACACCCTGGAATTTTCTAGAAATCCCACAGGCTAAATTTCGATTTCATACAGTTACCTCTGTCTGCACCTTAAACTCCAGCGAGTTATAAACTAGTATTTCCACCAGTACCGTGTGATCACATCCTCCATCATCGCTGTCATTCAGGTCGCGGCCTTTCACTTTTACTCTAGAAAGATCTTCACACATGCGTGTAACACATGTTGACACTTGTTAAGCCTTAACAGACAAGTGGAAAATAAGGCATTAAAGTAAAGCTGCCAACAAGCCATTCCAAATTTCAGAAGCATTTTGGTCTTGACACATTTTCGGAGAATTAGTAAGAGATTAGTAAGATTTTGTGAAATTAAGAGGAAGTTTCTCAATGAGATGACTTGTGGTTATTTTCCAACTTTATTTAATAGAATATACTTTCATTGATTACTTTATTGTCTAGAGCAGGGGTGTCCACATCAGCATAATGGCTGTCCTCAAAGGGCCGGATGTACCTTATAAATGTAACTAAATGTAATGTAAAAAAAGTAACTAATCATCAACATTAAATAACTTATAAATAAATAGATTTTGTACGCAACTGCAATTGTCACTTGAATAAGTTAACATTTATGTTTGCTTGTTCTATGAAATCCAATGAAAGGCATTGTGGGAAATGAAGTTTTTGGTTTTAATTTTTTTTTTGGCAATTCTTTTTTAGACACTCAAAACTTTTAAGCTCTTACGGGCCACATAAAATGACATGGCGGGCCACATCTGGAACACAATTTCAATGCTGCAAACTTTCTGACAAATTGGCTCACTTTATCGATCCAAGGTTACACTACTAAAGCTCGTAACTACTAAAAACGTAACAGTATTTTTAGGCTTGTGAAAACACACACACACACACACACACACACACAAGAAACACAAAAGAGCCTAAAATGATCGCATAGGCTTTGACACGAAAGTCTTAAAGTCACATGCAAGCGAAAAACTGGGCACCCGAGGTATCAACTATCAATTATAATCTACAGCCCAAGCCAACAAACACCTAAAAACCAAAAAACAACAAACTACTAAAGTAGAAGAGACTCGGAGTCAGACAGCAAAAGTGTTTGTCACTGTTCTAAGGCCTCGGCGACAACCAAGCCTGAGCAAAGGAAAGGTTTCGAGGGGAGAAAACCATCTTACATTGAATTCCTTTAACAACGTTCCAGGAATTCTAGGATAATGCCTGTGGACAGACCACAGGAATGCTTAGCAGTCTCATGGATCCCAAATTTACGGGACCGGGAAAATATTCCTCCACCCCCAAAGCCTTTCAATGCCGCGTCCCAGAAAGGGTGAGAAGAGCTTCAGTGGTGCGCAGTTCATCGTCTCTGATAACACCACCATCACGAGCAATACATCTCGATGTTTGATATCTGCACTAATTGGGCGGATTGCTGAAAATCCCAAGATAAGATCATCCCTATAATCCCGAGCTGAAAAAGCCAAAAGGCAATGGGTGAACCCACAAACTAGTCAAAGCGTAACTACTCCACCAGTGCTGTGCAACCACTCCACAAGCAGCTCGATAAATCAGGCTGTTGGTTCTGGCCACGCATCTGCTCAGAGATGCAAGGAATTCAGGCAAGAGGAAAAAAAAAAAGTCTGAAATATGTGGCAACCTGAACATTCGCTGCTGGGGTCCGACCACACCGCCTCACGCGTCGAGGCCGGCCAAGGGTCCCCATCGCCACAAATATTCCAAAAAATAATCTGTAATATACGTCTCCTAAATATAGAACTGCCGAGGATTTATTCAGCACGGAATCGATTCCAGGGTCTGTTTTTATCTGTTGGCGTTTCTCGCAAATTACTCTTCATAACACCACACATGCGGTAAAACACTGTCCAAATTCATTTTTGTCCAATTGGGATTCTTTTTCTCCCTTTCCCTAACAGTTTCCAGAAGTGGCGTGTTGTAATCTGATTACCCCCAAATATCCCCATTCCCCGCCAAGTTTTTATAATAATAGTAGCTTTGTTCATAAAGCACATTATAACACAACTCGCCACCAAATCATTGGTGACACCTTAACAGGCATTTTGGATTAAGGCTCCCGCTGCAAATGGTATTCATAAACGTGTATGAACTTATGAACGGAGCTTTGATTCCACAAAACATCGTATTCCAGAACTCTCCGAGCGACGGAATGCAAATGAATGCACACGTCTGACGGCCACACATGCCATTTGTCACCCAAGGCGCTTTGAAGAAGAGCCTGGACGTTCTTCTACTCATTGTGCATTCTGGTATTTTCATATAGGAGAGTGAAACGGAGCTTCCGGGTGTTTCCGTTGTCTATCTCCAGAAGGTCTGACCCGCAGCTTCATCCCAGGACCTGAGAGGCTGAAACAAACAGGCCCTTCAGGTTGATTTATCGGCCATAGACATCTCTGATGACTACAAACCCCCTTGAGAAAGCGTCTTGTTACGAGAACAGGACGCCGAGTCTACCGACGCCCATCGGATGCTGCAGAAATTATAATGACAATAACGGTATTAATAATAAAAGGCATCTTTGAGGAAAGCCATGCATCATCACAGCTCAAAAGCAAAAGATGACATAAAAAAAAAAAAACGTTGGACCTTTTCTTCAGCATCCTTTTTTCTCTACTCTTGGAAAAAAAAAAACAACAAAGCAAGTGCCTTCATCCCAAAAAAATAAATAAATAAATGGAAAACAAGTGGCACTGCATCATGATGGCAGCCGGGACAAAACAGGATTGTTTTAGTGGAAGAAAGCGCTATTCGTCACTGTCTGTCAGCTCATTCATCCCGCACTCCCTCAGCATCCAGCCCATCCGTCATCCCGCTCAGCCCCTGACACCCGCCCAGGTTGGCAACCAAGGAGGTGGTCTCAAAAACGGACCCTTAGTCCAGCATTCCACGTCTCCAAAATCACATTATTCAATTTGTCTCTGAAAATAATTGCCTCCGAAACAAGTAGGAAAAAGAAACAGAATAACGTTCAGTTCGTGGATTAAATGGTGGTGTCTTGGTAGTAGGTCGCTCTGTTGGCACACAGAATGAGGATTTGAGAACTTTCTGTGTGGAGTTTGTATGTTCTCCTCACCCTTGCGTGGGTTTTCTCTGGGTCTCTGCTTTCGACAGTCTAAAGTCGAAAAGCGTTGATCATAGATGTGCGTGAGTGTTAAAGTGTGTGTCTGTGTGTCCTGCTTGGCGAATATCAGACCAGCAGGGATTGGCTTCAGCTCCCTGTGACCCAGAAATGGAATACTGGATGCTATTTGTGGATGTTGGCGAAGGGAAACAAAAGAGTGAAAAGATTTTGAGGGAAAGATGCTTTACTCAATATTGCAATGATTATTTATATTACTTATGACTAAAATCTGCCGCTGTAATGGGCGGAGTTATAACCGAAAGAAGTGTAAAGTTTATAAGACAAGACACTGAGGCAGTGTCTAACGATTTCATATTAATCAGGCAGGATTCAACTTTTTCTACGTTTGGCTTTGAGGGACACGCCCGGTTCCCTCTAGTAAACCATTTCACCAACTCAATCCCAGTATTGTGCTCAAAAACCTTCTGAATGACATTTTCCCTAACGTCGTACTCTTTTGCTATGACTCTACTTTTCGATTATTGACGATTGGATAATCTTTAAGATGATTTTGCTGCGTTGAGACTCATTGAGAAGTATGTACACACAAACCTCCCAGGTTCAGTACGGGGTCCCAGTAGGTGGGTTTCTAGTGGGGACGTGATGGTGCCAAATCAAATGTTATCACTGATTACATTCTATATTATATTGTTGAGAGATGCTAGAGCCACCAAATATAATAAAAATAGGATTGTGTACAATATGGCACGGTTTAATGCCGTTAAGACGACCAGTAGCCTTAGCAAGCTTGAAGAGATATGCATGGGACCACCCGACCTTCACGACAAACTTACCTCGACTTCTGATCTCATCTCAAGTCCACCTACTCGTTTAACATCAGAGAGCTCTACACCACCATCATATCTGGCCGGACCACCGATATGAATACGGAATTCAGACTAGAACCCTTCCAAGGCTAGTGTGGAGATTCAGGGGGCTGGTGGTGGTGCCGGCGGAGGGGGAGGACGGGGGGTGTTGTTGAGGGATAAACAGGGGAAAACAGAAGAAAGGGGAAAAGAAGAATGAAAAGAAAAAGGAGTTGGGAAAAAACAAAGACCTACTTGTCTCAAGTCGATGAAGGCGAGCAGCAGAGTGTCCCCCTGGAAGCCAGGCACCGGGCCGGCCCTGGCAAACCCTGTGGGAAAGAGAGAGGGATAAAGAGAGCAGGGAATTCGCCATGGAGCGGGAGATTGGCAGACGGATGACAGCCGGGACAAGGGGAGGACAGGGGGAGGTTCAGTAGGGGCGGGGGCTCTGAAATGCAAGGGGGCTTTGAAGGTTTTGGGGGTGCGGGCGGACTGGGGGGTTGCAGCCTCTGCCATAGAGTCATGTCTCTGGCTCTGCCACTGGCTTTGTCCAGGCAAAAAAAAAAAAATCATCATTAAACTCTCATTAATTCGGCCCAAAGTTGATCTGACAAGCCAGAGAGAAGGGATGTGTGAGGACAAGGGGGCGTCTTTAATCTGTAACCCCAATTTGAGGCAGATTCCCATGAGGCCGGTGGTGAGGTGGTGAACTAAAGGGACTGGTGAAAAGCCAGCGGGCCGGGGGTGTGTGGGGTGTGCAGGTTTCCGAGGGTTAAATGTAAGGCTTTTGGACCTTTCTTCGCCTTTGTACCGGAACCCGTAAACAACGCCTCGGTTATAGTGCAAAACCGAACAGTTGACACGCAGGGACAAAACCAGCCGGGGCGGGGAGAAATCCTTTTCACCTTGTGATGCTGCGAGGATTTTTTGCCTCTCACACAGATTACATGCCTGCCATCTTTATTTCTGGCCCGCGTGAAGGCCGGGCCAACGGCTGCTTAGCCTGGTGCCTTTGTTGCCGCGTCGTTGCCCCAGACTCGGACAATTTCCACATCCATCCCTGGTTCTTTGAAGAGCCAGCACAGTGTGTGTGAAGCGTGTCAGAGAACATCTCGTCAAGACTTACTGCTTCCTGGATTTAAAGCTGTCAAGAGCTTTGCATTTTCTAAAAGCAATGGGCGCGGAACAGGAAACGGCTTGTGAAGGCCTCGCTTTAACTTGCTTGAGGGCTTGTACATGTCAAACTGGCACGAATGTCCTCACGAGAACTGGTGGCATGTTATTGGAAAGTGGAATGCAGTCAATTCTGGTTAAATGGGCCAACATTTTATCGAGACAGCTGTTGAACGGTGCCAAATTTTGATTACATTCGATCCAATGACAAAAGTCCAATATTGTTGGCTTAATTGGGCCAAAGAACTTGAGAATGATGAAAAACAGCCCAAGTCAGCCGTGTACAGCTGTAAAGTCTGCGAACAGGGATTTCATCAGAAAAACAGTTTCCGGTTCCCTCAGACTCTGATAAAAAAAATTCTGGTTCCCCAGTTTATTAACAGATGGATCCGTGGATAAACTGGTGATTGGTGTGTCTGTGCACGTGATGGGACTGAAAACATGATGATTGGCTTAGATTAAACGTCCGCCATTTACCATCCGGAAGTATTGCGTTTGGTCACACACAAGCGCTCGCCCAGCAGGAGTCAGCGATGAGTCGAAGAGATGAGCTATGGAGTTAAAATTTTCTAATTGTTTACATCTCATTTTAATTTGCACTAGAAAGAGTGTACATGTTTGTTATTTAATTTTGGTACATTGTTAAGTATTATATTGAGAGCAGAACACTTTTTTGTGCATTTTATTCATTCATTTTTGTTACATTCCTTAAGCATAATTTATATTTAGACTTATTTGTTGCTCAGTTGTAGTCAATACATTTAATGATATTGAGGTTATGAGGTTATTGGTTATCTATTGCGTTTTATTATACACTATACTAATGATAACATTTACATTTTGCTATTTTGTATTTGACAGGTGTCTCTTACATTGTCTCACAACAATATTAAAAGTGTAGATTGATGTGCAGTGCTTTATAAAAATAATTTATGTAGCTTAGTGTCCGTTTCATTCATTTAACATATTTAATATTGACTGCTGCCAAGTTATTTGACAAATTAAATAAAATTGTTGCAAAAAGTAATGCAAATAATAACAATAATAATACCAATAATAATACTAATAATAATAATAATAATAATAATAATAATAATTGAACTTTTATTAGTCCCTCAGTGGGGAAATAAAAGTTACTTTCTCAGGTAATTAGTTACTTTTATGACGATGTAACTAAATTACTAACTCTAACCAAGTTACTATTTGTTAGAAGTGTCTAGTAACTGTAACTAATTACTTTTTTAAATTAATGTTTCCAACACTGATGAAGGTGCAGGTCAAACGCCAGCGCGAGGCCGTAAAACACCATTTCAGCTCATCGGTTGGACGTTATAAAAGATCAATACTTGCTGAATGAAGAAAGGTCCAACTCACCCTCGCACTCTTTGACGTCCATGTTGAACTGCTGCAGAGCTCCCATGGACACTTGCCTGACGTCGGCCTCCAGCAGAAGCTGCAGCAGCGAGGTGGAGAGGTGTTTGCAGGCGGACATGCAGGCGGTCTGCGCTACCTTTCCCTGCAAGACATCCGGAGATTCAGACTCAGGAAAACGGTTTGTAAAGTCAGGAAAGGGACTTTTAAACAATTCAAGCCCCAAGCAGAAATCCTCAAAAAGGCCCCCAGGACCCTCGTCCAGCATCTTTCAGACACTCGGGCGAATGCTCGCTCATTGTGAAGAAGCGGTTGACAATATCTTGTAAATTAGTGTACAACAGATGACAAACTGTATGGTATTAGTGTATGTGATTTTATGATTATTACTTATTTACGCAAATATTAGCACAAAAAAAAATGTTTTTAAAGAAAAGAATTTCCCCTGCCCCCAAAGTAAATGAACTCTTTAAAATACATTTTTTTTCTTTATTTAACAAATGTAACTTGTGACTCGTATCACTTCATTGTCGCTTTACTTAAAAAAACAAAAACAAAAAAAACTATCTATTCTAGCGATCTGAACTAAAGCTCTCATAATGCATCGCTGCTGTCTGGTCTGGTCCCATGAGCCTTTGAAGAGCATCTTAAAAGAACATAGCGTAAAGCTGAAAAGTTTCACCCATAAATCAATTGAAAGAAAGCTTTATACAGTAGCAGTCCTACTGTAAAATGAATAAACAAGTCAAACAACTATCAATCTGCCATGGCTCTTATATAAAAAAGACATCAATATTGCTCTGATTATGAAATAAAGAAAAAAGAATTAAAGAAAATGTTAAAATTAATGTAATGATAATAAAAATAAATTATTAAAGTAATAAAATGAATGTAATAATAATAAGTAACTCCAAAGACTGTAATTCATATTTTATGAAGAAATGTTTTATGAAAAAATCATAATCGATTTCTTCATAAATCATATTCGAGTCTCCCATCAAAACATACGACTGATATAACTTTATTATTGTTATTAGAAAAAAACAAACAAACAAAAAAAGACGCACACCATATTTAACTATAAAAAAAGCCAATTCAAACCTGTTATGTATACATAGTGTACGTGTGTGTGTGTGTGTGTGTGTTGTTTTTTTATTGGCCTTGATTGAACCAAACAAAAAAAAAAATCCCATTGAGATGAAAAATCTACTTTTGAAAAATCAGGACTTGTAATGTAACAAACAAAATTAACAATAAAAAAAAAGAAATAGGGAAGGTAAAGGTGAAACCATTAGCTTGTTTTAAAAACACACACACCTGTATGGTCTGAGGGGTCAGGCGGGGTCAGCGGGAAACGCCCCTCCCCGTTTATTACTCAAACATAGTAGTGATCGTGTCATGTGTGGCGGTCAGTTCCACTCCGTAACTCCGTAACTATTGTAAAAAAATATCCATCCAAAGATGTGTGGAGCTTCAGAGTGTTTGGAGATTCCTTCAGCGCGGCTTGTCAAATAATGAAGAACAGCCGCTATCTCGCGCAGATACCAGTCGGGCGCTAATCAAGCTGTGTGAAGCCTAACAAGGTGATTACAGATGATTAGAGCGCCTGCGTCGAACTGCGGCCCTTCAAAAATAAACACGCTTGTTTTCCGGACCCCCGTCTCTGTATATTTAATAGCCATAATAAATCAACGGAGCCGAAGTATAAGGGCTGTTTGTTGTTTCTTTTCCGTATAGTGAAGTGGAAACACAAGGACACCCGTCTCCTGCCGAGACGTTCCCAATAACTCACCGACTGAGCGCGTTTTCCGATTGGAAGTAAGTGTAAACTCCAAGTTTCGCAGGCTTTCTTTTCTTCCGGTTCTTTGAAGAGCGTTGGATTACAAATTACATCAAGTGTACGCAACCGTATTGATATTTCGAGTAAGAAAATCAAGAAAATACTAGTAATTACAAGTAATAGATTACAAGTAATAAAACTTGCTTTTCATTTTATTCCCCTAATTTTCATTTTGAAAAAATGCAAAGACTTTAAACGTACACACACACACACACACACACACACACACACACACACACACACACACTTGGAGTAAACTCCTCATGCATGTCAACATGCAGCATATCTCTTTATCGCAAGTTAAAATTTGCCGTCCTCACAAAGATTAATTTATCCTGGTTAATGGATAAAGTATTAACTTACTCTTTATCTAAACTAAGCACAACTAAATCTTGAGGGTTTCGGCGACCTTGGGGGTCTCAAAAGTGCCTCATAAACAAAATATATTCCTATTTTTATTATTGTTATTATTATTATTATTATTAATAAAATAAGTGGAAACATTGCTTTAAATTAAATGACTGTTGTGTCTCAAATTCTATCAATTCTGTCTCACAGCAGCTTGACAAAGTGTCCCGTTTATTTCTCAAACGCTTCTTTCCAACATTCAGCTGATTATCTAAAGAGTTCCATCAAAAAGTTCTAGAAGTTTCTCTACATCACGGAAACGTGTTTCGCCACAATGATCCGTGAAAACCAACCGTCTTCCTAGAAATCCGAACAGAACCACAGGCAAACAAATAAAAAAAAAAAAAAACCCTTCCAGAAACGTGTAAATCTCATCAGATTAGGAACTGTCAACACGAGCTTTTGCACAAAAAGCTTTAGCTAGGAAAACGGTGTTTAGGGTGATTTACACAGATCTGCTCTCCGTGGCACGGCCCGCTCACAGTAGCACGTTTGTTTTATCGTCGAGGGCACGGGGATGTTAACAATTAGCCGGGGCAACGGCGAGATGCAGCTCACACGTCATTAAACGCTCATTAAAAACTACTCAGCACCAATCCGCTGTCAAAACAAACAGAGACGACACAGAGAGGAACGCAAGAACGCCCTTCTACTTCTGTCCCGGCACGGTGATGGCTAAACACACGCGTTTGATGACCTTGAGTGACCTTATCGGAGGGATTTCCAACAATCCTTGATCTTCCACGTGGAACGCCACTCGTTTATTAATTTCCCAGCTTTGCATCGAATTTGAATCGATTTTGTATTTGGCATTCTGCTCATTTAGCTTGACAATCCCACACTACTCTGCTTGTGGAAGAAAGGGATTGTGGGTGCAGAACTTGGTGACACTAAGCTACAGATTTCCACATGTCCAGAAGAAAAGGAAGGTGGTAGTCAGCAGGTCTGGAGAGAGAATGGCGGTTTGAGAGAGTAAGAGTGGGAAAGGCTTTTGCCCTTACATGGAGCGCGGTGATATGGATATGGAAGGCCTTTGGGTTACCTCTACAACAATAGCAGCGCAGGACGCCAACACACACATTCTGACATGTTGGTTTGGAAGTCATTGAAAAGGCATGTAGAGCTTTGTTTGAAAAATGTTTTAGAACGAAGACGACTTTTACAGCGGAGGCCCTAAAAAGTCCGAATTAATATGCTAGTGAACGTTCGGGTGCTTTACATTTCGAAGTTAAGGCACACTAACACATTTTTAAAAAATGTAGCAATTCATGCATGAATTTGGAGCAGTGTTTAAAGTCTAATACAGTTAACGGTTCGTCCAGAGTCCACTTCAAAATAAAAAGACGTTTTACACAATTATAAAAACGTTTTAAATGGGGGGTGGGGCTAAAAAAAACCAAAGATAATTATTTACAAATCATTTAATACTATAAAAATTATTACTTTATTATTATTAATTTATTCTTCTTCTTATTATTATTACTATTATGTAGTAGTAGTATAAATTATTCCACCAATTTTATTTGTGCTTGGAAAAAAAATATTGAATTTTAATTATCTATTAAATGTTATAAAATTATTTGATAATTTTATTATCAAATTTTTAAAAAAGAAATTAAATGAAGAACCTAAATAATATCTAATTTACATTATACAATGGCTGCTTTAACAAAGATCTAACAAAGATTTAACAAAGATTTAACAAAGAAAAAAAAACGTGCCAGTTCGGTGTGATCAATAAAGACAAAATAGAATAGTTTAGGCCTTTTAGTTACTCTGTTTTTTTTTTTACTCATTTAGTTACCAATGCTTTTGATGTGTGTGTTTTCTCAGCCCCAATAACTTTTCCTAAAACCACCACGTTTCCATATAAGCTGTCGGACTCCAACTCAAATCCCGACTCGTGCCCGTCTCTTTCCAGGTTCTTTAGCATATTTGTGTTAAATCCGAGGCAGTAATGCTAATCATAACCTTGTGCTCCGACAGGCTGAAAAACACTTGTGTGCAAACCGCTTCCTGTGGCTCAAAAGCAGGCGTGTGCGACACTAAAGGTGGTGGGTTCCATCCCAAAGCAAAAAAAAAAAACATCAGATGAACCACGAGAGCATGAAAGCCAGCAAGCAAATCATATCAGATAGCTCAAACACAAGCGCTAAATCTGTACATGCAAACTCAAGATGCGTCCACACACCACAGCGTTACTCACCGGAAGCCTGGCGTGTTCTAAAACGTTACCCTACAGAGAACCAACGGAGACAAACTTCAGCTCAAACGGCCAGTTCAGAGATTATAGCCACGTATGTCCAAACACTAGCCACTGGACCCTGCAAAACTCATTCCAACTACCACTTTAATCGTACATGTTATTAATGAATAATAACAACAAATGTTTTTGGCGTCAGCTTCAGGAGATCTCTTGCCATTCTCTGTGCAGCGGTTTGATTACGACAAATGTTATTGGTCAACGGGGCGGATTATTCATAATAATGGTTTAATTAGTGTTTTATTTCGAGTAAATGTGCGCATTTATTGCATGTTTGTGATTCAACAGTGCGATTCGACTATCGTATTTTTAGGTTTTTTTATTTATATAATTTTTTATTTTAATATATTTTTTTAATATTTTAAGGTGCACCACTAATTAAAAAAGCCTTTAATATTATAAATAATACTATATTTCTAAATTGTCTGATTAGTGTGGTTTATTAGACAAACCACCAGGGATTTTTTTTAAACTCCGAATATCATAAACATTTTTTACTATCAATTCAACCAAATTGTGGCAGTGAATATAAATTGTGCAACTTTTGAGGTGTGAAAAAAAAACATGTCAGCGGGGAATTTTTGGAAATTTTTCAAAATGGGTCCCATTTGAAAAAGTTTGCTTTCAACACACAGTTCCCGACCTCTTCTAGAACCATCCGGAGTGTGAATTAGGGGACCTAGTGAGGGAGCGAGTGTAACAGGAAGCACAGTGTGCACATGCAGCGCTGGAATGCACAAAAACAATGATAAAAGCTCCGTATCAGAGTGAGGATGAGATGGTTTGACTCGCCGCGCTCGTGTGTGTGTGTGTGTGTGTGTGTGTGTGTGAAAACGAGCCGTTCAACCTGACCGTAACCCGACCCGGGGTCATGAAAACATTGCCCCCTGTTGGTGAAACCCGTGCCAGAAACGTGAGGGTCGTCGTACAGTGGATTTAAAAGAAGAAAAAAAAGCGGCGCTGCTCCGTTGGTTTGAGTGGAGGAAAAGACGGTCAGGAATTTAACAGATTACAGAAGTGCAGAAGGGAATTACAGTGGGCAATCCGGGATCAGAGGCCATTACCTGGTCATGCAGACACCGGAAGGTGTTCGCTTCAGGCCTGTGAGGGGCAAACTGCGTCAAGTCTTTGTTTACCACAAATCCGCGGGGTCAGAGGTCAGGCCCGGGCTCCTGGACGGAATATCACGCCACAGGATCTCTTTAACTCCATGTCAGCTGAGCCACGGGCACTTGTGAGCCCCGAACACTCTAATCCGCTTACTTCCTGTGAGCACACTTCTCTGCCCCGTCTACTTTCAGCATAATCTGCTCTACAGTAGAGGAGTCAATGAGCACACCACCTCTCAGCATTATGGACACAGAACGGGAATAATCTCATTGCAGATACGTAAACAGATTTCAGATCTGCAGCCTATTGCATTTATCAGTGTGTGTGTATTCTGAAAAAAAAATTGTCATGCTTTTATCTATAATCATGAATATTTGAAGGTCTGTGTGTGTGTGTGTGTTTGTGTTGGTGCGAGACAGAGAGAGAGTGTGTGTACGCATTGTCTGTAAAAACATTGTGTTACTTTTTTGTATCCATGTTCATTAATATATGCAGGTGTCTGTGTGTGTGTGTGTGTGTGTGTGTGTGTGTGTGTATATGCGCATGTGTGTGTGTGTGTCTGAATGTGAAAACTTCCTAGTAAAAAGAAGATTAAATTGCATTTTTAGTAAAGGTAATAATAGTATGGATGGATGTAATTATCGATGGATAGATGGCTAGATGGATGGATGAATATATGGATGGAAGTCAAAGCAAAGAAAATGAATTAAAAAAAGGTAAATTTAAAGTCCAATTCAGTTAACAGATGTTCATCCAGAGTCCACTTGAAAAAAAAAAAAAAGACAAAATTTGAACAGCAAAAAAACATTAATCCCATTGGGAAGTTTAGAAGAAGTTATAGATAAATTACATTATTATTAATATTATTATTATAAGTAATATAAAACTAATAAAAACATTTTAGTAATTTTATGTCTGCTTAAAATATATATTATTAAATTAATAAATGTAAACAAAAAATTGAATTAGGGAATTATTTGGTTAATTAAATTATTAATTAATGTATTAATTAATCTGCTATAAAATTGCTAAAAAATATTTTCTAAATATATAATTTATATTAACAAAGATGACAAGAAGCAAAAATTGTACCATTGCCGTTTCAGTGTGATCAATAATGACAAAATAAAATCGTTTAGGCCTTTTAGCTTTTGATTTAACATAAAAATGAAAAATGTGTGCGTTTTCTCGGATGGATGGATTGATTTAGTCATATAGCCATCACTTCCTAAATCCCAAGTCTGTGGGATGTGTGGAGAACAGGAACTGGATCTCACCGGCAGATGAGTGAAGACGGCAAAGGTGCTGCAGAGGAAAGCGATGAGGTCGGTCAGGTAGTCACTGGCCTGTCCACCGCCCTGCGCCGCCATCCAGTCGTAGTCTGCCAGCTGCAGGAACTGGTCGATCTTCTGGTTGAGGTTGGTGTAGATTTCCTCTTCAGCAGCGTGTCTAGCGTCCTGCGCACGCAAAGCAAGCAAGCTGATTGGCTCAGTAGGAGCGAGAGGTAAAAGAAGAAGCTATTCAAAGCTTTACTTAATCATATAAGTAAATCTCACACAAGTAACAGATTTTTTAAGAAAATAAGTGTTTTTGAACCTGGTTGTTTTTGGTTAAAAAATATCATTTTTTTGCATTCAAATGCGTCACACACACACACACACACACACACACACACACACACACACACACACACACACACACACACACACACGTGTATATATATATATTTAAAAAAATATATATATTATTTATTGGTTTATAAATATATATAAATTACTACACACATACATACATACATACATACATACATCATACATACATACATACGCAAGGCAAGAAAACTCCTAATAATTAAGAAAATAAAACATCAAGACTTTTGGAATTTGCTGAAATCTTGCTATTTTATAGAAACTTTATAGAATTGTATAGAAACTTTTCCCAGAACCCGGAAAGTTGGTTTGACATATACAAACTCCAAGTAATAATACATAAAATAATACATGAATAAATAAGCCTTTATTTATCCAACAAAGTAGAAATTTCCGAAATATAAATACATTTATGAAATTAACTATATAGTATAAATTAATCAAATATATCTGCCAGCGGCAATGATGGAATATTTGAATAAACATTCGAATAGAATAAACCTATCATGATCGAGCTCTAAAATATTGCACTTGGAATAGGTGATGGAGTAAAAGTGGCTCTTGTGATACTGTGATATTTCTACTTTGTCACATTCCATCACTGAACAGTTTGTTAAATGCAGATGTGAATAGAGACGGTAAATGTGCCGATCTACCTTGAACGTGGATGTTCCGTAGAGTTTGGTTGCGTTAATAGTGTCAGGAGGCACGTTGGTAATGTTGAAGATGAACTCCTCGAGATAGTGGCACGACTGCTCCAGGTGTGTAGTGTTGATGATGATCTGAACCAACTGGGGAAACCAAACACGTGTTTAAAAAAATGCATCCTAAACTCAATCCTAAACATCTCACAAGCGTATGACGGATCGCACCACCCTCCCACACACAAAGCACAGTGAAAACCGCACAACACACACCAATTCATTAAGGGTCGCCCGATCTCCCACTGAACTACTGAACCCTTCACTGTAACTAAAAAGGTTATACAAATCACGGGGAGACTTTGGGGAAGTGATGGTGGAGGCATGAGTAATCACAAGCTGCAAAATTGCCAAGTGGGAGTAATTCCAAAGGGGAAAGGGAAAGGAAGTGGAGGTTACGTTTAAAGGGACAGAGAGGGTCTGTCTGTGGGACACACGGTTCCTGGCGGGGCAGGGGCAGGCCTGTCAGCAGCTCGGCACCCGGGCACACTGGAGCTAATTGGGCCCAGACCTTTAGCTTGATCCAGCCCGAGTCAAAGCCTGGATCTGCCTTCCGCATCACGGCAAGATCTGAAGCACGAGGGGCTGGAGATATCTGATCTAGAGATCTTTGTCGCCGAAAACCACCTAAACCCAACAAAGTCCTTCCTTCTTCCCGGTTCTCCAAGGAACCTCTGGGACATCCTTCAGAGAATCTCTCTTTCATCGGAGCACATCTGGACCTGCCTGCTTTATGTGAGGAGCTTTGTGTTCCCACTTTACAGTCGCTCGCTTCTCATTTCGCACCAGCGCCTATAGAGCGTCTCGACTGGACGAATGGAAAGCAGACGACTGACCTCGGCTAATCCCACGTTTCTCTTCTTGATGGCGTACTGCAGGCAGTGGCTCAGGGTCCGCGTCAGCAGAAGGTTCGTCGACTTTCTGATCATGTCGTCTATCTCTGTGGAGCTAAAAAAAAAAAGAACAATTGCGATCAAGACACTGCAAGCTTTATAACTACGTACATAAAAAAAAAAAAAACCACACAATTGCAGATTTGCTATTCAAGAGTGCAGCATTTTTTGACACTTAATTCCAACTCTCAAAATGTTAGGCCACGGTGAGAGAGAATTATTGATAAACCAACTAAGATTGAGAGAGAGAGAGAGAGAGAGAGAGAGAGAGAGAGAGAGAGAGACAGAGAGAGAGAGAGGAGATGATGAAGGAACAGAGTGACTTAATGAAAAGGTGAATAATAGAGAGAAAGACAGTAGAAGAGGGAACAGAGTATGAGTAAAATAATGAGAGAGAGAGAGAGAGAGAGAGAGAGAGAGAGAGAGAGAGAGAGAGAGAGCAAATGATGCTGAAATTTAAATAAATAAAATCATGAAAACTGTTCAACTCGGACAGTAAAAGTGAAGGATTGAATGAATTTGTAGTGGACCAATAAACTGAAAACGTTTAAAGTTTTGATATGCTTCATCTCATAATCCGCTGCCTTATGTGGAGGAAAAAAAAGATCAAGAAATAGATGTTTTCTGATGGTCTGCTTTACTAACCAGGGCGGTTTAGAGCCGGAAAAAAATCCAATACTAAGAAATTATACTAAAACTAAATAAAATCGGCTGCACGACGCCGTATACACTCTAATCCACTTCTCCGAATAGCGACGCTTATTCCATCCACTGGACGGCTCAGAGCGTCTGGCAACCTAATTACAGCCTGGAAAGAGTCACGAGCCGACCAGAAATCACTCAGCGGCCAGAGATATTCCGTGAAATAACACCCTGGAGTCTCCGGCACGCAATTAATTAGGAAAACACGGCGTTCAGAAGTGATGGAGCTGTAGTTCAGTAGCCTGACAGACCCCGGCGAGTCTTAACAGAAAAATGAAAGAGGGAAACAGGTTGAAGATGTGGATTTGAGCTAACGAGACGCGTGGATGACATTAGCAGGTGCGGAACGGCCCACGGCGTTGGTACCTGAGGTGCAGATCTTCCGAGTATTTCAGGCAGGCGTAGATGAACTCCTTCAGCTGAGAGTACATTTTGGGCACGAATTCGGAAAACGGCAGCTTCTTTGGAAAAGGCGTCTGTTTGGAGGGAAGACAACAGACTTCGTAAATACCGTATTTCCTCTAATATACGCCATTTTGCCCATTTTAGAAACTCAAACACAAGGGGGATGCTTATTTGCGCATATCTTAAAAATAATGTACAATATGTGAATAAACAAAATAATTTTGATAACTGGCAAACTTAAAGCGCCTCTTATAATGTAAAAAGAAACGCCGAAAAGCCAAAAAATGAAACAACCACTGACATAATCGTGTAAACACATAAAACAGTATTTATTACACTATTTATTTTATATTATTAAAGTAAAACATGAAATTTCTATTTCATGTGCGGTAATGAAATATAAAAATACAACAAAATGTATTATATACAAATACATATAAACAGAACATTAAATATATTTATTTAATTAATAGATATATTTAAATATTTAAAATATATTATTTATTGAATCACATTTAATATCAACAGTAATGACTAAATGTAAATAAATAACTAAATTCATAAATATTACTAATTTATTATGTGTTTTTTATGGTTTTGGTAAATTACTTTTATTATTATTTAGTATATAAAAATCAGTCCTGTAATCGAAATAATACGTGTGTGTGCGTGTGTCTGTGTGTGTGTTTCTTTAAACACTAAAAGAACTAGGAATATTCTTGTAAATCATAACAAATACACAGACCAAGCTACGATTATTTCCATAAAAAGAAAAAAAAACACCCAATCCAAGTCTCAGAAAGTGTGTGTTCTTCCACTAGTCCAGCATTGCTGGGAATGGAGCTGATCGTCTTGACGTCAATGGAATAATTCACAGTTCCTCACAGGATGCGCATGTTAGCAATCAGCTTGTTGGACGGCGCGGTGATGCTGTGTGCCATCGCAGGTACTGGAGGGTGTTGTGGAATCATCTGAGATCTAAGAGCTTTCTAATGTGCCCGATTCCCACCTTTTCAAGATCTGGATCCTGAAAGGGAAACTGTGCAGTTATTCGCTGGTATTCCTCAGGAGATGCTACAGGGATCGGGCTGTAGTTGTCCTGGTCCAGGATTTGTCTGCAGCAGAATGACAGGCTTTTATTATGAAGTCTCTGAACAGTGAATTTACTGAAAATGAATAAGTAAAAATTTACAAATAAGAGAGAGAGAGAGAGAGAGAGAGAGAGAGAGAGAGAGAGAGAGAGAGAGAGAGAGAGAGAGAGAGAGAGAGAAAGAGCAGATGCAGAAGGATGGATGGATGGACAGAAAAAAAAGAAATACAAATTTATAAATAAGAGAGAGAACGAGGGAGAGATGCAGATGGATAGAGGGATGGATATATGGAAAATATATTTTAAAAAATTACTAATAAGAGAGAGAACGAGGGAGAGATGCAGATGGATAGAGGGATGGATATATGGAAAAGATTTTTAAAAAAATTACTAATAAGAGAGAGAATGATCTAGAGAAGCAGATGGATATATGAAAAACATTTTTTTAAAAAAAAAATTACTAATAATAGAGAGAATGAAGCAGAGATCTAGAGAAGCGGATGGATGGATGGATGGATGGATGGAAAAATAAATAAATAACATTTTAAAAATAAGAGAGAGAATAAGGGAGAGAGCCAGAGATGCAAATTAAGGGATGAATGGATACAAAATAAATACAAAAAAGAGAGAGAATGGGGTAGATAGAGCCAGAGATTCAGAAATAAATGGATTAAAAAAATTCTATGAACAAATAAAAACCGCCAAACTAAATGGAAAGACAGAGAAGGATAGAGGGAGGAAAAAAAGAAAGAGAGAGAGATAAAGTGATAAAGAAACAGGCAGAGAGAAACTGTTATAGTACATCTGAGAGAAAGTCACAGATAGAAAGAAAGAAAGAAACAGAAAGAGATAAAGAGAGAGAGAGAGCGAGGGTACCTAAAGGACTGGTTCCACTTCTTCAGCAGAATCTCTCCGTACTGATCCCTCATCTCCAGCAGCATGTCAAACAGCTGGTTGACGGGGAAACCATAACCCTGAGAAACCAAAGGTGCGTCATGAAGACAACTAAAAAGGTCCGTTTCAAGCTTTAAAACAGCCGGTCTCACCTGTAGTGTGTCGGCAAACAGAACAATCAGATTCTTCAGATCCAGGACCAGGTCCGGGTCAGTGCAATAGGACTAGATGCAGAACGACGTGATGAGATAAACGAAGAACACAGTGTGTGTGCGTGACGGTGTGAAGCTCACCGAGTGTGTGCGCAGGGCTGCGATGGTTTTTGACAAGGCCAGCTCCCACAATTCCTCCACGTAGGCCCGGTTCACAAGGCCTTGCGTGGTGTGCAGGATGTGGTCCTCCACTACAAAGAACCTGCAGGATGGAATCGCGATGAGAGAGTGAAAAGTAAAGAATGGTGACTCTTATATTAACATTGACCCAGACTCTGCAGAACCAAACTGTCCTGTACGTTGAACTTACCCAACAATTTGATTGAAGTAGCGCCTGTAGCCTTCTAAAGTCTCGTGCTAGAAAAAGAAAAAGACGAGGGGAAATTGTTTTGTGCATTTATTTTCTCCTTTCTACCTCCAATTAATGTTTATTTTAACTGTATTTAATGCTTCTTTATAACAGCTTCTTCTGGTCACCACACCATAAGTCATTGTAAAAGATATGAATGATTTCTGAAGATCTGGAGAGGATGAAGATGAGGATGAGGAAGACTACCATGTTGGAATGAGGCTGCAGCACAAGCCGGGCTTGTTTCCTCCGCTGCTTCCTGTAGTAGTTCTCAAACGTGTCCCGGTCGCCCTGGGGAATCAGAAACACTCTCAAGTTATAGGCTTAATAAACCACGATTGGCTAAAATAATTCTGGTTGTTGAAATGAAGACAAAATTACATTAAGAGAACTTTAAAAGTCAATCTTTATTGCTTTAAATAGTTTATGTATGGTATGGTTCATGGGTTCGATTATCCAAGTTAAGTAAACAAACTAGAAATTTTGCATTCAAATTTTGATTATTTACTCTTGACACGACAAGTCACTTTCACACCAGGTTCCTTGACTCCAGATGAATCCTTATTACCAATTCCCAATTTAAATAACCTTAACTTGTTAAGGTAGTTAAACTTTATTATCATGACTTATTTTTAGTACTTTTTTATTAGAG
>MU204300.1:3503004-3547257 GCA_017309775.1 Paedocypris sp. Pulau Singkep | reverse complement strand
TGTGCTTGCTCGCTGGTCTTTGTCTTTGTCTTGTCATAACCGCAGCCACTTAGTTAACACCAACAATCCAGACGACAAATTGAATAAAAAGCAACATTTCCCTTACATATTTATATGTGCGCTTTGAGACGGTTAAACTGTGAAAAGCGCCTTACAAATACTCATTATTATTATTATTATTATTATTATTATTATTATTTTTGTAGTTTTTGTAAGTTTTATGTTGAAATGTTATCTGTTCGTATCTAGGGACTGAGAGTAATGAAATTTCAATTTTCTGCATGAATGTACTGTACATATGACAAATTGACAATAAAGCGGATTTTGATTTCGACTGACTATTTGGTAAAGATCATTACAAAACCTTGATTCTGTTCAACTTTGGCCAAAAATGAACAGATTTTTGCAGCCGCTTGTATTAAAATACGTTTCCTCAACCTTACTGTTTCTGTTTCTCTAGCAGTAGAAGCTGAACAGAAGACGTCATCCCTTATTCCACCAATCCAACGTTACACGCTAGTTGGTCAAAAAGCCAACTGGACACCAACCGTAGAAGAGATTTAAAGCTAAAAACAGCTTGTCCCGGAGTGATGCTGATATCCGCATCTGAACAGGCCTGACATCATCAGATCTACACTGATGCACAGATGAAGAGGAATAAAACCGACGGACAGAAAGAAAGCAGCGAGCGCAGCATGACGTTATCAGCAGAGCACTTCTGATCTACAGCCTTTGAAAAAAAAAAAAGTCACCGAGATTTAGTGGCTTCCCATCCGTTGTTCTGAAAGTCACATTTAATGCCACCTTAAATCCTTCAATTCTTGCTAAATCTTCAAGAAGAAGTTTAGATGTTTCACTTCACCAAAGTTGTAGAATTGGCTTGAAAGATACATCATTAACTTCACAGTTGACTCTTTAAAAAGAAAGACAAGCCTTGAAGGTACTGAATTTGCAGACTATATGACAGAATACAATTACTGGTGCGTTACAGTCCAAGAAATATGGTAAAATTACAAGTTTAGCCAGTTTAACAAAAGAAAAACACGAAAAAAAAGTCCAGGTTCAGCTTCAACTTTCGAAGAGTTCTTCAACATCCTGAGCCAAACAGTCGACTTCTTCAGCCCAACCATCCAAATTCCTGCTGGAGGTGGAAAGGTCACGCTTTCTTCAGCCAAAGCCCCAGCATTGCTCGCTCTCCAGCTTTGGTTTTGCACTTCTCCAGAGAGCAGAACTTTTCCCCTTCATGTTTGAGCTTTATTCTTCTCAGCTCCATAAAAACGTCAAATTTGTCGGCAGTGTGAAAAACGAAAAACATTTTTGGCCAACCCTAAACAACTGATTTACAGCGGAACAAGCCGTACCCTTCTAAATGCCACTCTGACCTCTTTCCTGCCCGGCTCCCTTTATCTATCCTTATTCTTTCCATCCCTTCGCCTGACCTTCCAACTGGAGTTCAGCTTCCTGTCTCTCTGCAGCAGCTCTGCTCTCAAGGCGCCATGGTCTTACAGTCTCACACATGTACACACCAGCCGAGGGACACCGTGGCTGGGTCACGACCTCTGGAATAAAGGAAACACTCAGGTGAACCCCCTCCGCGTCTCCTCCTGTTTAACTCCAATCACCATTTCAGGCCATCTGGACTCCAGCCTGCTTAGAAGTCAAGAACCAGTCCAAAAAGCGCCGTTGTCCATCAATGTTCTCCAGCTTCTGATTTCCCTCCATGCGCAGATTGCTTTTTAAGTGTCTCTCTCCTTTTGCCTCTTTCTTTACATTGGTTGGGCAAAGTTGTTTGCTTGAGATTTGTTTATGTGAGCTGGAGTGATGTCACACCGAGGCCAATCGCCATATAAACATACATCGGCCTCAACAACTTCCTTCCTCGAGAACATTCCAAGCCGTGAATGGGAAGGATCTTCCATTATGCGCATATAAATAAAGGTGTTCATGAGTGTGTTAAAAAAATAAAAGTTTAGTGTTGATCGTTTTTGAATGAATAACCAATTTGAGTTTACATACAACAGGGGTGAGGCAAGGCTCAGTACTGGGACCAATCAAGATGTCCAAATCTCACTCTTTCTACTTAAGAAAGCCATTAGTTGGCTTATCAGGTACATCAACAATCTAATCCGTTTGTCTTCTCTTCTTGGTCGTAGGTGGGGAGATATCCACAATCTCTTCATCGTTCAGTGTTTGTCTCTATTTTTTAACATGACTTGTCCTTCACTCTTCCGGAAATGGCTTTCAAAAGCTTAGATGGGGAATTGGTTGAAAAGGGGACATGCACTCCTCTCTTCCTCAGTGCCGTTCTCACCAGCTTCCATAACAAAGACTATTGTACAGATGACAGTCCGTCTACTCGCACATGAAATTTACAGGCCGGATGGTGATAAAGTGACATTCCATCAGCACAAACCATTCAGAAGCCTTCAGGAAGAGTCGGGAGCGTGCACTCAAAAACAAACTCGTGGTAGATCCACATCCAGATTGGTGGAATTCTGAAGCATTTTCCTCTGGACATGATTGACTCAACAATAAAACACTTTTTGAAAATGATATGTTTGAATTCACAGTGGGATTCAACAGGACATTGGGAGAACCAAGAAAGAAATCCAAGCAAAGACGAGCCGAGTCACCCCGACTATATCCAACACGCCAAACTTGGATCAGTGTGATGAAGATGAAGACCACTCACCAGTACAGTGTAGATGTGTAAACAGCGATAGACGGGGGAGAAGTCCACCAACTCTTGTGCACCAGGAACCTGGAACAGTCAGAGAAGCAAACCATGTCCAGAGAGGCAAAAACAAAGATCACAAGCAACCACATTCAAAGTCATTATGCCATGAAATTCCCACAACACTTCTACAATTTTATTTTCAAATACTTCAGAGACAAGCACGTTGATCAACATAAAAAAGCTTTTCTATCCAAAAACCCTAAATTCTGAACCAATATCCCATCTTCTCCCATACTGTACAAGAGCAAAAAAAAAGCACAAATATTCAAATTATTATACCTATTGCTTTAAAAAAAGAAAAATTGTTTTGTGTAATTATTTTCTCAATTTCACTTCATCTACATTTATTTTTGACCTTTGTATTATATTTAATGGCTGCAAAATGTTCAGCTTCTTCAGGTCACCACGACATGAGACAATGACAGTTTATCTATATAAAACACTTGGAGCGTTTATTATTTGTAACAGTCAGAGAACTGTCATATTTGAGTTTCTGCTCATTCAAACACATTAATACTGGTAAGATCAAAGACCTAGAATCACCATTATAACAAAATGACATGAAACATAATAAGAAATTATTAATCGTTTCATGTTTTACCCAAACATTAATTTTCAGTGTTTTGAAAAGACAAAAAAATATATAATTGAGTAAAACCCAACTTATGGAACTTATTGCAAAAGCTCCACAAAATAACGTAAATGCATTAGGTTTCAGGAGTAACGGTTCAAAAATTACATAAGTAAAGCATTGTTTTGTTGTCTATAAAAGTAACTCCACCCAAGTGAAAAATGTAAATCAGAAAAATACAATAGCAATGTCGGATCGTGGCCCTTTGGCCTCAAACCCCTTAGTTTGTATTCCTCAGACTTCTCTAGAAGACAAAGCATCATCCTTTCTGAGCTGACAGCAGTGTCTCACGCTAGTGCGGCCTCGGACCCAACCACATCAAGTCCATACGATTATTACAGCAAATCAGTTAGGAAAAACGCACCGGGGAGAGAAATAAAAGGTTTGTTTCATACAACATGCTTTTCATTTTAAATAAATGTTCTTAATTCTAAACTAGCCCTGTTGTTTTTTTATTTATTAAATGACTAAAGCAGTTACCTGTAAATTTAAATCTTGTTTTTATTAAGTACTTTGTATCGGCGAGTACTAAAATGCAAGTACAATTGGAATCGTTTTCCAAAAAAGTGGAATAGGTGCGTCCCTAATGGAAAAAATACAATATCATGCCAGGATAAGATTATTAAACATTTCCATAAACATAAATTATATGTATTTTGGACAAAAACTCTAAAATCCTTGATGGATAAACACAGAAATGGAAGTTTAGATGCCTCTAGTTATGAAAGTTGTCACATAAATTTCACTCTTCAATGAACAACTCTAAGATAAATATGCGTGTGCGCGTTTGTAACCAACTACAGTATATACGGTAACAAATAAATAATGACCTCGTCTTCACCATCATCCTCCACAACAAGAATCCCAGAATCCTGCTCTGAGAAGGGGTTGCTGCAGGTCCGGTCCGGCTTGACTAGGCCCGAACCGGTTTCCTTGCGTATCCCTCGTGAACTCGCCGACCGCTGCTGTGATGTCACGGCGTTGTCGCGAGCAATCTGCACTTGCGCCTACAAACACAGAAAAAAATTAATTTGTGAAAAGCGCCACCTGCATTTAAAAAAATAATAAATTTTATGCGCGCACACACACACACACACACACACACACACACATAAAAGGCACTTCAAGTCAGAACTGGCGAATTGATCCATGTTGTGGTAAAAAACTGAGGCAAATTTTATTATTATTTTAGGCTCATTTGAATTATTCATATTTATTATATTAAATTATTCCACCATATATATGAACGTTCAACCCAAAGCTTAACAGAACAAAAGAAAGACGATCTGACAGCACAACTGCAACTGGCACAACTGCCTCTTCAGATTTAATTAAACACAGATATTCTTAAGTAAAGAACTTGGGCATTTTAATGGATCAATCAGCAAAAACCCAAACCGCAAGGTCCATTAGATGTCAAAATCAATTATAAGAGTTATTCCCATAGTCCATTGGCTGAGATTCTTCTCGCCGATATTTTCAATGCACTAATTGGACCGAAGGCGGCCTATTGTAATGGCTCGAGCATGAGGTTCCACTCGCTTCTGGACTGGAGTGCAGGCTTGTGCGTCATCGCCAGGGGAACCGGACGTGAAGAGACCTCGGGGTTCAAGCACTGCTTCCCATTAAAGGCATTAGAATGAAAAGGACTTCAAGATCTCCAGCCAGCTCAAATTTGCTGGCCAATGGCGGCTGTTCTTGCGTAGTTTTTTTTACGTGAGAGCCGTCTCCAACCGAAGCTTCGATTCCACACAAGTGGACCATCAAGGTTGATTGTTTGTGGTCCTTCGGTTTCCTAAAATGGAGTGGAGGCTGACATCACGTGACGTAGATGACTCAAGAGTCCTAGCATTACTTCATCCGTCATTCAGGGTCATGTGGTGGAAACTGTTGGAGGAACGTCCTCCTCATTCTCAAATGGTGGACAAACAGAATCGTTGTCAAAAGTGACCGAATGGCGAAAAAGCGTCAGGAGTCAGAACCCGAGGAAGAGCGCAATTGTCCTAAACGCCAACTCCAAACGTTTAACGCAATTAGACAAACCGTGGTTCACTTACAATGGAACTCTTGTGGATCTCCCCGATTCAGGGCGTTTGTTGGGGATTGAAACAATCACGAGTTCAGAGACTGGGCCTGATTTCCAGTGGAATAGGAACCAGTCGGGATGTCTGAAACCAGCGCTTAGACTAACCACCTTGTGTTATTAGTGGTTCGCTGCTGAGGAGTCGAGAGAGCAGGAGTGGAACATGGAGGAGGAAGTGAGAGAAACTATAAAATACAGTATCCTCCCGCTTATGAACACTTAGATACAGTTAAATACGCAGACTTTTCACCAGAAAAACTGGGTGTCTTGGGCAATTTGTTCAAGGAGTTGGTCAAATCTCACAAGTTTCTTGGATTTTATGGCAAACAATATATGTAATTGGACAATAACGGTGAGTGAGTGAGTGAGTGAGAGAGTGAGAGAGGGAGAGAGTGAGAGAGGGAGAGAGAGAGAGACAGAGACAGAGACAGAGACAGAGACAGAGAGAGAGGGAGAGAGAGAGAGAGAGGGAGAGAGAGAGAGAGAGAGAGACAGAGACAGAGACAGAGACAGAGACAGAGAGAGAGGGAGAGAGAGAGAGAGCGGTCAGACAAGTGCGAGAGAAGTCCAGAAGCTCACATGAGACATCAGATACTCACTGGAGAGATCCGGAAGCGCTTCAGAGAGATCAGACATTTGCCAGTGAGGTCGAGAAGCTCACAAGAGAGATCAGACATGCACAAGAAAGGACAGAGAGAGAGATCAGACACACACAAAAGAGAGGTCCAGAAGAACTTGAGAGACATTTGCCAGTGAGGTTGAGAAGCACGCGAGAGAGATCAGACATCAGCACACGATAAATATCACACATGCCCGAGAAAGATCCCAAAGAGCCTGAGAAAGAGATCATTTGTAAGTGATGTCCAGAAACACGAGAGAGATCAGACATCAGCGAAAGAAGCCCAGAAGCACACAACAGAAACGAGACAAGTGTGAGAAAGGACCGACAGAGCCTGAGAGAGACATCAGACATGTGGCAGAGAGATTAAGAATCAGATCAGACGTGAGCAATATTCAACATGAGAAGTCAGGATGAGCGCGAGAGATCAGATCATGGCCAGAGGTCAGAATAGGAGCGATAGATCGGACGCAAACCAAATTGAACAAACGTCCAGAAAAAGAAAAAAAAAGTCCAGAAGAACGCAAGAGGGAACAGAAATATGAGCAAGTGCGCTTGAGAGAGATCAGACGTTGGCACAAGACACAGAAAATACCCTACTGTGCCCAAATGACATCAGATAAAACATTTCAGCAAAATGTCGAAACAGGCCTAGTGGTAAAGTAGTGGATTGCGACCCAAGGGTAAATGGTTCGAATCCCGAAATATAGGGAAAAAAAAGTCTATTAAAAGAAGCCAAATAAATGACCTTCTGTTCTTTATCAGTGAGCAGAGAGAAACGGATCCATCCCTCTGCAGATTCTCCAGACAAGACCGCAAAACCATCAAAGACCCCAAAAAACGTGTGATGGAGCCGTTTGGTATTTAACAGAAGAAGAAATGGCTCCAACATGTACGCAGCTCCATCACGGCGACCAGAAGCCAGAGTCTGTGTCAGCAGTCGCCGTGAAGAAAGTTCCGGATCCATTCTCGGAGCGAACAGAAGGCGACACCAGAGCTTGATTTATTGAGCAGTACGTTTATTTTTGAGGAACAATTCCATATTTCTACTCTAATCAGCACGTGCCGGGTTCAAGCCAAAACACACACACACACACACACAGACGCGCGCGCTAAGAAGCCAAATCTTACAGAACTAAAAGACATGCAGAAAAACAAACTTGAATTAGAGGAATGTGAGGCTTTGGCAAGTGTCATTTTGTTCAAAGGTTATTAAAGTCTGAATCTTGGTTTAACATTACAGCAGCATTCCAGGTCTGCTGGAATATCACAGTCTGGAACGAGCTTTGGCGCCACCTACTGACAACCACTACAACTGCATGCTGGGATATTTTATTTTTATTTGCTTTGGAGGCTGGGGAAATATTTTCCAAAAGAAATGGCTGTTGATCATTTATCATGAGAGTTCTAATAAATCCAAAAATCTTATTACAGAGAAAAAAAATGACAAAGCAAAGCAAAACCAAAAAAACAAAGGCAAATATCTGAACAAAATCTGAAAAAGTTTCTCCAAAAACTATTTAATCATAATTCGAAATTTTTAATAGCCAAGTTGCAAATGACAACAAGGAATTGATTGTAGTCTGACTCTGTGTTTGTCCCTCTTTTTACATATTTTAACATACATATATATAATATATTTAAAGAAATGTAGTTAAGTAGAAAGTAAAAGTTGTGTATATTTTGGATACTCAGTACAAGTAGACAAAAAAACACTAAGTAAATGTAAATAAGTACATTTACTACACCAAGTAAAAGTACATAAGCAGAGTAAATGTACTTTACACCGCTGACAATTTTAAAGAGACACTTTTTTGTTAAAGCTAAATCTTAAGCGATTTACAGTAATAAACAGAACCCAAACACTTTGGCACCTAAAAAAAACAACAATTCTATGTTTTCAAAAACCTGATGGGTGGTATTTTTTAAGGCTCTTGAGATGTTTGAATCTGGATTTTCAGAAACAAAGCAGATGATCAGACTCACAAACGTGAGAAGAAATGTAAAAACATCTAGTCGAGTGTGTGAACAGGTCCGATATGTATCAGAAAACAAATCAGGTCAAGTCATGTGACCACGAGAAGATGATCATCTCGGGACTCGAGACCAGGACAGACGTGGATGACGTCAGGATCCGCACGTTTAAACCCGGACGGTTAGGACGCGCTGTGTGTGTGTGTGTGTGTGTGTGTGCTGGAAGGCCGACACAGACACCTCAGAAAACACATAACCAGAATCACATGGACCGATGTGTTTCATTATGGGTTTGGCAGCCCGACGTACCTGACGTCCTGCCGCGCCGCACGCAGGACTCAATCCTAACCTTTCACAGCTCACTCCAAACGGCCAGATGAGTGGATTTGTCCGTTTACACTCCTCTCCGGATCAGAGTTCTGGGTCTGTCGGGATTCAGGAGCAGGACCAACAGAATGTTTTCGCTTTCCCCATCTCGGCTACTTTTCTCCCTGTGACCGTCTTACAAAAATCCCGAGGATAAATCCCGATGCCGAATACGGATGATTTATCGTGTCGGGATTTCGCTGGGATTAACAGATGATGTGTGTGGTCGGCCAGGAGGAACCAATACAAGTGTTTTAAACATTACAGATTTAAGCCAGAAAAAAAATGTGTTTCTTGAACCGACAATTATGAACAGACTTTTAGAAACAGCTTCACCCAACCAGCACGGATTTGAAGAGTACCTGAAAACCACTCTTGGGTAACAGTATGGAAAATTACTCCATTACAAGTTGCCAATTGCAAGAAGACTTGAGTCAAAGTCAAAAGTCAAAACGTATCAATTTTAAAGGGAACTTGAGTATTTTTACTCCTACTGATTTTAGGCTCAAAAACCACCAAAGAAATGTGAAGAAACTGTATTTATGTGGCCTTGATTTCTAATGTAAACATTGAACACCTCTATGTTCCAAAATGGCAGAACAAAAAAAGATTATAAATAGAACAATAAGTCAGTCTCAGTCAAACTCACATGTGCCAACCGCTAATTCACTTTCATGTGATTTAGCTCATAAACAGCATCCAGTACCTTCAGCATCCTGCAGATGGCGACGTCGGAAATTAACCACGGAAAAAAAAATGCCGATTTGTAGTGCACAACCACAATGTAACTGTAACAATGCAACAGTACGTGTCCATTCACATGTAATAGAGTAAAGAGTACAGATACTCAATCAAAAATGTAGTCAAGTAGAGAGTAAAAGTTGCTTATATTTTTGATACTCCGTACAAGTACCAAGTAGGCAAAAAAAAAACCGAGTAAATGGACTTTGTTACTTTATATCTGTATTACTAGTATTTTTGCCAAATCGTCAGTGGTGTAAAGATCGCAATATGCTATAGTATAAACCAACTTTAATACAGTTTACAGAGACACTTCTTTATTGAAGCTAAATCACAAGCGATTTACAGTAAAAAAAAAAAACACAAAACACCAAAAACACAACAATTATGTTTTCAGGAACATGATGAGTGGGGAAAAAAAAGAAGAAAAAAAAGTAACTTTTGAGGCTCTTCCAATGTTTGAATCTGGATTTTCAGAAACAAAGCAGATGATCAGACTCACAAAAGTGAGAAAAAACTACTTAAAACATCTAGTCGTGTGTGTGAACAGGAGGGAAATGAAGCAGAGTTGGGATGACGGGAAACAAACCAGCTTTTTGTCGTGTTAAAAGATAGATTTAGCTATAAACACACCGAACGTGGTTCCATCAACCTGGCTTGACTTTTACTTATTTTATCCTGAACATCATGGAGACAAAACCTCTGTGTAGCTCAACTGGCTTTAACATCCTCAGAACTTGATCCACAGAGCAGGAACGTTTTCCCGAGAAGAACAAGGCAAATTACACGCGTCTAGAATTGCAGAAAATCTTTCTTGAGAAGTGATTTCACGTTAAATGCGACAATTTAATAAGTTGACGTCAACCATATTTAACGGTATTTTGCTAAAACACGGACTCAATTGACAAGTGAAGTGCGCCGTGAAAGATTTTTCAAAACGGTTTGTTGTCAATGTCGGAACATTAAACTCTAAAGCAGACGGAGACTCACTACAAGAGACTTAAAGCTGCCGTTTGCTTGTCACAATAAAGCGTGACAGAAGAACGACGCTTTGACGGTGTCGCGCAGCATGTTGAACGCATTTCTCACATTAAACGCAGACGTTCTGAGTTAGAAACATGTCGAACACATTCATCGTCTAAAACGTGTGTCGCCGCTACCGAGAATCACACGACGGGAAGGTTTGTTCGCATTACAACGATTAGAAAAATTTTTTCATGTTTGGATTCGTCTCAAAGAGTTGAATAAATAACTAGGATTAGAAGTCGAACCATAAAGAATCGAAAATTTTATCGAAAATTGCCGTTTCTGTTGTTCTTCTGAAAACGATTTTGCCAAAAGCAATGTGATTGGAGTTGATTCGTTAGTATTTCGCAAAAAGAACGTTCGGTTGACGGCAAAAACCAGACACGCCGATTGAAAAAAACTAAATAAAACAAAACAAAAAAAAGGCAAGTGAGAAGCCAAAAAAAAAAAACAAACGCAAGGATCGAATCTAATGATTTATGTCCTTTTAAAATGTTTAAATTAAACATTTAAAAGTTAAAAATATATGTAAACATAAATGTTTATGCTATATTTTGAATTGACAATTTTAATTACTTATAATAACTGTCCAGTTCAGTTGGTGCTGATAATCCAGGCGACAGAGAAAATTCAAAGTTTAAAAGTTAGCTGTAATAAAAGTCCAACGATTATTTATGAACATACGCAGCATTTTCAAAACCAAAACGTTTTCTCCATTCATAGAACTTGAGAAGTGAAGAGGAACAAAAATCAGATCACACACTGGTAAAAGCGCAAAAAAAACCACAACACAAGTGTAAACCGAGGGACGACCAGGAGCGAGTAAAGCATCATTCACATCTGTGCGGCAGTAAAGCTGACGCCTGCCACGTAATAATAGACCCGTCACCTTCACTTTCAATCCTCTGTGATGCTTTAGAAAAGAAATGGCAAAGCAAGAGCACGTTTTCTGCCGCTTCGGAGATCTTAATGCCCTCTTCACCCCATATTGGACTAATAACAGTAAGGGAAAGCAGAGGACTTTTCTGCATTCCAAAGCGAAATCCGTTCAATTTCTCTCATATGTTCTCCACGGGTCTCCACTCCGTCTCCACGCGCTGTTCTAGAAGTCTCTAACACACTGTGTTCCACCGCTACTTTGGCACAGATAAAAGTCACTTATAAATATCTGATTCCAAACAGATTGGCAGTTTTTTTTTTTTTTTTATCCGGTCAGGCTGGATAACTCAATGTAAGAATAAAAATGGAAAGGCCTTGTGGTTTTACTCGCACTACAAATCAAACAAAAAAACGTTTTTTTTTTTTGTGTCGTTGTGCACACACACACACACACACACACACACACACACACACACACACCTGTTTCATGGCGGTCTCTCCGATCTTATCCGAATGCTTGCGGATGCTCTCCAGGAAGTCCTTGAGATCCGACATGGAGACATCTCTGATGAGCGTGCGGAGGCGCGGGATGTTCTCCGCCATGATGGCGCAGAAGCGATATGAACCCGCTTGAGGCAAACAGCTCTCCTCCAGCTGAGCCAAGGTCCGCAGCGCTGGGTAATATCTGCGGAGGGTGGGAAAAAACGTGAATTTGTCACTTTAATTTGTGAGAATGGTCATATGGTGCAAATATTGAGTATATACGTATGTTGCTGGTGAAATAAAAATGTGTAAAATGGCCCTGGCGCCGGACTTTGGACTTCCCTGGCCTAGTCATTCTATAGAAGGCCTGGTATTATATAGAATGACTAGGCCAGGAAAGTCCAAAGTCCGGCCAAAATGACTAGGCCAGGAAAGTCCAAAGTCCGGCCCCAGGGCCATTTCACATATAGAATGCCTAGGCCAGGTATTATATAGAATGACTAGGGTTCAAAATCCAGCCCGGGGGGCCAATTGCGGCACGTCTTTATATTTTTTTTACTTTTTATTTATTTTTATATAATTTTTTATAATACCTGGCCTAGGCATTCTGTATGTGAAATGACTTTTAATGTTCAGCCCGAATTTTCACAAATTACAAATCTGAGCAAAAGGGGTGTAAGTGATGGGTTTCATTAATTTCTTTACATCTGATTCATGTTTTCCACTTAAATTTTATTGCAACTACATTTGAAAAAAATATGAAATGCATGTAGTTACCATGAAAGTAGTTTGGTAACTGCGTGTATTTTCATGTACGGGTAACTTTTGTGGTTAAAACAAAATGTGAGTAAAAAGTTTGGACAGCTCTGCCTAGGCAAAGTATGAAACGGCACAGACATCAAAATATCTGATTCATGATACCATCTGATTCTGCAGACATTATTCTGTATAGCGTGTGCATGTATAAATGCGTCTAAATGTTTTTAAAGCGCTCATTCTATAGAATGTCTAAGGCAAAGTGTGAAACGGCACAGACACAAGTATACATTTCTAAAGTATGCAATATTTATGTCTTATTGTATGAACGTGACCGTCTAACATAATTTAAAATGCACGTGTACATACGTACGGTCCTTATAAAACAACAGAGTCAAATCTAAATTAATCCCCTGCTTGTCCTGGACAAACTTAGTAAATAAATCTGATTCAGAGAAACAATGCTGCTGCTCCGTAGACATTCTTGCGTACGGTGTATATTCACGTCTCGATGTTTTTAAAGTGCGGAGCGTGAGATTAATCGGAGTAAATCCTGATGATCTCAGGGATGAGCTATGCTTGACTGGGCCGAGCAGCATCACAGTCACGCCACATTAAACAGCAGGACGCAGTGCTGAGTCGCTCTTGGCCGACCCCGTCACTACCTCCCGGCTAATGGCTAAACCAAGCGCTCCAGAGACCAGACGTATCAAGAGCAGAGATAAATACTAAAAATGAATGCGGGGAGAAAAAAAAAATACAAATCTCAGGCCGGTCACACAAAGGACACAAAAAGGACATCTATCAACAATTGTGGGCGTGGCCTTCGAGCAGTGTGAGTATGCATATCTATGCGTGTATGTATATAAACATGCATCCACACCTGGACAGACAGACCTATCAAAAATAGACTTTAGTTGCAGATAATGTGTCTTAGAAGATTTTCAATGCAAATTCTATGTAAAGAAGTTTAATTGGTTCAGAACCTGGTGGTCTTTTATTCTCACAGTTTTGAAAGGGATTATTTAACTTTTTTTTTTAAAAAAACAAGCTTCAAATTGAATGGGATTATTTAACTTTTTTGACAATCTTCAAATTGAATGAGATTATTTAACTTTTTTTTTTTTTTTTTTAAACCAACCTTCAAATCCATTGAACAAGAGATTGAACTTCTTTCTTTGAGACTACCATCAACTTGAATGGAATTTGTTTTAACTTTTTTCCCCCATCACAGTCTTCAAATTATCAGTGTGTTCAGCATTATACTGGTCGTTTAAAAAAAAAATTTCAGTTTCACGCATTCGGCCGAGAAACAGAAAAATCTACGTTTTTATGCCACTCGTGCAGGTTTATCTCCTCCACTTTTCATCATCAGTTCCCTACTCTACATTCACGTGAAAAAGTATACAGATAAATAAACCGTCCTAAACGCTGAGAACTCTTTGACTTGTGATGCTCGCAGCTGCTAAAGCTCGACTAAGCAAACGCGGTCCAAATGTGTCCCTGCGTGTCTCCGGCTCCTGACGCCTGCCAAGCGCTGCTCTGGACATCTCACGCATCCATCAGGAAATCAGGCGTCTGGTCATCGCTCCGCCACACCAGACTCTCTGGTGGACATCACGGGCCTGTTTAAACCATCAGCAGCTTCTCACTAGCCTCAAGTTCTCGTCCGAATCTAAATAAATATTATTTTGCTCAGGTTCTTGTGGAGGCCGTTCAGTGTGTGTGTGCTTTAGTACATTTGTGTGTTTTCACTGCCACCTAGTGTCCGCTTCATATACGGCACATAATAAAAAGTGTTGTAATCCAAGCACGGAAACTGACCTTTTGGCTCTCATCTGCTCCTGCAGTTTGCTGTACATCTCCAAAACTGAAAGTGGACACAAAAGTAAACTAATTTATAGACCATTTAATTTATAGACCCAGAATATTATGGATTATTTGTCAAAAATCTGCAGATACAATACAGTGGTACCTCTTCCTTTCAGAAATTAATTTGTGCTGACAGCAATTTCGTAAAATGGGTCGCATTTTGCATGTAAATTCCATAGTCCCAATGAAAAAAAAAAACATTTTTAAATAATATGATGATAATGAAATAATATGACATGAAACATTGTAATAACTGTATCCGCCATCCTGAATCTCGTGATAAAATCTCGCAATAACTGTGACAGATCAGCAGACAATGACATCACCATGATGTTAGCCGAGAACAAACAAACAACTTTGAATAAATAAAATTGTTTTAAATGTCTGGACTCTTGCATGTTTCACTCAAGATCTCCCTGCATAATAGTGGTAGGAAAAAAAACTCGCTTAACATTCTTGTCGCTAAAACATTTGGCCTATCGTATGGTGAAATAATTTAGTAAAAAGAGAACACTATACTGCATTTTAAATAGCATGATATGCAACAACACATCAATACAAACATTATAATTACGTAAAGTAAAAAACGCATAAAATTGAAAACGGTCAGATACTAACCTGGCAAACAGTGTGTGAGTTTATCGATGGTAGTTGCAATGTTGCTCTGCTGTAATCGGCATTGCTTCAGCTCATCCATCGAGGTCAGAAGCTGCGGACGAGACGGCAACACAAGAAGCTGCTTACTGGTGTCCTGCTCCACGTGGATGTTCCTAATGCTGGAGCCAAACTCCACTACTACATACCAGTTTGCCATCATTTTGGAGTTTTTGATTGGTGTCGGTCACCTGACCCTTCAGAGGAGACAACCAATCGGAAGATGAAGAGATTAAAAACAAAAAGAATTACAACTGGCTTTGATTTTCACCGTTTCTCCAACTCACCTTGAGCTTCTGGGCTTCACCACGCACTTTGAGAAGCTCGGTGATGGAGTCCACAAACCCTTGGAAGTGATGGTTGCACATCTTCTCGATTTCACGGTCGTGGTTTCGGATTCGCCCCTCCAGCTTCTCCATGAACAGTCCATGTTCCTGTCCATCATAAACCGACCTGCCAGAAAAAAAAACTGTGTGTAAGAGTCTATTTTCAAATCTAAGACTGACAATATTAGCTACTCATCACCACAAGGTGGCAGTAGCGGATTTGCAATGCATCTTTAATTTAGTCCTTGAACATCCCTGATAATAAACTTTTAGTAGAAAGCGTATTAAACTAACACAACGTAGAGCTGCACGATTCTGGATAAAATGAGACAAAAAGGTTTTTTTTTTTTGTTTATTTTTCACAATTCTGGATATTTTTTATTGTAAATATTTAACCCTTAAAACCAGGTTGTCAAACAGCAATATAACAACATATAATACTCTTTGCTTTAAATAAAAAAAAAGAAATGTAACGTAAAAGTAATTTTCTAAAGAAAAAAAAGAAATCACTATTAAACGTAGTAAAAATAAAGATATCAAGATAAAGATCATGTACAGTTGAGGACAAAATGTTTAGCTCCGTTGAAAAGCACTTTTGAAATACGGTACTTATAAAACAATGTTGTGTTTCCTCTGACAGAGATCAGAGAGTTTGGCAGAATCGTATAAATGCTGGATTAAGCATTAAATACAATTAATAATGCAGCTCTAGTTGTTATGGCATTTTGCAACCCACAAAGTGCGCAAAAATGAAATATTGACATTTTAAATAAGTCTATCTTTCATTTTTATTAGTTTTATTGATACAGTTATTTGTACTTTTGCCTTTAGACATATTGCATTTGCATGATCATGTTAAGATCGCGAGGGAGGTAAAATCTAAACCGCCATCTTTTAACAATTAATTGTGCAGCTCTAATACAACGTGTAACTAAAAAAAAAAAAAAAAAAAAAAAAAAAAATTGGTTCAACGCAAATTGAAAAACACACACAGAGACTCGAGAAGCGAAGGCACCGGCTTCACCTGAGCCAAATCTGTCCTGTGTCTCAGGAAACGCTCTCCTTCCATCGGCCTTGACGTCAGCCATGGCTTCCTTCACAAATATTCCAGCCTGTAAACACTTCCAACACAGAACGCTCCATGCAAAAGAGCCACTTCCCATCACAGACTAAATTTCTATCTAATAGGATACACTAAATAAGTAATAAGAGGAAGAAGCTGGAAGGAAGCAGATTTAAGAAACGACACGCCGCCATTATTCATCGCCATTCAGAATCCTGACAGCGAGAAGAGTGTGATAGAGGAGAAGGGATATAAACCTCAGTTAGGGTCTCTCATGGCTGCTGGAGGTGGAACAAATGCAGACAGACACTGACCAAATATAACCAGTTAGAGTGAATCTGGATTAAAGGACTGGATATAATCTAGAAACGAAAGTGCTCGGTGGGATTGACTGGACAGATGTTTTACTGTTAGTCTGGTTTTCTAAAAATTATTTCTAAAAAATATCTAAACATTTCTTACAATTTGTACCAATTTGTACCAAAAAGAAAAAAGAAATGAAAATAAAAATGGATTGAGCTCAATTTTATACAAACATTCACATGGGATAAAATAGAGTATGAATAACTACTAACTTATCAATATTTATAACAAAAATAAAGGACTGACAGCTAGACCCATATTAAATGTCAATATTTCATTTGTGTGCACATTGTGGGTCGCAAAATGCCAACATTACAAAAGTTTGGACACCACAGACCTACAGCAAGTCAGAGGAGACAGTACGACGACTTTAATCTGTCGTGATAACCAGAAGTGTAAGAGAGTCAGCATTACTAAATAATCATTTGGATTTTTGTTTAATTTGGCATTATAAATGTACTTTTCAGAAAGCATTCAAATGTTTCATAAAATTCTTTATTTGAAACCTGCATTTTAGTTATTGCTGTAAATTAATGTATCTTTTGATGTGCTATACAGTATCATTAGCCTCTAGCTGTGTTTCACAATTGAAATTACAGTTAAAGTTTTAATCATAAAACACGGAAACTCTGCATTCAGTCTAATGTAATACAATTTAGCTTTATCGACTTTAACGTCAATAAAAGTCACCAAAATGTAACAATATCAATTGTCAGGAACATCAACGACACAAACTTTTCCCAAGAGTCAAACAAAAAGTTTACACAGACTATAAAAGAAAAGAAAGGGCCAGTGTGTGTGTGTGTGTGTGTGTTCGTGTGTGTGTGTGTGTGTGTGTGTGTGTGTGTGTGTGTGTGGCGGCCGGTCGCACAACATTCTTGTTCACAGTCGCTGTCATCACTTGGGATTGAACTGGAGGGAAACCTGTGATGTCATTTCCTGTGGCTTGCTAGAAACAAAACGGATCAGAAATACACCAGTGCATCTAAAGATAGAAACGCAAACACTGCGGTAACAATGTCTGTGACGCAACACAATAAATGACACAATTTTACTTCGGGGAATCAAACGGTCTAAAAAATGTTTAAGACGATTTTCAATCTACTGCTGAAGCTTAAATTTAAGCTTAATCTCAAAGTATTACTCAAGTATTATTAGTGAGTATTAGTACCAAGTTAAAAGTATTAAGTTGAACTTTTTTTAGTGATCTTGATGTCCTAAAGGTCAAGAAAGTGGCATAAAAGTCAAACATGTGGCTTTGTTTTGTGGCAAAATGTATTCAGGATATTCATAAATAAATTCTAATTTAATTAGTTTATGGAAAAATAATATTTTTAATTGATCAATGCACGTAAAGCCTAATCGATGTGGTCCTGTGATCATTTTGATCATAAAATAATAATAATAACAATAATAATACATATGACCATCATAATAATCTAATCATAATTATATAAAAATCTTATTTATATCCATTTCAGTAGCAAAACCACAATACTTTGTTAAATAATAGAAACTGACAATTCACTTAGTTGTATATAAATAATATAATAGTTCCAATAATTCCAATAAAATAGTAAATAATAATAGTTCCAAAAATTCAATCATAATTGCACCAAATAAAATCAGACCAATCGCTTCAGTCAAGTGTCACTGGAAAATATTGCCCTGAAACACTAATGAAAAAATAAATATATTTGTACTTTACACACATATACTGTGAATGGACAAGCTAAATGTTCACAGAAACACATAATGTCTTATGAACGAGGAACGAATGCGGTCTTGTCTGTTATAAAGACTGTTATAAAGACTGAATCTGGCGCTGGTGTTGGTAATGTTAGAAGGTCTAAAAGAGGAAATGGTTTTACCGCAGTGTGCTGGCTAAACACTGAAATCCGATCAGTCTTCCTTCTTTAACAGAGAGAGAAGCTCCGTCACTGCGGATCGATGAACTCAAACGACCTTCAGTTATAGAGGAGAAAGACAGCACAGTCACGCTCGCAAAACAACACGCGCTTCACATGTGAGCAACACGCCATATTCCCAATAACTACGGAATTTAAAGGACTTTGACACTTTCATTGGGGTCTTTGGGGACACTTTGTATTGTAAGAGACTGTGAATATTTTGAAATGATAAGCTTGAGAGTTGAGACATTGAATATTTTGAGAAATTAGGAATTTTCAATCTGGGCTTCTTGATTTCGCAAATTCTTCATTTTTCTGGGAACAATTGTGCAACGACAGAATGTTTTAGCATCGTCTTTAAAGAGCGTGAGACGACGGCCATTGTGGCTTCTAATGGTAGAAACGTGATTTTGGAAGTTCTGGAACACAAAGACTGTCATTAAATACTAAAGTTTAATGGCTGAAAGGAATGAAAAGGATGGACGATTAAGAGATTTGGTACCAGGAGCGGAGTGGTCCTGGCGGTCTTGAGGGAGTGGAGAGGGGTGGGAGGCCAAGACTGATGGGAAACGTGGAGCGAAGCTATAAATTTCTCGCTGGGTTTGGAGTCAGACGGGTTAAACAGTAACAGCTGGAGACTAATGGTGGAACACAAGCCCACCAAGACCCCCAAACCTTCCCAAGCAACTCTGCAATCACTACACTCCGTCTCAGACTCAAAAAGCCAGACATAAATCTCACAAAAACTCCGGTTTTATCCCAAACGAAGCCCTCATGGAGTCACGTGACCCAACAAGAGAACGTTGGTGTTTTACCAGCGTAGTCTACATCAAATCAAAGTGCGTGATGGTTTGATTGTGATCGACGAGTTGATTTACACCATCACCCTCCGTGAGAAAAAGAAAGAACCTTGTTTGGATCCCTGGTGATGGCAAACAAAAGCTCTGGTAGGTGAAGACCTTCATTTTATATTAATAAACTATCATTACATATCATTAAATATCATTACAATTTTGAAACACCGCTAATGACGACACAGACATTGCCAATCAAACACAGAAAGCATTATACCAGGCTAAATGAATAGAACTACAGTATGGAAAGTCTGGAGAAGTGAATGAGATGAGAGAACTCGCTGAAAGTCCGGTTGATGAAGCCTACGAAGAACTGGTTAAAAATAAAGATGACTGTCATATGGAACTGGTTTGGTTTTAAAATGTCAACCAACTAACCGTGCTAAGCTAGTTGCGTTGACGTGTTGTTGTAGCTACGATTTTTAAAAAAATGCGGAATCGTCCTGCATTTCAATTTCAACAGTAATGTTTTTTTAAATAATTTTTTTAAAGCGTCTCATGCAAATCATCTCACACATATTTTATGAAGACGCCTCCTTTCCTATTTTTTATTTGGGCGATACTTAACATCATCGTTGGTTTGATTGGCCTCCTAGAGGAGGGCGGGTCTATGTGCTGGCATAGATTCATGTTAATGCTTCTCCACGTTTCCCCTCACGTCTAACCTCTTACTTCAAATAAAGTTAAAATACAAATGATGCCTCGAATAGGATCTCGAAAGGCGCCAAATAAATTAAAATGAATTATAATCATTATAATGTGAATTTTCCCTCATACCTCCAGGCTCCACCCCGACACTAAAGCACTGAGGAGTCTTCCAGTGTGGCCAGCAGACGTATGAGCAACAGCAGTGAGTCAGTTGGGTGTGGATCTGGGCCGCGAGACATTCATTCAACTCAACGTTTGGCTGCAAAGCCACGCCATTAAAAACTCCAACGGTCCTACTCAAGTGTGGTCTTTAAAAAAAAAACGTGGATTTTTCACCAGGGAATCATGTAGATCTTGGAGAACGACCCAGGAAAAGAAGAAGAGACTTTACAGGGTTCCTACACTTTCTGAAAGATACAATTCAAGCACTTTAAGGTCCATGTTCAAGTATTTCCAGCACCATACAGTTCATTTATATAGTAACATTTATATTTTAAACGACCTTTTCGGAACTCAAGTGCTCCGTTAGAACACTCAAGGCTTCTGCTGGCTAAAACAAAAGTGTTTGACAAATCTAAAATGCTAAATAAGTTATTTTTGTTCCCTGCACATTTAATAATAATTGTTAGTATTTTGATCTAAATTAATTACGAACCCTGACTCTGGGTCTGGACTGGCCGGAGTGAGAGCGATTAACAATCCAAGTCGGCCTTCCCGTGTCTTGGCCTCTGGGGAACTGAGAGCCACTTCCTTAAACCATCAAGCACACAGCACAGCAGGTAATGGCCGTGTTGTTAGGATCATCTCTTCCGGTCTGAAGAGTTCACATTGTTCCAAGTGGAAACATCGGAGGTGGAGGAGAGCGGATCGCTGACTTCAGTCTGCTCAGCGGATTCAACGACTTTTACTGCAGGCTGAAGGTTTGTTCCAGGACTTGATGGATTCAACTAAACTACAAATAGCTTAGTAGATGATGGAAGAAGCCAGACATCCTGTCGTCCACCGGACAAACATGAGAGGAAAAGTTAGACTGACTATTGGCTGGGAAGAAAAAATAGTTGTAAGGTCATGCTCAATTTATATAACGCTTTTGGGCTTAAATAAACTTAATACACATGATAGTTTTTGAGCTATTGCAGTCCACGGTTTGATTCCCATGGACAGCTTGAGGATGTTCCGCTTTAGTGTTATTGAGAGAGAAAAGATGAACCACTGCATCATAAATGAGAGTAAAATCAGAGAGCTGTGTCATAAAACACTTTCAAATAAAAAAAAAGACATGTGACAATATACGTAGTTGCAATTATGAAGTTCAAACTTTTAAAATATCTCAAATGATGGAGAACTAAACGAGAAACGTGATTTCTCACAGGTTTAGCACATTTATAATCCAATTTGGTTGAAACTACTATAGAAACATAGCAGCATCATTTAAATGGTCAGCAAAGTTTTGTGATGATTAGTTTGTTACATATTTCCAAGTACGTTTTTAAGTACGTTTTTTTTTTAAGCGTAGCAAGTAATTATTTAATTATTATTAATAAAAATCTAACTGACTTGTATCAAAGAAGTACAGTATATCACTCACAATGTACAGAGAAAAAAAAATCAATATAGCACCATCTAGTGTCTAATTGGTTTCAGAATCTGTATGCAGTCATTTTATTTTTTATTTATATTTTTTGTCACATACATCAGGTTATTAGGGCAAACAGGTATTCTTTAAAATCTTACAATAGAAAAAATAGTTCAGAAGCTCGGATCACGATTTCTTCAGTAGAAATAAAATTGAAATGCAAATTAAATTAAAAACAACTTTATAAATGGCCTAACCAAAAGGAACACACCAGCCACAGCAGAACTGGCTGTAAAGGTCTGAAATTCCTCAGGTGGACGCGGGAGAAGCCCAGAACATTTCCAGCATTCCCACTCAACATCAGTGAGACAAAAGCTGAAACCAGTCGCACGACCATCACGAGTCAAACAAAAGCCTCGCCGATCTTCAGTCCAAACAAACACGGGGGGGGGGTAAAAAAACGCACATCAAACTAGTTTCCTTCACTTCATTTGAATATTCAGATTTTAAAAGGTGTTGCTTGATAAAATATGCAAGGTCATTTATTCAAACCACATCCATTGCATCACCAAATGGATGAAAGGAGAAAACGGTGTTAAAAACCTGACGCTTCATCGTGAAATGCCTTGAATAGAAATGCGACAGTGGACTCGACATTTCCATCAAGCCGAGTGTGATTCCCGGACAACGGCCTCTTTGTTTTTAGCGATGTAAATTAACAACTTGCTGCGAATGAAATGCATACTGATCAGTTCTCTCTCTCTCTCTCTCTCTCTCCGGCCTGCGGAGGAATTCCCACACAAGTCTGAGCACGAGCAAACGCTGCAAGATCACTTGCACAACAGCAGACGAACGCATCACACGTTCAGATTTGACCTCTCCTTCTACCATTTATACAGGGTGTATATTGTTGAAGAACAGTGTCACTGATTGGCAAGAGACGTACAAAAAAAAACAAGATGTGCGTTAAATGCATATATACATGCGCACATAAAAATGTGCTTTTACAAGCGAGCAACTCCGATTGCTGGGAATAAACGATATTCACCTCAGTCTCTTCTGATTTACATCGCTTTTTACATTGCGGAATATGATTAACATAGTATGTATTCCCTAACACATTTATTTTCATTTTCAGTCTTCATTACTATACTGCATAATAGTAAAAATGTACTTGTTTACTGGAAAGTTAATTCAAACGTGCAGTCAAATTCATTTAAATTAATAGTTATAAAGATGAATAGTTTGTTCATTTGGCTAACTAATTTGACGTTTTAGACTAGGCATGGATTTGACTTCAGAAATGTTATCAATCCAAAAAACGACTTTTTTTTAAAACTATAGATTATTTAAAAAAAAATTATTTACACTAATAATTCGACTCACTCATTAATTTTTTGTAATACTACAGCAAAGAAAGTAAATATAGATAAGCCGTCCTGTCCGGTATGTTCTATCCCAGGGTGTGAGATTATACCGCTCTTATCGTGTCTCTCACTCACACACACACACACACACACACACAGACTCTTCTGCCGCAGCAGATCGCCACCTCTACACAGGCCAAGCTAAACGATGCTTACACGTAAACTAACAACATTCAGTAAAGCACTTTCAAGCTTAACATGAATATTTAGTTAAACTTTATTTAATTTTCTTTTGGTGGGGGTCAAATTAATGTGCTCTATTACAGCATATCATAGTAAAGTATGCATGTAAAGTACATGAGAAACAGAATAAACTACGAGTTTACAAGCATATGTTTACAGTGTATAGTTTAATTAGTCCAACTAATTGTTTATTATTCATATATTTATATACGACATATAATAGCAGCGTTGGCCTTTTGTTTATCTCTCACTACTGTACTATATTTTGTTTAGATGCTAACTGCATTTCTTTGCTGCACTGTCCGCGATGACAAGAAAAGTTTAATCCCAAATTATGATCACTTCATTAATCTCTCCACGATTTAATCTATACGGTTAAAACAAACTTCAAAAAAAGTGCAGAAATATGACGATTTGGTGTGTTTGTAATGCCTGGAGTTACTTCCTTAGTGAACAAGAGCAGTAGATACGAACTTCGCCAAGTGGAGTTTGTTTTCATATAAACAGCGTTTTTCAATAAAACACAATATCCGCCTGCGGTCCGGGAGTCCAGCGGGACAGTGTGAGGGGAATACTAACAGAAAACCGCCGAAAATGTGGCTGGGAACCTGCTTTCGGAGCTTGACAACTTCACTGGGAAGATTTCCTTTCCTGGCAAGACTTTCCATTGAAAAGTTAAGCGAAGAAAAAGGAAAACGCCTGAAACGGGTCGGAACGGTCCGGGAGTCTGTCGGACTCGGGGCGGTTAGTACAGACGTACCGGAGTGTCGGTCCGATGCAGTTGGAGTCAGTGCTCTCGATCTCCCGCAGGATCCGCTCGTGTTCTGCCGCCGTCTCCGCGCTCGCCATCTTCCATGTCCCGCGACGCGCTCCGACAAAACAGCGCCCGGAGTGGAAGACGAGGGAAATACCGGCCTTTGTTGTTGTTGATGCTGTTCTTCTGCTTTTAGGCGGAGACCGTTCGGCGTGTTGGCGAAATACCGCCACCATCTGTTCCGGAAGAGTGATCGTTCATGGATCGCTTGACTTTTTCCAGAGGTGGGCTTTTATTTTTTTGTACGGGAGACCACAAGATAATTAAATGATGTTTGAGGCCGAACCAAAATCTTAAACTCACTCCTGCGCACAAATTAATTTTAGTTCTCGTACTTCAATCACTGTTTTTAATGTCCACGTTTCAAAATTGCACTCAACTTGAACATTATCCACAACTGGACACCAGGTAGCATGCACCCGCACTTTATTACGTTAAATTATTCTAATTCAGGAATCCCATACAACTGAAATCTTATGTACTTAAACAGCCATCAACCCATTACAAAATCAAAAACTACAAACATTAACGTTTAGTGTGTTTATTCCATGCTGCTGTTTAATGTGTATATTTTATTCATACATTTACACTGTTAATACATCCATATTGCACCTATATTGCATTAATATTGTTAATTCTACTTCTTGTACATAAATATACACAGTAGGTATATTGCACTGTCTCTTTCTTAATGGTATTCTATCCATCCATCCATCCATCCATCCATCCATCCATCCATCCATCCATCCATCCATCCATCCATCCATCCATCCATCTATCTATCTATCTATCTATCTATCTATCTATCTCCCTCTCACTCGTCAATCCATTCTTCCTTTCATCTACTCATATGCTTTAAAAAAGTTAACTACTACTTGTTTATGCGTACGTACTACATAGTAAGAAATGCGGCATGATCTTTATCCAGTTGCGCTTCTATTACGCACACTACGGCGCGCGGGCGCGCAGGACGCGGCCAAACTTATCGCGCACCCGGAAGAGCTCACACAAATTTCGACACACTTCTGAAGAAGGTATGGATTTCTTGAGATGTTGTCGATAAATAAATAATCCTGAAAAGCGCCATAACTGCAATCAAAGAGTTTCTAGAACTTCGAACATCGTTAGTGCGGTCCGGATATTATGATGAGGCTATGAGTTTTAAAGAGTTTTAATGTAACATGTATCGTTGGTTATCACTCAACATTAATGTAGTTAAAAGTGTTTGTCTGATGTATTTGTTTACTTGCTGGATGTGGTTATCGAGTTCTAAACTTTGAGGGAACTGTCAGTGCTGTATCGTCTGTGATTGGAGAGCGCAACATCGTAAACACGGTTGTACTGTAATGGCGCACATCTGTCTTTTACTACAGACTTTTACTACACATTTACTTTTCTTACATTTACATGGTGTTATTCACTGTGATAATAAACATACACGTATCAAAACACATCTTTGAATTAGCAAATGCACGATCGTGGCCGCGTCTTGACATGTTCAGATCTGAACTTTTCTTTCTCTTTGTTTAATTCCTTGGCAGTTTAAAGATGGCTCAGATATTTACCATATCAGACAACGATTCAGATCCATCTGAAGATCAAGAGAAGACGGAGCAAACACAAGATAACAGCGGATCATCTCAGCCAAGCCAGTGTCTCACTGTTCCTGAAAGATTGAAAGGCAAGTCAGGCCATTCACTCAGATACGCATTCAAACACTATACAATCAAAGCAACTGGGCTATAAAAATAGTATAGTATCAAAACTATCTAGTTTACTGCTTTTTACAATTGGACAATAGCAATATTAAGAAGTTAGTTCAAGTTATCGTTGGTTCAGCTATACACAGACCATCTATGTTTGTGCGCCTTGAGACAGATAAAACTGTGCCTTACAAATGCTCAGAACTTGAACACACACACACACACACACACACACAGCCGAGCTAGTTATAGAGTGTCTATCTATATGGCTGGATATACACATGCACAAATGCATATAACGGCTCTGTCCTGCACAGCACTGATAGAGTTAAACATGAAGTAAGCGTTCTTGTAAAATCAAGATGTTGAATAATGGATCAGTCCTTGTAGCGGAGAGGCACAGGAACCTTTCTGTCAACGAGACGATGGAGGAGGAAGATCCGCTGGTGGATTCGTTCAGGCCCAGATCGCGCTCGGCTCCTCCCCTTCTGTGGGCGGCGAAGAAATACGGTCAGCAGCTGCGGCGGATGAGCGACGAGTTTGCCAACCTGCTCGATAAAGGAGCAAACGTTAGAGTTACACACACACTTCATCATACAAAAATATAAGCTTGGAGATTTTCTTTTTTTAACGTCTTCGTTCTTCTGTCTAGATGAGGAGGGTGGAAAGCGTAGGGACGCCTCGTCAGATGAGACAGTCTCCGAGCTGGTTGGCTCTTCTCTGGAGTCACAAGGAGTCGGAGGCTGAGACGCGTCCTGCAGAGTGACGTCATCTAGAGGAGTTGAGGATGATGGTGGATTGCTGTACAGACCAGTCGGTGGATGAGGAAGACGAGGCAGAGCCGTGGAGAGGATTACTTGCACTGATTCGACACGCCAAAGTGAAAAGCATAATTAGTGTCTTTCCGGCGATTGAAACGTCAGAGAAAATACAAAATGGAAAATGTCGTTTTTTTTGTGAGATCCATTTAGGTTGTGTGGTAAATTAACTTGCCAAAAAAACAAAAATATCGGTCGAGATTTTGTGTTTGTAAGACCGAATTCCTCTTTTGTGAATTTTTATGAAGAGTTTTATTATTTTTAGTCTATGAAGGGACTTTGACCACTTTGAAGAGACTTGATTACATGTCAGGGATCATAAATATCTGTGGATTCTCTTTCCAGTGGTCGGCGGCGGTTTCAACGAATGTGAAAAGCACAAGTTCGCAAAACAATGTAGGTTTAAACACTCGAGAGAAAGCAAGGACAGGGCGCTAAAAATACTGATGATACTTGAAAAAAGCAGATTTTCTATGCCTTAATTACTAATGTTTTGTATTGTTTGTAAGCAATAAAACAAAATAAAAAACACAATGGGACAAAAGTCAAATTCAGTGTTTTTTTTTTATTAGTTTATAAACGCACATCAGATAAAACTTACTGCACATACAGTTTTTGCTTCATTAAAAAATGATTTTTTTTTATTTTATTGACTGAATATTTGTTTGCCGAGTTGCGTGTTCTTTGTTAACCCTCCTATTATATTCGGGTAAAATTGACTCTTCTTCAAAGATTTAAAAGTTTTTTTTTCTCCTGCGTGTCTTTTTTAGTAAGATATAAAAAATATAATGTTTCAGTTCACGTATATGTAAACCACGTTACATGTTTGTATTACAAAGACACTGTGTGTGTGAGAGAGAGAGTGTGTGAGTCGGAGTAGTGTATTGTGTCTCATTTTTGCAAAGAAACACATTTTTGATCTTTCTCTTTTTAGCTTCCATTTTGTCTGAACGGTCAAATTGACCTGATCAGTGAGTGTTACAAGTATGTCAACTGAACCATTTTTTTGTTTATACATAGTGAAATAAGTTTTTTTTATATATTTAAACTTTTACATAACATAAAAAGAGGGTTAAGACACTTGTGTTGGATCCCAGCAAAACTTCTTCCCACAATCAAGACAGGACAACCTTTCCATGTCACTTTCACTCAGCTCAAAGTCAAAAACACGTCCGTTTTCCTCCACGCGTTCCGGCCGTGAAGATTTGGGCAGCACGGGGACGTTCTGCTGGACAGCCCATCTCAGCAACACCTGAGCCGAGGTCCGTCCGTTCTCCCTGGCGATGTCCAGCACCACCGGATCCGTGAGCAGCAGGCCGGTTCCGAGCGAGGAGTACGCCTGAAAACACACTCCTTTTTCCGTGCACAGCAGTCTGAGATTCTTCTGCGTCAAGTTTGGGTGAAACTCGACCTGGAGAACTGCTGGAGGAACCTTACAGCTCTTGAGAAGCTTCTGCAAGTGCTCTTCGGTATAATTGGACACCCCGATGGCCCGGAACTTTCCTTGGGAGTGGAACTCTTCCAACACCTCCCAGCTCTGAACGCGATGGCCCAGGTTCCGTTCATCCCCCACTGGAAGCCCCTGCGTCCCAGGCCAGTGAATGAGATACAGGTCGATGTAGCCCAGTCCCAACTGCTCCAAGCTTCTCAGGCATCCATCTCGGGCTCTCGGGCCTTGATCTTTGGGTCCCAGTTTGCTGGTTATAAAAACGTCTTCCCTCGACAGGCCGTACTTGGGAAGAAGGGAACTCAGGGCGCGACCCAGATGTGCTTCATTACGGTACACAGCAGCCGTGTCGAAGGAGCGGTACCCTGCTGATAAAGCCGCCTGCACGGCATTGTGGGTCTCTTCTTCACCCTGCAAACGATACGTCCCTAAACCCAAGATGGGCATCTGAGTCCCACTGTTGAGAAGCACTGTTGGCTGAACACCAGCCATTCGAGAAGCAGCAAAGTGTGTCTGTGTTGATGCAAACAGATGTAAAAGATTAAAGCAGACGAAATAGTGTGCAGATTAAAAAGCTCAGATTACAAACATCTGCCGATGGAATAGAGGTGAACTCACCGTATGCGATGGGAAACAGACACTCGGCACCCGAACGAGGCTCAGTTATCTTCAGCACATAAATTCGTATCTTGTTGCAAACTATCGACACGTTTACCATAACACAAACAGTTACATTTTACGGAAACAAATCACAAACTCTGACCGCGTGCGTCACAACGCGCAAGTTAACCGTGCTGGATCACATGACAACATGGGACAGCCTGACGCGTCGACGCGCTGACGTCACATTTGACCAATCAGAGTTGGCTTTTAGCGGTGGCGGGAAACCATTTCTAACGTAAGTTTTCTGACAGAACCTTCATTTTTCACTTTTTCGCTGTCGCATATCAGTGAGATATTACGGAGTAAACTATAATAATTTGATGTGGGTACATATTTACTTTCATTGAACTAAAACATCACATTTTGTATTTTAAAGGATCACATTTAATTTCGCTTGTAGTGCATTTGCCATACACCCGTATTAACGATTTTCTTTTTGTTGTGTTTTTCTCTTCAAAAGCGTCATCGGTCATCATCAGTAGTCATGCCAATTCAATCCTTTTCTTTTCCTGCTCCCGAGATTCGGTTTTTTGAAGCCGCTCAACGAGTCTACAAGTTCGAGATAAGAAAAGGAGAAAATAGCAGGCAAATCTTTTAGCCTTTTTGTTTTAGCCTCATCATTATAAATGTATAGTCTCCTGAAACTTGTGATTTGAATGTTGTTTTCCCAGTGATGATGAAAACCATGTGCTGGATGAGACGCTTCTCAGCAAAGAGCTTGAGGTTTGTTATCAAGCAATATTACACTTTTTTTTTTTAATAAATCACATACACTTTCTTAGACATTCGACTTCTGACTAATTGATTCATATACTTTCTTTAGACGGCTGTACGTGTGGTGCTTGCAAACCTGGACAACCTTTGCCCGTTCACCACGCCACATTTCATCATTTTCCCATGTAGGCAATATTTTATGCGTTGAATCTGCATAATTTCAAATCTCCTTTATAAATGAATATTGACTTGAAGATTGAAGATTGATAGGCTCAATTGGGCCTATAGTGGTTAGAAAACTGTAAACGAACTTGTACTGTAGGTTCGAATATCGACTAAATTGTGGCTTGAGCAAGACACTGAACTCAATCTGCTCCCTGAGTGTTACAAATGTGTGTGTGTGTGTGTGTGTGTGTGTGTTCACCTCAGCTCCACGAAGGGTTAATTCCAACAATAATTCCAAAATTGTACCTTATAGTGGACATGATTGACAAACAAACAGGATCTAGGTTGGAGATATAGAACCCAAGAGCAAAAAATGGTTCATTGGTGACCAGGATGAAGTCCTTTTCCTCTAATGTGCTAAATATCTTGTGCCACTCATAACCGTACTTAGTTACCGACATAATTACACTACAAATCTCAGTTGTGTCCGACGACTTGATTTAAGCATTTATAGTTCCTCCAGACCCCAGATGTCCAAGTTGAGCCCTTGATGAAGAGAGTATGTGCATCTTAGTCAGAGAAAATAACAACTTTTGTCATTTATACCAACCTATAATGTTATTCATCCCGATAAATCTCCCCACACTTCCAGACCAGAGTAAATGGGAAGGAGCGTCTCAAACCCCGTTCATGAAGAATGGCGTAAAACTCTCGCCATACCCATTCCTCATCACTCTATACGTGGAGCATCGGGAAACATCTTTCCGTCACACAGGTCTTTATCACTTTACCAGCTTACTGTATTTTCCACTTCGAGATGCTTATCTAAGCTAATTTTTAAGGATGTAAAGGCGGGAAGCCATATGTGAGTATCTTCGACCTCTTTTAACTGCTCGCATTTAACATTTAGACTTGTTAAACATAGATAATAATTGTTTTTTTTCTGTTATAAATCTTCTTAAGCCCACGTGTTCAACAGACCCTGTCAGCAAAATACTGAAGCCTAACGTGACGCTGCGTCCAGGAGAGGGCGCTGTGGACACAGATTTCAGTCCGGGGTAAACTTTCATCCACTGGCATTTTACATCATAACAAATAATAATACATAACAAATACTACATATAAATAGCCTTAATCTCACTTTTTATCATCAAAAATGTTCAATTTGTGTTAACAACAAGGTCGCTGCTTCAAGTGCACAAAAACAAAAAAAGCGATAATCTACTGTTTTAATTCTCAATTTACAGCACGTACAATTCACTCTTTTGTTCATTTGCAGCAGAACACTGAAGTTGACACATTTTGTATATGCAAATATTGTCGTTTATTAAAAAACTGAATTTTGCTGTAAAACATCCAAGTGAATTTTTTCATCAAATTTTACGTTTTGATCGCGTCTTCAGCCAGGCCAAAGGTCAAATTAACCTAATTGTACAGCAAATTAAATAAAACTCATACGCAGGAAGTAAAAGCCGAGTCGCTGTCCTGAATCAAAATGATTGACGACACAGATGATTGTGGATTTTCCCGGCTGTGCGTTATTGCGTTATCCCGGCAGTGTTCACCAAACAGAAGGTCACATGACGCCGTCTCAATGAAGCTGTCACTCAGTCTCAGAGTCTAGCGGCTAGAACAACATCCCGTCTCCTCCGCTTCTCCGCTCCAGCAAAGACAGACGCACATGTCAGAAATAAACTTGACATGTTCCTTTAATTCCGTCATGTCCTCGTTTTGATTGTGGTGGGCGAAAGGAAAATTCTGGCAGGACGACGATAATTCTGCAGTTTACACAACCAGCAGCAAAGCAGGCCTTAAATGTGTGTGTGTGTGTGTGTGTCTGTGTGTGAGTGTGTGTCTGTTTGAATTTATAATTGTTTGTCTGTGATTGTGTGTGTGTTTGTTATCCTATTAGTGTATATGTTTGTGATTACATGTATGTGTATGTGTGTTTGTGTGCATCTCTCGGTGTGAGTTTGTGTCCAGGCCCATGTGTGTGTGTCTGCATGTGTGTCTGTGAGCATTTACAATTTTTTTTTGTCTGTAATTGTGTTATGTGCGTGTATTTGTTATTCTGATAGTGTCTATGTTTGTCAGTGTTTGTGGTTACATGTGACTGTGTGTTTTTATGTCTGTTTGTGTTTGTATGTGTTCTTATGTGTGTGTGTGTGTGTGTGTGTGTGTGTGTGTGTGTTTGTGTGCATCTCTCATGTGAGTTTGTGTCCAGGTGCATGTGTGTGTGTTCGTGTGCATTTAAAAAAAAATGTGTGTGACTGTGTGTTTGTTCTTCTGTTTGTGATTACATGTCTGTGTGTGTGTGTGTGTGTGTGTGTGGTTTTATGTGTGTTTGGGTTTGTATGTGTTTGTCTTTGTGTGTGTTTGTGTGCGTCTCAAGGTCTGAGTTTGTGTCCAGGTGCATTTGTGTGGTTGTGTGTGTGTGTGTGTGTGTCTCCCCGCGTGCATTTAAAAAATGTCAATGATTGTGTGTGTGTGTGTGTGTGTGTTAATCTGTTAGTGTCTATGTTTGTGAGTACATGTATGTCTGTGTGTTTTTATGTGTGTTTGTTTTTGTGTGCGTCTCTCTGTGTGAGTTTGTGTCCAGGCGCATGTGTGTGTGTGTGTGTGTGTGTGTGTGCGGACGTGCCTGAAGCATCTTTTGTTTGAATGGTTAATGTGCTGGAAAGGAAAAGAGAAAATGAAGAACAAGTGGATCTTTCTGTGATTTCAGGGAGTGTGTTTCCCCGAGCGAGACTGATGGAGCAGAAGAGACGCCGTGTGGCTGTCAGGTTGGTTTGTGGATGAGAGACAGTTTCTCTCACTCACACACACACACACACACACACACACACACACACACACACACACACACAGTCTGTGAGAGCGGCTGCACAGTCTGACACTTGGCTTCATTCAGTCGGCATAATTACACCATTATGCTGATTACACAACCTGTTACAAACTATAATAGTGATAATGTAATAAAAGCCGTTTCAACTCGAGTCAAGAAACTGTGGCTTTTACAATCCTGGTCTTTTCTTCCGCAGGTTTATGAAGATTTAGACAAAGCAGAACCAAACGAGAGGCAAAAACAACAGCAATGCCCCAGCGGTCTGTCTGTCTGTCTGTCTGTCTGTCTGTCTGCATGCTGAATATCTAGTTGTCTGTCTGTCTGTCTGTCTGTCTGCATGCTGTATATCCAGATATCTGTCGGTCTGTCTGCATTCTGTATGTCTGCATGCTGTGTATCTAGCTTGCTGTCTGCCTGACTGTCTGTCTGTCTGTCTATCTATCTGTCTCACTGTCTGTCTGTCTGCATGCTGTATATCTAGCTTGCTGTCTGTCTGTCTGCATTCTGTCTGTCTGTCTGCATGCTGTATATCTAACTTGCATTCTGTCTGCATGCTATATATCTAGCTTGCTGTCTGTCTGTCTGTCTGCATTCTGTATATCTAGCTCGCTGTCTGTCTTTCTGCATTCCGTCTGTCTTCATGCTGTAAAGCTAGCTGTCTGTCTGTATGGATTCTGTATTTCTAGCTGTCTGTCTGTCTGTCTGTGTTTCTAGCTGTCTGTCTGTCTGTCTGTCTGCATTCTGTGTTTCTAGCTGTCTGTCTGTCTGTCTGCATTCTGTGTTTCTAGCTGTCTGTCTGTCTGTCTGCATTCTGTGTTTCTAGCTGTCTGTCTGTCTGCATTCTGTGTTTCTAGCTGTCTGTCTGTCTGCATACTGTATATCTAGATGTCTGTCTGTCTGCTTGCGCTGTATAAAATGCAGGAGTAAAATTTCATCTTTGTGTCTTGACATTTTTTCAGATGTTCCTCAAAGCACAAGCATCATCACTCGAATCGCCAGGTGAGAAGGTTCCTACGCCTCCAAATCGCACGTGGACACGATGCGACACTGATGACTGATGAATGTCTTTCTTCTTTCCCACAGCTCACTTTTCTCTCCGTTCTTTAGTAAGAATTCCTCAGCGTAAAACAGTGAACTGATGCCTTCATACAAAGTCACGGTCATGTTCAACGTCTAATGTTTGTTACGTTAACAAAAATGTAAAAGTTAAGACACTTTAGTTAGTTTCTAAAGTCTGTCACGTTACAAATCTTTAAGTAAAGCCTGAAATTACCATGTGTGTGCGCGTCTGAATAAAGTAAAGTAAAATAAAGTGATACTTTATAGAATAGAGCACAAATCAGGGATTTCACCTCTTTCTGAGTGTGTGTGTGTGTGTGTGTGTGTGTGTGTGTGTGTGGTTATGGACCAAGGCTATACATGCCCGATCTTCTCTTCTCAACTGTCTTTTGTAATTACGATGGGATCAGCGTAGCTTTAGGTGAGGCTCTCCTGCCTTCTACGCTCAGCTTCATGAATAAGAAACCAGCGGAGATTTATCTCTTGTTTTTTATTTTGCCGGTTTCCTCATCACCGTATCCTGGAGACCGGTGGAATCATTAGGAGTTGTGTTATTCACGCATCCCATTCACGCACGTGCAGTGACACGGCTGCACGTTTTCTCCACAAGAACATCAGAAGATCATGTTCTCAGCTTGAACTTTAAACCTTCATGTCCATCAAGCTTTAGATAGCGTAATTACTTTGCATAGCGTTAAGAAACAGAAGCGTGAGACTTTCGAGAGAACGGGATTGTTGGAGCTTGTCAGGGGATGTGACATCATAAACGATTCAAATGATATATTGTATTTTACAAATCGGCTAATTTGGCTGAGCATGAAACTTTTGGAAAACGTTCACATTTAATTTTTGCACTAAAAGAAAGCAAAATGTTTGGAGAGGATAGGATGATATCAGAGATGGTGTTTATTTGATTTTTTTAAATAACTATAAGACTAATTTAAAATTATAATTAACATGAGTCCTTTAAACTCATACATCATCATATAGAACAAAAACAAACATTGTCACTTACACATACACTTACATGCATTCAATTTAAATTGAAAAATATATATTAAAAAATCGTATTTCAATTGAAAAAATCTGTCTATTTTAATTCAGTTTATATAACTACTGTAAATATATATTTTTTAATTATACATTTTTTAAAATTTAAATCTCAGTTCTGCTCAAATTTTATTTTCACACCCATAATGCCAAATAAAAATGCAAAACATTTATTCTACAATAAATAATAGTTCAATTTGTTTTCTAAAATTTTAGAATTGTCTTTAGAAATATTTTAGAATTCTGTAATCCAAGACCCTCAGCAGAAACAACACATTAAACCTCTGGGGTAAAGGGGGGGGGGGGTCTGTGGTGGGTGTGTCCAGGCTCTATATAACTGACTTCATCCCGAGAAGCCACACCTCCATCCCGAGACACCGCACAGGTAAATGAGCTTTTTTACCTTCTCCGAATATCTGGACTTACAGTATCAGAGGTGGTCACTGTTTATGTGTATTTATCTAATAAATAAATCATTGTGTTTTTTTTAATAAATAACACAAAGTAGTTCTTACAAACAATGACGATATCTAAAACATAACAGCATAAATCTTTCAAAAAGGGACAATGAGAAGGCATTGCAAATTTTTGGAAAGAACTGAAATTACAGTACGTTATCTGTAAAAATTCTGTTAAGTTTCATCAGTTTTATTGACGCCAATTTGTGCACGTTATAATCGTTTACTATTAATGTGTATATTTTCTTACGATATGTGCAAATATTTGTACTATTCATTTATTTATTTATGATATTCAATAAGTGTTTGTGTGATTTTTGTTATATTTTGTACAATATATATTTATATAATAGCCTGTACATTCACATCTACGTTTTTAATACTTATATATAATGATCAACGTCTGACCCACGTCCAATAACGGCTGCAATACATGTGCAATAACGTTATTTATGTTTCTTTTATTTCATGTCATTGTTTTTCTTTTTATTTTATTTATATTTTTATGTTAATATTTGCAAAAGAGGGGAAAAGACAGAGTCAGTCCAAACCCAATTCCTTGTTGTAATCAACTTGGCCAATAAAGTTTCTGATTCAATGAGGAAATATTATTAAAGAGTGTAAAAAAAAAAAAAAAAAAAACAGTGACACTAAAAACGTCAAACAATGTTTAGATTGTATCCACGAATCCCTTTCAGCTTCGCGTCATGTTCAGTCGCGCAGCTTCCGTTCTGATGCCGAGGCTGATTCTGCTGCTGGTGCTGATGCTGATGCTGCTGGTGCCGCTCAGCTGGACCGCGCGCGCTCTGAGCCCCGGATGTCACCTCCACCGTGAGTGTCTGTCCGCTCACCTGTCACCTGGTTAAACCACCTGCGTCTCCCTGTAGCTTATAACGTCACCATACGCTCCGACAAGCGAGGAAGCTGCCGGGGAAGCAGACTCGTGCACGCATGCGTGGGCTACTGCGAGTCCAGCGCGTTCCCGTCCCGCTACTCCGTCCTGCTGGCGTCCAGCTTCTCACGCAACTTTACTTCCGTTTCCCGCTGCTGCGTCATTAACAAGCACGTGAAGGTAAACGTCACTCACTAATTAAAAAAAAAAAAAAAAACGCCACTCACTAATTGTGAAATTGTTGTCTGGTGATGGTTCCGAGACATGGAGAAAAGAGGAACGGGAAATTAAAACACTGCAAATAAAAAGATCTATATGTAAACCAAAAATATGTTGTTTTTTTTATTCTCTCCATGAATTGTCATATTTAATTATGTCATTATGTCATATTTAATAAACGCCACTCACTAATTGTGAAATTGTTGTCTGGTGATGGTTCAGAGACATGGAGAAAAGATGCAACGAGAAATTGAAAAACTGCAAACGAAAAATGTCCATGTGTTAACCAATTAATTGAGCCTTTTTGTGACTGCAGATGACGTCACGAGTCGTAGGTCTTATTTTCGGGAAAAGTTTTATCGAGTGCATCACAAAAATCCTTTGTTGCTGATGCTTGCAAGATTTAAATTTTACAGTTTGATTGTCGTGAAGTTTGATTTCTAAACCTAATTTTCATTTCATTTATTTCCGATGAATAAAAACGTATTTGCCATTTTGTTGATCTTAACGTTGCGCTGTGTTTCCCAGGTAAAGATCCGCATGCAGTGTCCTCGAGGTCGCCGCCATGATGACGTCGAAATGTCCTCCGCACGTGCTTGTGGTTGCAACACATGTCGCAGAGCTCGATACTGAGATGCTTCATTCTTCTTCAGGACTTTTTGTACAAATATGTTTACAATTAAAGAAGAATGTAAAATGTGTGAAGGCCGTTTACACACAATTATATTTCAAAATGTTTAGCTTATTTATAACGCGCTTTTCACTCGGAGCGTCTCTAAGCAATTGTGGGAATTAAATTTGATCCAGAAAACAAAAGAAATTGTTTATAAATTATAATTCAACAAAAACGATGGCCTTGACTATGAGCAGCGAGCATTGTCCCCAATGGCTAGGAAACAAAACTCACAACAAACTTTTCTTCAACTTAAAAAAAACAAGTAAAACGGATGGGTTAAATGCAGAGAAAAAATTTCCCCATGAGGGACTAATAAAGGTTCTATAAAAAAAAAAAAAAAAACAAGTTGGTTTTCTGCCTGTTAAGTTTGACTATCCAGCAGATGTCGCTATGACTCAATTTACAATATTTATTTTATCAGTTGATTTAATTTTTAAGCTTTTGGAAATGTACAAAGAAATTGTGTTAGTTGTTTCACAGAGATGCGTGAAAAAAAAACCATTTTAGATTATGTATACTAATGTAGAGGCAATAAAAGCTAATGATAAATCTGGCTTGACATTTTTAAAACGATGATCTTGAAAAGATTATAAAATGCGCGATGAAAGAGTGGGCGAGGGGGGAAAAAACGACAAAAAATGTTTGTAAATAAACACAATTTTTCATGTTTACATCCCACTTTTATACATTCATTTCCCAAATCCATTTGTCCCCCAAAAATACATTGCTATGTTTTAACACAAGACATCGATCAAAAGGACAGTGCAACTCTAATTTAAGTGATGCTACGTATGCGTACAACTTCAGTCCATGTTTATTGCCGTGTCTATTCTAGTTTATATTTCCGTCCTTTTGTTCCTATGGAGCGTATCTTTTCTGAAATCACAAGCCGTCAATCCAGATGTTTTTTTTTTCAGCGTTTCGTCTTTGTTTCGTTCCTCTCAGGAAGTAAATCCACACTCACACCCCGCGTCTCGACACACAAGCCTCAAACATGAAAGCAAGTGAGAAATCAAAACCGCAGATCACCAAACACAACATTCCCTCTCTTAAGCGAACTCAATTCAGAAAAGAAAATCATAAATGACAGACATCAAAAACCCCAATGGAAATATTACTAAATCATAAACCAAAGAAGCCTAAAACGTCTTGTCACTTGCGAGCCGGTTTAGTTCCACCTAGCAGCAAACGTCCGTCATGTTTATGAGGTGCTACACTAGAATACCCCACCGACACTAGAATCAGACATAGATATTCATATAGAGATATATGCATATAAAAACATCAGTTATAGTAGCATACGAGTAGGACTTAGAGAAGAAGATGTTGAAGTAGGAACGTAATCATCTGGAGAATCCTCCTCCGCTGCTTTTGTCTGTTTGTTGGATCAAGCCGGAGAGAAACAGCCGGTCCTGGAAAGATGGAGGGGTGTGTGGTCTCATGAGGACGTGTGTGTGTGTGTGTGTGTGTGTGTGTGTGTGTGTGTGTGTGTGAGAAGGGTCGACTACGAAGGATTAGGACGTCTGTGAGAGTTTCTGCCTTGGTTTTTTTTTTTCATCTCACTGTGATGTGTGCTTCAGTGTTCTTCAAATATCTACATATGGATGTGTTCTGGATGTGCTCGCTCTTGGTGTGTGTGTGTCTTGGTCAGAAGGAAGTTGAGGCATCGGTTTGTTCTCACGTCAGGTAGTTATTGATAAATAATTGTTTTGCAGTGTGTGTGTGTGTGTGTGTGTGTGTGTGTGTGTCTAGGTGGTGTTGGCAGCACTGCTCTCGGACTGGCTCTTGGTGGTGTTCTCGCGCTCCTGCAGGTTCTTCTGGTTCCTGCTGGCTTCGGCCAGACTCTGAAGCCTCCTGTCCTGATGCTCCTCCAGGTTCCTCCACAGATCAGATCGCTCCTTTTCTTTCTTCAGCTCCCTGGAGAACAAAGTAAGATGCTAAATACAGCTGAGAAGGTTTGAATCCGAGGTTGACCCAAGATGACCCCATGGTTTGGCCCTTTATTGACAAATCAAATCTGAATCGGATCTATTGAGATACGTTTTTCTGCTACATGAAAAATTGTATAAGATATGTTGCTTCAAAAGATACACAGTTGCTACTTTTAAAACTACCGTAAAACCTCTAATAGAACACCACGGCGTTCAAATTTTCAACTCGTGGTCATGGTGGCGTTCTACTAGAGGATGGCGGTGTAGTTTTCAATTTATTGGTCAAAATAAATATCCGATAAATATACCAGACATGTATTGCACGCAGTTTGTTACCTCTTTTTAAACTTTACAATAAAGCATGAACACATTTACATGAACCTGTTATGTTGCAAGAAGGAGAAATTGGAGCGATTTGTCTTAAAAGGAGCCACGTGGTTTTAAATTCCGATTTTAGGACTTCATATTAGATGCACGTATACACATTATTATTAATATTTGAATTTTTCAACCCTTCCGTCAAAGTGGCATTCTATTAGACGTGGCAAGGGTTTTACAATAATTTTACTTTCATACTCGTAGCAAAAATAGTAACATCCGGACATTGTACAGGATAAAAAAAACTATTGAAGGGGAAAAATGCTAATATCTAAATAGCAATTATAATTATCTACTAAGGATTAAAGAAGTGTAACAGAAAAAAAAAGATAAAAGATATAGCTACTTTTTCTCCCTCTTTCTTTTCATAAACTTATTCACTTAGCATTTTGTCTGGGTCAGGGAATTGTGGGTGTTGTAGTGCAGATCCAGGACCCTAAAATAGCAGCGTTCATGTCACCATGGTAACATTCTTTAACGAATAATGATTTATGGAATGTTTTTTTAATTTGGTGGGAAATCTATCAGCAAAAACATGAACATCTGAAAAATGTCCAGGACTACGTCTGAAAATTTTGGATCACGGATAAAAAGAGATAAATGAGGAAAAAAATGCTAAAATATTCTAAAATGTGCATATTTACAGAAGGATTAAAGAACTTTATTGCTACTCGAATCGAATCTATTGCTACTCTTTTCTCCTTGCTTATGTGCGTAAATGTGTTCACTTTGCACTTTGTCTGGGTCAGGGAATTGTGGGTATTGTAGTGCAGGTCCACGACACTAAAATAGCAGCGTTCATTTGGCCGTTTAAAGCTCTCAAAACACAAATAATTCGTATTTTAATGCCGCACTGCCACAATGTTTTTTATTTAGTGGGAGAACTCGATTTCGCAAAGATTCTAACACTGTCTCACATTCCTTCACCACTCACTTTCACACACACACACACACACACACACACACACACACACACACACACACTTGCTTTACTCACTTCTGCTTCTCCACTTTGTAGGAGGCAGTGAGATCATCGAAAAGCTTGCTGTTCATCTCCATGAAGGTCTTCAGCACGTTATAAATGAGAGAAATGATAGTCCTGGAACGGAAAAGAAGCCACAGATCAGGCCCGACACCGAGCCGTGTGAGGCTGTGTGAGGCGTGAGAAGGACACCTACTGGTTCCAGTGCTCTTTGGAAACTCTGTACATCGTCCCGAAGACCAGAGGCAGGATGACCTGGCAGTTCTCCTCGATGAGACTCAGAATGTACTCGTTGTTCCAGAAATACAGAGCCCGCTCTGCAACCTGGGAGAGGTGAAGAGGAAGGAGCCTCCATCAGCTCTGGTGTTCCCAGGAGACTGACAGCCACGCTGAAGACATGAAGAAAGACCACGGACCTGGAAGTGAGGGCTGGAGATGCAGGCGGCGATCTGCTTGAAGAGAGGCTCCTGCACACGGATGAACTGGGACGGTTCGATCACGTCCAGAATCTCCTCGATCTCCCCCAGGAACATCACCTGGTTCCGTGAAGAAAAGGAGGAGGGATGGAAACGTCATGTTCTACGTCACACCTCATAGATATGAATCGGATGCTAAAGACGAAGAAAACACGCGTCTTTGTTTACACTAGCTCACGATCGTTTGGTCGTTTTTGGAATCCTGTTATTACGTTAAAATAACAAAGATAAATGAAAAAATAACGAGAAGCTTTCAAGTGTCTTACATTGACTTCTAATGTCTGAGTTTCAGGCTTTCACGTGAAAAAAGAAAGTTCTGTTTCGCAAAATGTTATAAATATACTAGTACAATTCTTTTACGTACATTTTGTGTATACAGTTCCGCTTTTTAAAATCTGTTCATATTGAAAATAAAATAAACCTTCATTACGGATTAACCGGATTTACAATCAAAACATATATCGGGCTTTCGTTTAATTTTAAATCAGATTAAATCATTTAACGGGCCGTAGTTTGCCCTGATCTAGAACATGTTTCAGATTGTTCACTTCATCTCGTTCAAAATGTGAGGAAAAGCAAAAGTGTGGCGCTGGTGTTTCAGACGAGTCTCACCTCTTTCTGGGTGCATGTTTTGGGCCAGTATCTCAGCAGACCCCTGATGATCTAACGGAGAACCACAAGAGATCTGAACTATCACCATCAAAAGCCACCAAAGCAATCCAACATGGCGTCACGCTCATAGACATCAACCACAACAAGCGGCTGTTCATCTGTGTGTGTGTGTGACATACGTGTTCCGTGACGGTGGCGTCCTTCTCCATGAACTGCACCACACAGTAGGCCAGCTGTAGAGAAGAAGAAGAAGCGCAGGAGTGAGTCACTGCCGGAGACAAGCAACCTTCACGCCGCCTCCATCACACAGTTACGTCTGAACAAATATCTTTTTTTATTTCATTAACTGGTGGAACTTTTTCTTTCTCATCACGCTTTTTGCTTTCTTCAGTTACTGCATTTACACTCACTCACTGCTCACTATCATAGTTTCGGTTCAATTACAGTATAAGTTATATTATACTATTATTAATAATACTAATATTATCATTATTTATATTAAAACTAACTGCGTCATATATTTAACGGGAGTGTATACAGTATAGGTGTCTTTCTACATTGGTTGTGCAAGTAATTATATCATATTCTGTATAAATATACATTAAAATGTATTTTATAAAACAATCCTTACTTTTAAAAAAAACGGACATTTAAAGACATTTAAATTGTGTGGTTGATAATTGCCATTAGCGAGTGAGTGTGTGTGTGTGTGTGTGTGTGTGTGTGTGTGAGTGTGTGTGTGTGTGTTTGGTTTCCATGGAAGCCTTATTACACGGTTGCCCAGGGTGAGCTGCAGATGATGAAGATGAAGATGACAATTATACACATGGTTGTGTTCATACGTGTGTGTGTGTGTGTGTGTGTGTGTGTGTGTGTGTGTGTGTGTGTGTGCGTGCGTGTCATGACTATTTTAGATTTGGATTGTAAAAAAGTATAAACTACCGAATTTTACAGAAATAACTGAGTTAGTTAGTTTGTTGTTGGCATGGAAACGTCATTTCAAAGCAACATGTAATAAGAAATAATTAAACAAGAAGGAAAATGACTTTTTTAATATTTATAATAACAAAAAATATGTTAAATAATAAGTTGCTTTATGTACTTATAAAAAGTATATAAACAACAGGCTCAAGACAAAAAAAACTAGAATAAAAGTCCCTGTAAAACCTGAAAACTCAAGTGTGTGTGTGTGTGTGTGTGTGTGTGTGTGTGTGTGTTTCTACTACGTGAAAGCGCACTAAAGCATCCCGCGTGTTTGACACGACTTGTGTGTTTTGTCTGGGACTCTTCAGAGCCGCAGGGGTTTAAATGTGAAATCTTCTGGTGTCTCTCGGCAGTTTAAGGCCTAAAGCGACTAAATCCCGGAGACTTAACACAAGCGCTCGACCTCGGCTCCTACACAAACACACAACCGTAACCAAGCCACAACGGGCCGGGTCACGCGGGGGTGAACTCAGGTGTGTGTGTGTGTGTGTGTCCTCGGGAGAATAAACAGCCTGCAGCGTGCGCACTGAATTATAGATGCTGGAAAATTGACGGAGAAAATGTGGGACGAGCGTTTTCACAAGCGCATTAACGCAAACACGTGCTTTTACTGTCGGTTATCTCAGGAAAACACTCGCAACTCTTCACATTAGCCGAGTGGAAGAGAAAGTGGGGCAAGAGTTAAATACTATGTAAAATAGTACAATTTGAAAATATGTTCAAAATGACGTGAGGCAGCAAGTGCAGTGTAAAACGTTTGTAAAGCACCTGGAAAATACTGTATATCGATATACTGTATATACAAAAAAATGTGTTCATAAAAAATAGCGTGTGTGCGTGTGCTTGTGTGTAGGTGAGATTTTTTTGAGTTTGTGTGGGTGTGTACAGCTGTTTTTGAATGTGTGTGTGTGTGTGTGTGTGTGTTCGGGGTTGTTAAATTTGGGTGTGTGTGTGTCTGCGTGCGCGCGCGTGCGTGCGTGTGTGTGTGTGTGTGTTTGTGTGTTCAGGGTTGTTAAATGTGTGTGTGTTTGTGTGTGTTTGTGTTTATAGTATTTACTGGTTGTTTGTTTGTTTGTGTTTGTGTATTCACGACTGCTTTAGAGTGTGTGTGCTTTTATTAGCCCTTTTCAAATTCTATTTCTAACAGCACAAAAAAGTTCATGTCTAAATCATCTTCAGAACTGATTAATATTCCTCTAATTAAATTCCTTATAATAAATTAACAAGGGCCTCGGAACATTTTTTACTGATTAATTCAGAATAATTCAGATTAACACATGGTGCGTTTGGATCGGGGATTTGGCGCCACCTGGTGGCGGCTGTAGGTGATGCGTGTCGGACACTGACCTGCGCATGGAAGATGGAGAGAGACTTGGCAGTGTGCAGGGGGATCAAGACCCTCACCAGGAACTGCTTGTGCTCGGACTTGAGGGGCAGAGCAAAGCCGTTTATGATGCTTATGGAGGGAAGAGGATGACGAGGAGGCGGAGGAGAAAGACAGAAGAATAAACAGGATTAGTATCAGTGGTACTGATGATGCTGAGCACATTCATCAGCTAATCCCTCACTAACCCCGCCCCCTCCTCCATCCTTCCTCTTCCTCTCATTTCTATAGTTGTTGCTGCTTTTTTCTCGCCGTTGTCTATTTTCACCCTCGTCTTTAACTCTGAATCTCTACTTGCTATCTCACTTTCTACATACGTTTATTAGTTTAACTCTTTTTTTCAAAGCCATTTCCCATCTCGTGCTTTTTCTGTTCTGTTTCACATGTTAAATGAATACATTATTTGTTATGCATATCTACTACTATTATTATTAATAATAGTAAATCATTATTAATAAATAAAATTATCTCTCTCTCTCTCGCTTTTTCTCTCCCAAACACTTTGTTCCTCCCCTTCTATCTTAACCAATATCTCTCTCTCTCTCTCTCTCTCTCTCTCTCTCTCTCTCTCTCAATTGTTTAGCTCTTTCTTCATTTTCAAAGCTATTTTCCATCTCGTGCTTTTTCTGTTCTCACATGTTAAAATAATACATAATGTTAATGCATATCTAATATTATTATTAATAATAATTAATTATTAATAATAAATATTTTTCTCTTTCTCTTTCCCTCTCGCTTTTTCTCTCCCAAACACTTTCTTCCTTCCTTTCTTTCTTAATCAATAATTCTCTCTCTGCCCCCCCCCCCCCCCC
>MU204300.1:3469602-3502904 GCA_017309775.1 Paedocypris sp. Pulau Singkep | reverse complement strand
ATAGAGTGATCAGAGAGATGTGTGGGTGGAAGACGCTATAAATACAACCAGCATCAACCTGAATTTAGCCCTCCATCCCCACCAGCGTGACTCACGCCTCCCCTGCTCGTCTTCCTCATCCCCTCATCGCTCAGTCAAAGGTGTTCTCTGTTTACGCTATTAAACACACGCTCAACCAGCAACCATTTTGTGCGCATTAACCCAATATGCAAAGCAGGAAGGGTTTCACTGGGAATATGGCCGTGAAACGTATAGCTGCGTCTGAATCACCGGTGTACGACTCTAGAAGATTCTAGTAATCAAAAGCATTTCAAATATCCAGTACAGTTATATAGTTCTCGAGATTATAATCCACACCACACGATACCCCATAATCTGCCATGTAAGCATAATCTGCCAATCAGCAAACCTCAACAAGATGCTTTGATTTGGAACAATATTCTGAAGGAAAGCGAGAGTTGTCAAATCGTATAATCTTGTTGCGTTTTCTTTGACACGAATAAAGAAAGTTAGTAAACGACGATCCTATTGCGAAGTAATTCACCAGTCTATTTGCGAGTTTAGTTTGCGAAATCACATTGTGAGTTCTACTTGAGAAGTCTATTGGAACGGTCAAAGAGCCAGCCAATCAGCATCAGTGGGAGGATCCATTGCTAAAGAGTGGCCAATGATGTCATTCGAAGGCGTCCGTCTTCCCTGTCTGACGACTTTCACTAAATCACTAAATAAAACATCTGCACAGAATAAATTGTCATCCACCTCTGGGTCAAGCATAAAAAATGTATTTGTCATTCTTTTCTCATCTCTTGTGAGTGACATCACTGCTGTTAAATCACAGTCGCCCCGCCCACTGATGCTGATTAGCTGGTTCTGTCACCTCTCGAATGGCTCGCATTTGTGTTCACATTTTGGCATTTTCTGTAACTGTGAAAACTCCAAACATTAGTTCAATATTTCTACACAAGTTGAAACATCTTCTACTTTTCTACCTTCCCAAAATCTCCAGCAGCTCGGCGACTCCGTTGAAGCGCTCCGTCTCGTAGATGAACCTGTGGGTTCCGCAAGCAGGAGTGAGCGGTTCCTCTGCTGTGTGTGTGTGTGTGTGTGTGTGTGTGTGTGTGTGTGGAACCTGAGGAAGATGTTGTTGATCTGTTTGCGGATGTAAGCCCGCAGGCCCAGCAGTTTGCCGTAGACGCGGTGCAGGATGGTCTTCAGATACTCTCGCTCTCTGGGGTCTTCACTGTCAAACAACTCCAGCAGCTACACACACACACACACACACACACATCAGCCTTTCTGCTAATTAATAAACTGTCAAAATCTCGGAAAAGCTTCATGAAAATCCAACGTACTTGGTAATTTTACTCACATGGAATACGTTTTTCAGTTAAGTTTTCTCCGTTTAACTAATCGACTAATCTAAAAAAAAAACAGCTAATCTTTTCCCACCATCGTTACAAGATTTTTACCTGCAGAACAAACTTCTGGTCCACGTAGCGCTTCGCCAGAGACGGCTGGAAGTCTGGACTCTCCAGAAAACGCAAGAAGAATTCATACACCAGCTAAAGGAGAGAAAGAGAGAGAGAGTTAGAGAGAGAGAGTGAGAAAACAAAAAGAACGTGTGTGTGTGTGTGTGCGTGCGTGCGTGTGTGTGTGTGTGTGTGTGCGTGCTCTACCTGTAAGTGCGGCCATGAAGCTTCCAGAGCTGGTTCGTCCTCTTCTGGATCAAACTCTGGATTCTCGCTGGGTGGAAGAGTCCGGAAAATGTTGACTGAAATCTGCAGATAACGAAAACGGGAATGTGAAAAAAAAAAAATGAAAGAATAAATAACTGCCCGTTGCAATAATGAACTTTACAATGTGGCAATTATAGATGAAATAATATCACTACAGATTGGCTACTTTGTTTAGATTGCAAACTTGAAAATTAACCAACCAAATTAATACAAATATTAAAAATACAGTATAAAATTGTCTTTTTGACTAAGTGTTATCATTTTACTGTTCAATCACATTTCATAATCTGGCATAATAGGATTTATAAAAAAAAAAAACTATTTATAGCACATTCTAATATACTATAATTATTTTATTGTGATCTTATTGGAGTATTTTTTTTAATAGAAAATACTATAAATAAATTATAATGTCCAGTTTATAATTATTTTATTATTATTTTTAATACATTATTTTTATTTTATATGTTTAAGTAGTTTTATACATTTCATATCAATCACATTTTGGTGTAAATTTTTTACTGCAAATAAAAAGCTGAATTTCCAATGTATCAAGTTTGTAACATTTATTTGATATATTTATCAGGTAAAACTGTTGTAGCATAACAATATTTACGTAACAAAATAAAAAAATGGTGATTGGCTCTCGTTCAATCAATCAATCAATCAACTTTATTTATAAAGCACTTAAAAAACAACCGAAGTGCTGTACACAGAGAGTCCAAAAGGAACACTAAGTTCAGTCTCGTCTAGCTCTTCAACTCACAAATAAAAACAGAAATCAATGTAGAGAAAGTGTTTTCCTAACTCCATTACAGAGCTGAAGAAGCTCCATCATCTCACCATCTTAATGGCCTCCGGGTAGAGAGGCTCGATGAGGACGCCGCGGCTGGTGGCCACGCTCTCCACCAGCTCGTTCAGCGCCGCTCGCTTGATCTCCTTCCCCTTCAGGTCGGCCACACAGTCCAGGAAGTCGAAGAGCACACAGCACTGCTGCAGCTTCTTGCAGAACAGGTCGTGAAGCTCGGCCACGGGAGCATCTGTGGAGCAGAAGCACCTCAAGCATTGACGTCTTCATCACCGCTGAATAAAAAAAACCTCACAAAATGTACTGAAAACATTCTCATACGAAGAAATCATTCCTGCCCAAACATTTGTAATTAACGTTTACTGCTATTTCAAATACAACTTTTTAAAAGAAAAGTCCCCTTAGTGGGAATAATAGTCATTCGTTCATTTATAACAACATTAAAATTGACTTTAAAAAGGTTTGTGCAATTGTATGACGATGTAAATATTCCAGTAAGTTTTCTTCCTCTTCTCAGTGAAGGTGTGAATGTGTGTGTGGACATTTATATCAAAGTGGGTCCCAAAAAACTAGGTTTTTACTATCAAAGTCGGGCCCTAAGGTGCCTTGTGGGGACATCACAACTAGGATGAGTGCAAGAGTTACACCTCTGCTTTGCTTTATATGCAAGGCTGGTGTGTGTGTGTGTGTGTGTGTGTGTGTGTGTGTGTGTGTGTGTGTGTGCGTTCTGATGTTTATCACAGTCGAACCTCGAAAATTTGGTCTTTTAGGAACTTTGAAGACCGATTTGAAAAATGTGCAAGTGTGTGTGTGTGTGTGTGTGTGTGTGTGTGTGTGTGTGTGTTTGTTCGTGATTGTGTTCTGATGTTTATATAACAGCTGGGCCTCAAATGCTAGGTGTTATAATAAAAAAGGGACACTGTGGTGCCTTATGAGGACCTCACAACTTTGAAGACCACTTTGTCTCTCAGTGAGTGAAGACCTCCTATTTTAGGTATTAACCATTATAACTATTTTAGTTTGTGACTGTGATCCACAATGTTGAGATTAACCACGGCTCCAAAAAACCAAGAAATGAATGAAATGACGAGAACCGCTGGAGGATTGAAGCAGCCGAGGAGCTGGAAGCGTGAGCGAGAAAGTTCTGCTTGCTAAAGATGATGAAAAGAGCATCTTATATAAGAGGGTTGGGATGCAGGAATCGGGGAATGATGGGAAGCATGACACAGTCAAGGCAGTCGGAGCTGGAAAACTCTCCAGGGAAAAGTGAGAGAATGACGGAGAGCGGCGCAGAAGACGCGCAGTGAGTCAGACTACAACAAAAGACACTCTTCTGTTTAGAGGATCGTGAGTTATGAAAAATACAATCGGACAGGATCGGAGAAAAAGAGAGACTGAGTCGTCTGTCTCGGCTGATATTTGCATTTTTATTTTGAGAGGTTTATTGACGCTGCTGCAGAGACTAGTCAGTGCTCCGTCAAACCTTCTGCAGTGTGCTACGTGTAAAATCACTACGGAGAGTGATGGAGTGGTAAAGAGAGAGAGAGAGAGAGAGAGATGGAGAGAAAGAATGACAAAGAGAGCAAAGAGAGAGAAAAATGGTGTGAGAGAGAGAGGATGAGAGAGAGGAAAAGAGCAAGTGAGTGAGTGAGTGAGTGAGTGAGAAAGAGAGAGAGAATGAGAAAAAGAGGGAGATATGGCGTGAGTGAGAGAGAGAGAGGAAGAGCCAGAAAGATGATGTCATACCTCCATCCCTTTGAATTTTCCTTTTCTGTTTCTCACTTGTTTACTAGTCTTTTTTGTTTGTTTATATATATATATATATATATATATATATATATATATATATATATATATATATATATATATATTTGTAGATATGTAGATAATTTGTCTATATAAAGTGTATAAATATATATATTTTTTTTGTTCAAAAAATGTATCTTTTATAATGTATTATTAAATTCACGTATAAAAAAACATATTCCAAGTGTAGATTCACACACAAATATGCATGTGTGTATATATGCTCATCTACATTTATATACACAGTGTGTGCCTATACAGTATATAACATATATTAAAGTCTATACTATAAAATATGTAGAATAGCGCATAAGTAGCACACACACTGCAGCGTCCGATACACTCACACAGACGGATCATTAAAACAAGTGGCTACTGATTCACGTTGCAATTACGTTTCGGATCAGAATTCCATTTTGCAAAATTTATGTGAAAAACCCGGTATGCAAATGTGTCACTGTACTGTATATACATTTCATGTGTATTCGATTCCACAAGTGCCTATTTTATATTTTATTCAATTTTTTTATTTTTCCGTTACATCTTTTAATATTTTTCACTATTTTTATTGTATTGCTGAAACAAATTTCATTGAGTGAACCACAATGATGAAAAAGTCTCTTATGTCTAGTGTGTCTGATTTTAACAAAAAATTTCAACAATCCCAAAAAAAGTGCAGATGTAGACACACGACTTTACTGTACATCGACACGGACGAGTCTCCTCATCAATACATTCAGCCAACAAACGGCATCACTAAAGCTTCCCCGCGCTTATCTAATTCCCACCGTCCCTCTAATGCTTTTCCTCTTCCCTCTGTCTGGATAATCACTCACTCACTCGCTCCTTCTCTTGCCCTCTTTATTGATCGAAGGAGGTCAGCGAGAGAACAGGCCTTCTGTGTAGTGTAACCGTACACCATCCGTGACCACCTGGAGCCCAGTATCTACACACCCTGTCCTTCTCCAGACGTCTCCACAACATCTGCACCATCCACTCCACTGATAAGCCCATCAGAAATCACCTGAGAAGCTCACAAACACTGGTGCTTTTGCCGGGAAAGCACGTGTGGCACAATCGTCCACCAATAAATACATGCAAATTTATGCATTATTTTAATTCATTACAACTGAATCTATCTGCTCACAACACGCCAACGATTCACACCAGACTCACGTGATTCATCCATTTTATCGCCTACCGCACTTTCTCTTTTTTTTTTCGCTAATTACAAACACAGACCAGCTACACGGCGAAAGTGTGTTCGGTCAAGAATTTTTAAGAGGTTTTGGTGCGATAAAGCATCTCAGCGGTTTCCGACTCTACACACACACACACACACACACACACACACTCAAGAGCCCAAACTCGCAGGTCGTGCAGACACTTAGACGCCACGTGGTCATGTTCCACTCCGCTAATCTTGTGTTTAGCGGACATTACATAAGTCACAACGCGTACGCACCAGTAATGGAGTTTATTTAAGCACTGGGAAAACTATTAAACCTATTCTATATTGCAATTATATAATCTCGGATAAAGAGTCCGACCAAGCAGATTAATGGACAAAGCGATGGGAGTGAATGGAACAGTCGAGTCCGAGTTTCACATGCTGCTGTCAGTGATACGATAATCAGGCTTTACGTTAAAAATTAACAAATATACCAGTGTATAGATTTAAAAACAAGAAAAGTCCGGGAGTTTGTCAATGTGGCCACTAGAGGCCTCGACTCCAAATTTTGCTCCGCGTTTGACCATTCAAAGAATTTGCACCCGGAGCAGCGGGAAGTGGGTGTCTTGATTCAAAACACAACTGCCACTTTATACTCCATATTCAAATCAGGTAGGGAGTTCAGATATGAAAGCAGAAATATAAGTTACGAAACAAAAGCAAAACGGAACCAGAGTCAAAAGGAGTTCAAAGTATGTGCAAAGTATGTTGACACATACTGGCAAGATGGAGTGTCCTTTAAAAAAATACTTTCAAATTCATTGAAAGTGTTGCTCAACTGGTTCCCAACCACTGAGTGAATCATTTCCTCGAAGTGCGAATAAGTCATGTGTGAAATTAGGGGCCGTGAAACTGAATGAAGCTGTGGAACGGCCTCAGTCTGCTCACACAAGACCACCGGTCCGCAATGAGCGAAACTCCAGAATCACAAACCTGCGATCTTAATGTCTCAAACGTCATTTACCGCTTCCCAAGACAAGCGATTGAGGAATTCTTTGGCATTAGGCCAACTGTTTCTATTTAATTTACTCTTATTATTTTGAATTATGGGTTATCGAGGACTTCTGTGGCGAAGATGCACGTCCTCGCTTTATTCAGTTACAGATTGGCTTTAGACTGGTCACGTTAAGGTGGTGAAGGTTAGGACAATTCTTGGGGACCCCAGTAGGGTTACCACTTATAAGGGAAAAAAATAAGGGACGCATACTGCAAGGGGCGGGGCGGGGCGGTTTGGGAGGGCGTGTCAACGGGGCCGGGGCAACAACAGCAACATCGTGTGAAATATGTTTTCAGGTATAAAGGTATGAACACTGAAACATGAAAATAAATTCTAATCATATTTCATTGGGTGGCTAAAATATTTATAATTTTTTGTTAGTAAAAATGATCCAAACATGTACACAGCACAAACATAAAATAGTTACAAGAATTAGCCAGTAAAGTTCTTATATAGCCTATTTCTAACAGCACATACATGAAATAGCTACGAGCATTAGCTAGTAAAGTTTATTTATAGACAATTTCTAATAAAATAGAGAAAGTTGCAATTTACTAGTGTATTATAGTTTACATGCTTCATGTAATAAATTAATTATTGTGTGTCTGTCTGACCATAACAAGAAAATCATAATACTGCATTACATTGTATTTACAGAATTTTTACAAATTACAGTTTGTGCCGTGTGTGGGAAAACCAGACCAAATGAGATAAAGTTTGATTTTTGTCTTTCATTTCACTGTGATTTCAGTTGTTGACATTGGCATTCTATTAGTAATGACTATCTAGCCATTTTTACCATTTTTTTAGCAATTAATTAATTTGTTGATAATAATCACACTGTCATTACCATGTCCGCACAAATCTTTTTTGCACTAACTTGATCCCATAAAAGACCGATCAAACTAAAGGAGATGTTGAGTGTTACCCAATCAAAAGTAGAAAAGGAGCATCTTCATAAAATGCGTGATTAACATGAGACGATAATACAGAACAAAACATGTATCGTATTGATTCAAAACGTGAAATCTGAAAAATGGGACGATTCAGTATTTCTCGGGAGGGGTGGCAACCCTTGCCCCCAGCTAGCAGGTAAAGGGCCCATCACAACATGCTTTGATGGGGCCTAAAATTACTAGAGGCGCTCCTACTCTCACCATTATAGTCAACTTCACCCCAGTTTTAAACTTTATTTGCTTGCCAAGTTGTTAATTTTCCACTTTTGGTGAGATACATCGACGTTGGAGTTTAATTAACATATCAGTGTAGATTACAACAGCACAAGTCATTGCTTTAAAAAACCCCAACAACCAGCCCATGTGGCTCTTCAGTTTCCTCTGAGAAATTAACAAGTACTTACATCGGATTCTGCTGAGTCTACGCTAGTGTTTCATTACACTCGTGGAGCTCTGCAATATCAATGAATCCTCTGAGGATGCCCGGAAAGACATCCACTCCAAAGTCGACAAAATGGCTGTGGGAGTCTATTTACCAGAATCGTTTCAATAAACCTGTGGTTCTAACAAGCACCCCTTGCCAACAGTAGGAGAAAGACCCACCTTTGAGTAACGGCAGAGGAGTGAGCTCCACCTGGGAGCTCTGGTAGCGGAACTGTGAGGAGCTGTGGGACCTTCTCTGCCGGGCGCGTCGCATCGAGCGGCGGGGGAAGCCGTCTACCTTCTCCGCGCTCGGCACTGAGAAGCCAGTGGTCGGTGATGAGGGGCTCGACGGAGGTAGCTTGGTGGGGGTCTCCATTGCTGCGATGAGGACGCTATAGGCTGACCAATTATAAGGAGAAAGACGGATTCTTGTAACCTAGCTACTGTTTCAAATGCCGCTTTCCTTGATTTAATTAATTGTCAATTTGGATTATGATGACAGAAAAGAGGGGGGAAAGCAATTCGGACGCTAACGGCTCTCAGCTGAACGCGTGTCTTCTACTAAACACCCATAAAAAAAAAAGAAAATTACATCCAGAAACGAGCGTTCGCGTAAACCTCTATGTCTTCACGGAGAGAACGCGTGGTTAAAAAACACATTTCTACAATAAAGACATCTCCGCCGTACTGTCGTCATCGGAAAGTCATCGGCCTAAATTTGGTCTTTATTTAAATATTTATGGACCAGAGATGGAAATCGGCAGCGTGTTGCGATTCGAAGGTGCCAGATTATCAGTCATCCATTGATCGGCGTCCGATATTTGCTTACTGGGAATTAAAAGGGGGATTGGAAGTCCTGTCGAATATTTCTCCCACACGTCGAACACATCGTCTGGTTAATTAAAGGTTATCGCCACAATACCAGTCTGAAGCGCCTGAAGACCTTATCCGAACCTTCCGGTGCGCTCCCGTTAGATCCGATGATGCGGCGCGCGGACGGTTCGGTTCGGCTCGGCTCGGCGGGATCCACGCGCGCAGGGTGGGGATGAACTCCTTCAAACGTGCCTACATGTGTCGAGCATCACGGCGGCCGCTGCAGCATCGACACCCCTTCCACCTCCTTCCCTCAAACACAAGAAACCGCCGCTCGGTTAATTCGCTGTCACCCGACGGTTGTCGTGTGTCGTCCTCGCTCCGATCGTCCGTGTTTTCTCCGTTTCTCGGCTCCTCGACTGTCCGTGTAGGTCGTTGTCTTCAGGTGGTGCAAGTAGATGTAGATGCTACACACTGCAGATGACGCTCGGGCGCCCTTATTTATTTATTTACTCACTCATCGTGCGTTTACGCGCATCGCTGGAAATATACGCCGCGGTGATGCGACTCTGTGACCGTTAACTCGCTTCTCCCTTTAAGTGACCGTTTCGGAGCTAATGGTTTTAATTCCGTCCATCCGTCGCCCGTCTTACAGCTGTTTGTCACCCCTTCTCCTCCCTCCGCGGTTTCCGTTGGCTGCCGTGTTTCAGGACCGTCGGGTTGCCATTGTTCTTGCTTCACTCGGGATCCTAATTCGAATTAGACAAGAATCTCCTAAAACACGGTTAAAACGGACAGGAAAATTCCCAAATCCCGGTTAAGAAAAGGACTGACGGATATATCAATTAATTTTACTTTAGTTAAAAAATAATTGGAACTATTTTAATAATTAACTAAATAAAATCTAATTTATGAGATAGAGATAGATAAACAGTGCAAACAATTTTACTGTATATGGATTGACTGTAACCATAATGCAGTATAATACTCATACTGTATGTACACTCTGCATACACATCCTAATTACTCTAACCTTTACCTGAACTCATTTATAACTTCAGCCCTAAAATCCCACCGTGACTCTTAAATTGGCCTTCAAAGTTGTGAGGACCAGAAAAAAGTCCCCACAAGTGCCCATAGGGCCCCACTTTTGTTTAAAACCGTAAATAGGTTGTCCCATTTGGACCCCAAACATCCCCCTCACACACACACGCTAGAAAAAAGTGGTTTCTAATTTTAATCTATACTTAACCTATAATCTATAAAGTGTTCTTGAAACAACTTTATACATAAAAAATTTACGTACGTATAATCATCCCCTATACATTTGTATAGCAGAATTTCAATTGTTTAACACAAAAAAGGCTTTGTATTTAGCACAATTTATTAACAAATATATTGATACTGACTAAAATACATTAATAAAAGCACAGTAGTGTCTTCTGTTTGTAAAAAAAAAAAAAGCAGCTATAATTAAAACTTGCTTCAGTTTTCAGCTCATTCAGATTGTATTTCAGTCAAAATTTAAATCGAATATTGAATTTTCAAAGAAGCTTTTTAACTCGCACGAACTACTGGAAGAGGCATTAGTGAATCCAAAGTCAGGAAAGAGGTAAGGGTCAAACACAGAAGTGCTGGGAGTGTCTGTAGACGGAGCTTCTGGAACGCCAGGCTGTACGGAAGCTCCGGAGGATTGGGTTGTTAGGCGACAAGGTTCGTGACTTTCTAGAGCAGTAGTGTACATTTCAATTTCTTTCTTCAGTTCAGCTATTTCTTTGACATATGCTGCATTGGACCTCTCCAGGGACTGGAGTTCCTATAAAAAAGATGATAAAAAATAATACAGATTGACAATTAAATATCAACAGAACTGTAAACTTGATTCAAAAAAGAAAGCACCATTGAGGAAAATGGGATTAGTGGGTTGAACAGGGGGAAATCCGAGATTGCACATCAACACAAGAGAAACAGAAAGTGAAAATGTGTCTCACTAATCTGTCCATAAATAATCTAATGAATGTCTCAATCAAGTTTCAGAGAAGCCAGTCAGCACTAAACATTGAGCAAAACTAACTTTGCACATCTCTTATACACAATAATTTTTTGCAATTGATAAAATACACTATTCAGATTAATAATCCCAGACAGATTATAAATCATGTCACTTAAATGCCACTGACCTCGTGCAGCAAATCTGCCTTTTCTGTCTGTTTTCTACGACTTTTCCGAGCAGCATTTCGGTTCTTCTCTTTGCGATGGTGACAGTGGTCATCTGGCAGATTATCCTGGGGATTATTCATAGCATAATATTATAAAACACACACACACTGAGGATTACAGTATCAGTTCACACTGTATATGTATGATCTCCAATTGTAGATTAGCCACTTACCCAGTCTTGACAACTTCTAGAACTATTTGGGAAGACAGCACTTTCCTGGGTAAAGTTCTCCAGGATGGCAACGGCTGGCATCTCCAGTTACAGACAAACTTCCTCCCTAAGTCTGACAAAAGTTAGAAAAAGTTCTTAAGTCCTTCGTACTGGAAAGGGAGAGCAGCAGTGTCTGGACTTCGAGTCTGGTCATGACTTCAAAAGTGGAGAAAATGAGCGGTTGTGGGCGGTAAAAGGCCGACAGCTGCTTTACGGCGTGACGCAACAGGGGGCGGGGTCACGTAATTTCGGTTTCGAGTTATTTGAAATGCTCTGGTTAGGGGATTCAGGACGCCTTCTCTTCCGGGAGAGTTCATTGTCCATATATAGATTAATTTCCCGCCATACAGTTACAGTTTCGGGAAATCCTTGTGTTATTGCAAACACACATAAATAAACCTAGATTTAAACATGTAAATAGATAGATTCGATTTAGAAACTGTTTTGTAAAGAAAAGTTTTGAAACTTCAGTTAACTGCTTATAAGGCATGTGTGAAACGTCTGTAAATGAAAACTTGTAAATTCTGCAAACAATAAAATTTATAAAGATAAAAATAAAATAAGTTAAGAAGAAAACAAAAAAAGTCAATAAAGCTTTAAGAATTGTAAACAAACGACAAACACAAAAAAAAACACAGCTGAGTACTTTGCGTACCTTGGCCAGTTGCTAAAAACGACTGAACAGTGAGTGAGTAGAAACTTCTACTGTTGGACACGTCAGATAAACTTACGTATTGCACTTTGTTAGAGAGCGTTTGGCGAATAATCCCGAAAGGGCGCAGCCATAGTAACTACTGACGTAACCGTGAAAAGGCGTGGTGACAAAACAATTCAACCAATAAACACTCAGCCTCGCCTTTTGTCGGCCTTCGATTACCAATAGAAAATTACTTTCTATTACAGACAGACCAAACAACCAATCAAAACCGAATTTGTGCTTGCGCTAGCCAATGACAGTCGAATTTGTTACCTTGGCGTGAGTTTTACTTCCTCGATTCAATTACGACGCTCTGCAGCATGTTTAGATAACATTTATGATCAGAAGTTGTAATATTTTGTGTATTTGTTGAGTGTGCAGGTCGTGTTTCCTTTCGCGATGGGTTTACTTACGATCTTGAAGAAAATGAAGCACAAGGAGCGGGAAATGCGGTGGCTCATGCTGTATCCTTATACTTTATTTACTTCTGTTGCTGTTTTATTTATTGAACGAGCATGTCATTCGTTTTCTTTGGCGTTTTTCCTTCACTCAGTCTGTTTCAGTGGACTTGATAACGCCGGAAAAACAACCATCCTTAAAAAATTTAACGGCGAGGATATCAGCACCATTTCCCCGACGCTCGGCTTCAACATTAAGACTCTGGAACACAGAGGGTAATGTAAACACGTTATCGATAACTCTGTGCCTTTGTTTTTCTCGCCAGCTTTTGAATTGTCCATTTAAACTCAACTGACGAACTTAATAGATACGTAGCTGATTAAGCTACGTAGCTATTTATTATACACACACACACACACCATAATCTACGTGTTGTGGTATATCTCACCATAACAATGTCAAACGTAATGATCACTTTTTCGTGGACAGTTGATAAATGTTGGAATTGCACATTATATTTTGTCTCGTCAGTTTGTCTGTCTCGTTTGTTTGTCCTGTCTTGTCTGTTAAAAAACTCCTTTCTTTCTGTTGTTTTTTTTTTGTTTGCTGCTTTAGAAGACAAAAAATTGCACTAGTGGGATTAATAAAGTCCATCTTATCTTGTTTCTGTTACTAGGTTCAAACTGAATATCTGGGATGTGGGAGGCCAGAAGTCTCTGCGGTCGTACTGGAGGAATTATTTCGAGAGCACAGATGGACTGGTGTGGGTAGTGGACAGCGCCGACAGATTGAGACTGGAGGATTGTAAGAAAGAGCTGAATGCCTTGTTACTCGAGGAGGTGAGAGTTCCGTTATAGAAAACATTCAAAAGCTTCATATACGGTCTGTACAGCAAGTGTTTGAAATTGCACCTTTTCCCGTTTATTTAGCGATTAGCAGGAGCTACGCTTTTAGTTTTTGCCAACAAACAGGATCTTCCTGGTGCTTTATCAAAAGATGGAATACGAGAGGTACGCTTGAAGCAGAAGTGTTCAAACAATGAGTGTTTGACTGACTGCTTCTGTCTAGGCATTATCCTTGGATGACATTAAGACACACCACTGGTGCATTATGGGGTGCAGTGCAGTGACTGGCGAGAACCTGCTGTCTGGTGTGGACTGGTTACTGGAGGATATAGAAGCTAGGATCTTCACTGCAGACTGAGTTTTTTTTTTTACACTTGAAATGACACATGGACTCATATCTTGTTGTAAAATTTTGGAAATAAACTAAACTGGCTTATGGTTGAGTGTGGTCAAATTATCAGGTGAGGTAAATGCATTCTTTGTGTAATCAATTGCTTCAAACTGGCGTTGTGAGTTCCTTCTAAAGTTAAGAGCCATATGTTCCACTGATTAACAAGCAGTCACATCCATAGTGGCTGGCAACAGAAGTGGCAAATACAGTATTAAGCACTTGTAAGTTGAGGTATTATTGTTAAACCATTTAAAATAATTTTATCCGCTGCATAGATGTACCTTGTGCAGTCCACAGGCTCAATACAATGACTTAAAACAAAAAAAACGACTAAACCATGAATCAGAACTTGAGTCAACAGCACTTTATTTCAGGTTACAGACTTCAGATATTCAAACAATTCTTGGAGGGATTCACAGGATCAGGAAATCTGAGGAGTAAGGAAAACTCAGAATTGCACAAAAAATTTTTTTTTTTTAAATAAAGATCCGAATCAGAGCAATACCAGTCAGTCACAGAAATCAGACTGGGGCGGTAATATGGTCATCACTGCAGATCAAGCACAAGATGGCGTTGCAGAAATACTAACCTTGCTGCATGTTCCTACAAGTGGAGGGGAAAAAAAAAAAAAAAAAAAAACATTAGATGCCAATGTCAAACCAAGTGACAAATTAAAGCAAAGCAGTTTATCAGAGCAATACCAGTCAGTCAGAGAAATCAGACTGGGGCGGTAATAAGGTCATCACGGCAGACAGACACAAGACAGGTAGAAAGAAATACCAACCTTGCCAAGCATCACCATTCAGAGGGAAACCAGTCAGTGCCAACATCACTACAGGAGGGAGAGGAACATAAGATTAGAAGCAGCAAAGACAACCAGCAGCCGCACGAGTCAAACACCGTCCATCTCAGACAGTTGGTAACCCCAACAACTCATCCCCTTACTGCCAAGGCAACGCCAGTGGGTTCACCTTCTCAGGTTCTGGCATTAACAGAGGCGTAAGACGCGTGCCAGTTGCATCACTGGACTGGGAAACTATCAGATTTCTCAGGAGGTGTGTGCACTCACATCACAGGACCAGAAGCGATCCACTTCCTTAGTCTGCACTCGCCATCTGAGAATCTTCAGCTTCAGAAATCTGCTTTGGGGAAAAGAAAAAAAAAAAAAAAAACCTGGAGGTCAGCACTTTAGAAGAAAGTGATGCACTATTTAAGACTCTTGTCTGTAACATCAGAAACAAAATGAGGATCAGCAGGAGTTCAGATGAACGAGATTCATGGAATCATCATTAGTTACCGAGTAGACACATCTCACACCAAGCAGAGGTCTCACCTCGTCTCGACAAGCGGCTGCCAGACTCACTCTTCCACTCAGGAGAACCTACAGACAGACAAACTGAAGTGAGCAAAGTCCAACAGAAAATAGAAACTACAAGAGCTTCTCATTCTCTCAGCAGTTCGTGGATTTTCACATCGGGTCAAAGTGAGCTAAGTATATTCATCACAGAGAAGTCACAGTCTAGTCAGGTATAAAACTACAATCACCTCCATGCCAGATCACTGGAACGGCCATGATGCAGAATCTGAGAGAGAAGAAAAACCACTTACACTCAACTCACTTTAACCAACTAACCAGCCACAAGTGAACATCTGATCAGGGCTTTGGTGACTACAGTGCCATGCGGCAATAATGCCGTCCACTTTTTAACGGTATGAACCGTTCATCCTCTCAGTCGAGAACAAAGCAGAGCAGAGTCTGAGATGATGCCGGTACCTTTAGTCAGGACCACTGGAGTTCAGCCGGACCCCTGAAACACAGACTGGACGTTAATATACAGACCAGTAACCACTGAGCACGACACGGCAGCAGCACTGATCAGACTTTGGTGACTAGATGCCATCTGACAAAATGCCGTCCAGTTTAGATAAAGTACAATCATCTCAGAAGATCAGACTTTATTTAAACACTTTACACGTACCGTTAGGCAAGAATAAAGGGAGTTTCATTTTTCATCCACCCGTATCCTGAAAGACAAGGATTAATTAAGATTTGGCTACAGAAAAAGGAAAAATAAAGTCAAGTGCCATGTCAGATTAAAAAGTCAAGCATCATTGGAAGTCAGACATATGCTTGTCAGTTTAATTCATCATTTAAAAAAGGCACTTAACCAAACACCAACTAGTCACTCACCATTTCATGTTCAGGCTTTGGAGATGTGTGAAGACCACGCCACATGAACCCTGAAACGAGTTACAATTAGTTTCACTTGCCAAACTAAAGTAAACGCGCTACAGACGCAAATGCTACTCAGATTAGTCAAGTTGCTTCAACGAAATTCAGTAAGAGAGAATTCATTACGTCATCATAGTAGCACTGGAGAAACGAAAAGCTTATTAATTCTACGTACGAATCTAGAAAAACCACAATGAGCAAAACGTTTAAGAAACATTGAGCACGTAGGTATGAAACCGTGCAATAGCTGTAGCAAGTAAAGCTAACCTTCCACTCCAACGCCGACCTTCCTCACCGAAGTCTTCATTTCTGCAAAAGAGAGCGTGGTTGAGACACGTGCTCACGCGAGAAACTTCCACGACACGAAAAACAACAAACACGAGAAAATGTGCCAAGCTCTCGTCAGATAAAGATCTGCAATCACAAGGTTTCAGTACAGGTCTGTGTGGTATCATCACGGAGAACACTGGCCGGCGAGGAACGCACAGAAAAGTCGAATATGGAACATTAATACTACAAATACAGAGTAAACGGCAAAGAAAAACCTACAAACCGTCGAGAAATGCAACGATGAGGCAAAAACACGGATAAAAACGTGCGGATGGTTTAAGATGCAAGTTTGAAAGTTACACGGCAGCGAGAGCGAAAATCTACGTCAGCCGTTAAAAAGCGCCAATCGACAAAAACAGTCGAATTAAAACAGCATCACTTAAGTAACGTATGATGGGAGAAAGGCCTGCATAACGACGTAAAACAAAAAGTTCGAGAAGATATTCGTATTTGAGAGGAAACTCACCTACTTGTGTTAAGAGCGGCGCGTGAAAGAGAAGGAAAGAAAGTGTCGGCGCGTTTTATTGTTGTCATCGGCTCGAATCCACGCCTACTTTCCAATAGCCAATCAAGTTAACTACTTACACATCTATCGCAATTTTACAAAATGAGGACAAATTCGTTCGGAAAGTATTTGTATCGACACAAATGTAATGCAATGCAACAATTTAATCAAATTGTTATCGAAGACAACAATTTACGTATAACATTACACCATAAAATATGTTTTAAACAATTAACTAAACGTCATTATTTTACATTTTAAAGTTTTAATGTAAAACTTTTCATTTTTAAATTTAACAGAGGGCGGTGATGTGAGTTTACAAGAAATGAAATTAATTGTGCACCACTTTTTTGTCCACGAGGTGGCGATAATGGCAACTGAATCACAAATAAGTAATGCAAATCCTTTTATGCATAGCTGTTGTACTTCGCAATAAAGTGTGTACTGTGTCACCTGATCCACGAGGTGGCGACAATAAGACCATTTGCTCATGGTGCATTCCCAAAATGTGTTAATCAGAATATTGCATGTTTCTGGGCAATGCAAATCTGGCGTCAAAAATGTTTAGTATTTTTTTGTGCAAACCAGCTAAACGTGCGGTGCTGATGTAGTTGGTAAAAAACGTTATTACGTCATGTACATTGGTAGGCATTACTGCACTACCTTACCTTGTCCACGAGATGGCGACATTGCAAGTTTTTGCTTCCAGCGCATGTCCGCTCAGAATTAGATTTAATATAATAAAATAATAAAATTCTGACAACAGCGTAGATCCGCGTTGAGAAATGCTGCAGAAACCACATTATTGATTTCACAGTCACAGTTTTGTTTTATTCGACAAGAGGTTAAATGACAACCGACGTAAAGAACATTTAAAAGACACAATGAACATTCTCTTTCCTTGGCTCAGTTATTTTATTACTTCAATGCCAATGACAAAGTCCCATTTAAATACAATATTTTACATTTATTGAGCTCCCAAAAAATGTTATCGCGGTCTTTAGGGGGAAAATAGAATCCCAGAACACCTTTTTCCCCCCAAACACAGAAGCTTTGAAATATCGTTCACAGCTCAAACAGTAAAACATCAGACCTTGATAGGTAATCAATAGAAAAAGCCTCATGCTTTCCCACGAGGGAACAAAGATCAGCCTCTCCCTGTTACTGGCGCGATAACAATTATTTAAACATTGATAACAAGTTCAAATATTGACCTCTCGTCTCGGGTTACATAACAGACGCAGCACGAGATCAGCAGACGTGGAGATGCGCTTGAATTCGTTTGAGAAACGGTTTCGCCGTCATCGGAACTCGGCTAAAGCCTGTTTCCTGCTGGCGTTGCTTTGGTCTGAGGGTGAGGAAGACGTCGGTGAGATGGGGGTGAGGGTCACACTGTGCAAGTTAGAGACGAAGGTCTGCCATCCTCGACGTAAAGCTCTGTCCACGGCCTGCAGAAGACAAGCTCAAACACTCAAACACTCAAACACTAAAAACATTGTTGTGCGTGTGAATGTTGTGTGTTCTGTAAGGCGACCTTGGGGGTCTCAAAAGGTGCCACAAATAAAAATTATTATCATTATTATTATTAATATTATTATTATTATTATTATTATTATTATTAATAAACAAAGTCAAAACAAACTGAAAAAAAAAAAAAACTCCCGGTAAATGTATGTTAATATCTTACAGCAGAAGACAAATTTATTAGATTAGCGGCAAGTTGCTGTAAAATTAATAGCTTACATGATAATAGATAATAGCTTACATGAGAACATTGTGTCTTACATTTAAAAACGGCATAAAGCTGTAAATAAAAAAAAAAAACAGCTTTTTACTGTAAAATTGGGGGGGGGGGCAGTATAGCAAATCAAATTTTGCAGTGTGTTGCTGGAATACACAGCTAAGTGTAGATTGCTCGGGTGTTGTTTTGTAAAAATTACATTACAAAAAAATGTAAATACAAAGAATTACAGAATTTTGCAGTGATTAAAAATACAGTCTAGGGAAATAAACTTTTTACCGTATGTTGTGGGAAACAACAGTAGATTACCATCTTTTACAAGAACATTTTTAGAGTGTGACGACAAAGCAGGAAGATGAAGTCTTCCAGAAAGTCTCTAAAAGTGATTTATTTCCCCGTAGAGCTGGTGCTTCACACTAAGGTTGTGTGTTTGATTGACAGGGAACAATGGGACAAACTAAATGTCCTCTAGTCGTCTAAAATCCGAGTCTCTGGTAATTCTATTCTTTCTTTTATATGATCTGTGAAGAACTTGAAGAAGAGTTGATGAACCTCACCTTGCGATAGTTCTTCAGCGTGTTTCTCTTCACCACCTCCGTTGGTCTTCTTTGCGTTTCTACGTGTGTTTCCTTCTCTTTCGCCTGCAGTTCGGCCTTGTTTGCGTGTGAAATCAGGACCTGATCGTCCCGGTGCTCTCGGACACAGAAATGGACCGTGACGGGTTCTGCTGACACCGGGGTTTGATCGACACGGGGCGTCTTTTCCGCCTCAGCAACTAGTTCCTTCTCCGAGGAGAACCTGTCATATTTTCTGGAGCTCATTCGACTCCAGCGCAGACTTAGCCTGCTGGGTTTCCTCTTCAGCAGAGAGGTCCCGTCATCATCCGCCACAGGTTCTTCCTCTTCTCTCCACGCAGATGCTGTCATGTCTTCTCGGCTGCAGACTTCTTCAGCTGCTGTGGGTTCCTCCGCCTTCGCTCTCGGCCCATCCTCTCCGAACATCTCATCCAGGCGTCCGTAGAACCCATTAGCCTTGTCCAGGAACGGAGGAGCGCGAGGAGCCTTGCTCTTCCTGGAGCTTCTGCCGATAGTCATGGTCCCGTGAGAACGAGAAGATCTTGATCCAGCGTTTCAGGTCTAAATAAGGACAGAGAAAACAAAAGATGTGAAGTTGGCTTTTGATGGAGGAATAGAAGCAGACGGCATGAGCGGCGTCTGGATTTGAAAGATTTCCATCGGAAATTTTGCCGAGAAAACATTTCTTACGTAATTATGCGTCAAAGCGGCAGAAATCCTCTTAGCCACTGGAAATCAAATCCACAGAGACTGAGGTTTATCTTCCCTTCATCCCTCAGCGATGTGTGTTTATCAGTCACGTCATCTCACTGTACAAAGTTCAGTCTGTGTGTGTGTGTGTGTGTGGCCTATCAGCCAGTTCCTGTTTAAGGACATCGTGTGTTGTTTGATAAGCTGGAGCAGAGACGCTTGACTTTGACTGAGGATGTTCTGGCTTGAACTGTTGTCATCAGTACCAACAAGTGCAATGATTTCATTGGCTGAAATTATCATCAAAAAGTTCATATAGCAAAAATACAAAAACATTCACGTAAAATGAAAATCCCAACCCTCCCAATAGTGTGTCCTTTAGATTTAGACAATTTAAATAAATTAAATTTTTTTAACCTTTGTATCATGTAGAAATAAACTATTTATAAATATAAAAATAACACGAATAATGGTATTTTCTCAAATGGTCAGAGTGTGAATTATACTATTTCAGCAATTTAGATTGCATATCAAACATAAACTTAACGCCACCAAACCGTATTTACAAAAGTTATAAAACATATTTCTTAATTTTTAAGAGATAAACAAATCTTTATTTAACAAAAAAATAACCCTATTCTATTCTGTTCTATGCTATGTATTCTCTTTTTTTCTTTTTTGTTATGCTATTCTTATGAAATAAGATAAAAAAAAACAGCATAAATGATATCAAATATAATTTGTTTTCTGTTGTTTCCCAATAAAACATCTCTCTCTCTCTCTCTCTCTCACACACACACACACACACACACACACACACACACACACACACACACTGTAGTATATTGTAAACACACACACACACACACACACACACGCACGCACACACACACACACACACACACACACACACACACTCTGATATAGACATTGATGTTTCACACGCATACTGTACACAGCACATTCATCATGTAACTTACAACAAATTACTTTTATATAACTGTACACATCGACACTCCTTTTTGCTTCGCATTAAATCAGCTTAGTGTTTTTAAGTACGTATGTCTTTCTGAGTATCAAGCAGAAGTGTTTGTGAAGTCGCTGCTTTCCCTTTTCTGTCTCACACTCTCGTTTTGTTACACTTCATCTAAAACGGCGACTTGTATTTACACATAAAACACCAAAGAGAGAGAGTAAAGACTTAGAGCGACTTACCTGCGCGCTGCTTTCACCTTCCTCTGAGTCTGACACACGCCGCCGTCACGCTGTCTGGGCCTGTCGTCGGTCTCGGTCCTCCCCGCGCTCGGGTTTCTCCTCCACACACACGCACACACACACACACACGCACGCACGCGCGCGCACACACACGCACGCCGCGTTCGGCTGGACTGACTCACCTGAGCTGCTCTCAGACAAGAGTTCCGGCCTTCTGCGTTTTTTACTTTTTTGTTTTTGTTTATTTTAACCAATGTTTCTCCTCACTTTCCCCAAAACCATTTTATATAATTTCTAAATGATGAAGCACGCTATAAGGCGCAATCATCTTATAAATCCTGTGTTTTGAATTGGTGTTAAACTGACTAAGAATAGAAAAAGGGGGGGGGGGGATCCGAATGAAGTCGTTAAAGAAAAACAATAAGTGATGTACTTATAAGTGTCCTTGTGCGAGATACTAAATCCCACATGCCAACCGGGCTGCCCACTGCTCCGGCTTTGTGTGTTCTCCTCACTAACACTTCGCCTGAAAGGGTTAAATGCAGAGCACAATTTTGATATGGGTCGCCATATTGACAATCTCACTCACCTTATTGATATAATTTGTTCATGTTATTACCTTTAAGGTGTAACGAGTGAAACAATGATCTGAAAAGGTTAATAAAACATTTGAGGTAAAATCTCAAAATAGTGTGTTTGTCAGGTTTTTGATTGTATTTGTCTCGGGAATTAATTGTGTCAGTTGACTCGCTTAAGGGAAACGCTCTTTGGTTTCATTCTTGATTTGCATGTTTGAACCTAATTAAATAAAACAAAACTACCGTAATCTGTAAATTGGGTTAGATTTAGCAACAAATATATACCGTATGCCTTTGCTTGTGACAACGCAACCATGCTAAAACTTGTTTACTCACAAACCTCAAGTACAGAACTCTCTTTACTTGACATTTTCCTGCAATTGCTTAACGTTTGGAGTGAGACATGCAGAAACTTAACCAGGCTCTTATTCCACAGACAAAAAAAAACAGCCTTGGGGGCAAAACCAGTCAAGAACTAAAAAAGGAAAAATAAAGAGTCAGGAAAATCATAGATTAACCAGCACAGCACATTAGAAACAGGTTTAAATAAAAAAGTATAACATGCCAACTAACCAAGCCAATAATGAAAAAAAGAAACACAGAAAAGAGAGAATGAAAACATGAGTCAAGGTGACTTGACTGAATCATTACAGCCGTAATCATTACTCAAGCACTGGATTTGTCTTCATTCTGACAAGTCATTTCGTGACTGATCCTGCAGATCGGGCCGTAGCAGCTGGTTTTGCAGCTGTAATAAAGGAGTGAGAGATCAGGAGTCGGTGAAAGACTGAACGCCGTCAGAAAAGGCCACGGTGAATCAGTCCGTTCATGTGGCAAGGAACGACGAGGCCTACAAGAGTTCCAACATCCTGACTAGAAACTCAACTGGAGCCTTGTCTAACTTAGACATTCTGCCGTTTCATTGTGAGAGTTTTGACCAGAAAAAAAAGTACATTAAATTAAAGAAAACTACACCCGAAAAATCCCGAGCTGTCATTGGTTACTCACCTTCACTGAAACCACTGTGACCAGCTGAGGAACCCAAGAGCAAAATACAACTAATGAACTTAATCAACGTCAATGACAATAGTATAAAAACCTGTTTATTGTGACATTTGAGTAATTGTCTTTTTTTTCTTCTTCATGCTTGTATCAGAATATACAGAATGTGGCTGGGAAAAAAATCTATTTTTTTTTTCACAGGATGTAAATTTACACTGGTAAATTGTAATACATGCAGTAAAAAACATGTTTGCTGAAGGATTTTCATTTCCCAGTTTGTTTTTAAAAACCATAGTAAAAATGTACAACTCATAGTTCCAAGTCTTACGATCACGTGATGTCGTTATTAGACGGGATGGAGTGATTTCACCCAGACGCGGGACTTTAGACTCGATCAGATGAAGCTTCACTGCCACGTACATGACGACGGGACAGAGATAATCCCGCGGATGATAATCTACAGTCATTCAAAAGGTCATGGTTCGTCTTAAGTGGAAACACGATGAGTCTGTACATAAAAAAAAACCGACACCATTAATACAGTCAGACGTCACAAAACATTTTAAACGAGACATGGTGACACACACACACACACACACACACACTTAACATGTTTTTAAATAATCTTAAATAACAAAAAGCAGCATCCTCTTGTCCTCGGTGTAAAGCAGTATCGACGTTCACACTTCCACCTCCGGATCAGAACCCATCCCCTGCTTCTGCAGATCGTCCTCCCTCTTCATCTTCGGCTTCTCGGTGCGGGTGTGCCAGACCAGGACCTGAGCACGTGGAGAAACCATCTCAGCACGCTAGACAAAAAGCCCCACGCTTTTACGGCCCATGAAGGTCATTTACTTTGCCCTCAGCCACGTCTCACTGATCTCTGGTTGAACATCACGTCCACAGAGCCGCCGTTAAAATCACAGCCACTTAATTTTTAACTTGTGCTTTTTTGGTTTAAATTAATTCTTGGAATTGCTGGAACAGTCCAAATAAAACCTCCTCACCTTGGAGCACAAGTCGGCTTTGGGCTCAAGGTCGTCCAAGGTCACCAAGTGCTGAAGGAAGCTGCTCTCCAGGAACCCCATCTGGGCGTCGCCGTCAAACCGGGCTTCGGGATTGGACAGCACCAGCCTCAGGGACACGGCGAATCCGGCCATGTCGAGGGGGAAGGGTCGGTTGGGCCGCCAGCCCGTGTGGAAGCGCACCACCTTGCCGTCCTCCACCACCGGACGCTCGAACTTCATCCCCCCCACCAGACCCACGGGCCACACCGAGACGCGGTACGTGTAGCGCATCTGACCCACACCAACACACATTCATTTTGCATTAATAAAGTACATATTAAAAACAGCCTCCCGCCTCTTATTCATAAATGATGTACCACAGTAACAGATGCTGCAATATCACATTTAATATTCTAAACTATGCAATTAAAAAACACCTATGCACTTAGTAAAATAATTTAATTGAACCCAAATTCTTTAATATTTGACTCTATATTTAAAGCTCAGTTTGTATTTATATTCAGTACTGTTTTTGATATTTAGTATAGATATCACAGTTTTATTTTAGGTTATTGCTTATAGACAAAGATTTTTTTCCCATTAATAAATAATGAAATAATGTATTTCGTGACTTCCTGTTAATTATACATACTGAAAAAAAAGCAACGATGATGACTGCTAGTGCGAACCTCAGCGCCACCTAGAGGTTAAACAAGGAACAAACCTAAAGTCCTGTTTACTATAATGCCGGTAGGATTTATCATAAATGTTACCAAAATTCTCCAAAATTCCGGACACTATAAAACAACAATTGTTTGTTTTTAAACCATAATTTGAAATGATGGTAACCATGCATTGCGAGTGGCAAGTGCATCAATATACAAACTCAAACTGACGCATAACGCAAATGAGAATTTAATACGCAAGGTCACAGAAGCTGCCCACCAACATTACTGACCGAATGAATGTTAGCGCCTAAACTAACAGACTCCTGGAACTACTATGTTCTCCGATCACGGGTTGGGACACACCTAGATAAACAGAGAAGCAGCGTGTGGACTGAAGGAGTTTCCTTCACCTCACCTCCTCAAAAAGCTGCAGACTGTAGGTGTTGTCATCATCCGCGAAGTAGACCACCGCCTCCTCCAGCCTGGCCGCCTCCCTCCCCTCGGCCACGCCTCCCATCTCCCTGAGCCAGCGCAGACCCTCGTTCCTCTGCTCAGCACCGCGGGGCTTCAGCCAGCTGGGGTCTCCGTCCTGCAGCTTCCTGTCTTTGGGGGTCAGCTTGTAGAGGTGCGTGTAGGTCAAGCCCGACGCCGACAGGAAGTCTGTGACGAGGGGCGTTGGCTGGGCGGAGTCTTCCACCAGGATCCAATGGAGTGAGGGAACGTGAAGTAGGGTGTGAGACAGGCGAGTAAGCTCCGCCTTCTGCACCAGCCTGAGTGGAGAACCAGCACAGAGCAGAACAAGGGCTTTAGGAAACAACATTTAGAATTATTTGGGTTCTTATATGTGTTCTGCTTATTTCTGCCGGAATTCTTAGAGACCTTTTTATCTTGATTAAACGATACATTTTCCATCAGTGAAACTCATTTATTTCAGAGCATTAAACATCACTTGGGAGGGTTTCAGCTTTTCATTTGAGACATTTCTAACACCAATTGAATAGTAGGCGTTAACTTTCTACAAAATAGATTAGCGACAAGGCAGGAGCACACACACACGCACATCAATGGTTGCTTGAGTTAAAGGACTTTGTTACTTAAGTATTTTTGGCAACTTTGTACTTGTACGGAGTATAAAAATATAAGCAACTTTACTCTCCAAGAAATAAGAATTAGCCTAAATTCAGAAAATTAGCTTCTTACTTACTAAGTCTTCCAGGAATTTCGAAATTACTGTTTACTCTGTTGATTGTTTACTGTTAATATGTCTACTTGAAACGTATTATTTGTTTTATTGAAAACGTTTGGAGCACCTTTTTTGCTCTAATTTTATATACTTTATCCCTTATCTTACGTATGGCTTTCTTTACATCTCTGACACACACACACACACACACACACACACACACACACACACACACTTTCTCTGTACACCTGTTCTACTACAGGAGCATGAAGGACGTTCTACACACACACACACACACACACACACCTGGCGTAGGTGGGCGTGATGACGTATATTCTGGGCACGTCGGTCTTCTTGGCTGGTGTGGGCGCGCGCTCCTGCTCCTGGAGCTTCTGCAGCTGGGCTCGGAGCTGAGAGATCTGCTGCTCTTGGTCCCTGCAGTCACAGCGCTGACCCAGCTGCATCAGCGCGTAGATCAGTCCGAGGAACGACACCATGAAGTACAGCACGAACACCGTCTTCAGCTTCAGTCTCATTCTCATGTTGACCGGCGGACGCTGAGCTGGAGAGCGATGGACGTGGAAAGCGATGGTCGTGGAGAGAACCCATAAGCCTGAGCTCGCTTCCCTGACGCTGGGATCCGTCGACTACTGAGTGCGCTACGGTCAAGCGTCCCATTCATCAGCTGCGCACTACCAACAACTTCCGGCTAGTGAGTGCGACGCCATTCCAGCGGTACCGAAACACGGAAGTCAACTATAGTTCCGCCTCTCGCCAGAATACACGTTTACTTTATAAAATCAATACCGGAAATTTATTGTAGTGAGAACATTATCAAACATGTTAAAAGATATGAATAATAATGATTTTATAAAAAATAACATAATAAATGACTCACCGAGTGAATGACAATTTCGCAGATGTTTCCTACCTGCTGCCATTAAACTCCAAAATCTGAAACTGTGACCACATTTACGAAGTTTTCTGGAAAATGTTCGACTGTGTACTGTTTTTGTTAATTGATTCTTACTGTATGTTTATTTATTTATAGCCGTGAGCTTATTTATAATCTCTCTGCATCACACCGAAATACTCAAGGGCGAAAACCCTAAAATAGTTTTTCCGTGCAAATAGAGTTACGTACAGTATACTCATTGACGAATTATTATAAAATAATTATGAAACATCGTATATTAAAAAAAATTAAAAACGCTGGTGATGTGTTAGACACCAGCCAATCAAGAGAACCAAAGAGAAAAACAAGAAACTCTTCCTTTTCACAAAGAACTTTAGAATTAAATATTTTAGCAGTAATTAGTCTCTATTGCCACATAAGTACAGTATATGTAATATTATAATACCTATATATATTATATGTAATTTATTCTCTCCACACACAAATAAAAAAATAGATTTTCCATAATTCATCACGAAAACAAAATGAAAAAATATTGCACACACCATCAAGACGCAAACAAGATTTCTTTATTTCCGCATTCAAATTAAAGGTGAGAGCTGAAACGGCCTTTTACTCCCACCCGAGCACAAGACAAGAACATCTGTCTCGGTCTCGTTCGCTTTTCCAATCACATGAAGGCAAATAGAAATGTACAAGATCAACAGATTATATACAGTGATGGGGAAAAAAAACAATGAAAATATACAGTAATTAAATGATAAAAAAACAAGATAAAAAAAAGTATATTTCTATACTAAAGACCCACCATAACTAACATGCCACCTTCCCTAATCCAGCCATGATACGACAAGCGCACGGTTGATCCTTGACCTGAGACGGTCTACTGATGATTACTGCCGATAAACAGTACTGTACGGATATTACGTTCAACGTTTGGTGAATATTAAGACGCTTAAGCATACTCGGCTTGTTAAAATACATTTACCCTGAAGAGTAGCGTAGAAGAAAACGGATGCAAAAACCACTGTGACCAGAAAACGTTCGTTCACTCACTGGGACGGATGAGAAGACAGACAGACAGACCGTCTGGAATAAATTGCAGCTTGAGGCCGAGACCGAGGAAACACGGCCGGGCCTCCAGAAACATGCGGATACCTGAGGTGAGAGAAGTTATTGGCTCACAGTGGCCTTCGCGATGATTGGTTTAGATGAGACAGGGTGAATGAATGAGCTTCTACAAGCTTAGATGGAGCTTCCTGGGTTATGAGCGTGAGTGTTTGGGCTCGTGAGGACGGAGAGGGAACGTGGAAGCTCTGAAGCTTTGCGTTTAATGGCAGCAGCCTCCGCAGTGTCCGCCGCCGTGGGCGTGTCCCGATGCCTCGCCGTACTTCGTTCTCCGACTCAGAATCTCGTAGGTGCAGTCGTCGCCGCAACAGCCGGACATACTGGGTGACGTCTCATCAATATCGAACCTGAAAAAGACAAACTCATGTGAAAAAAAAGGCAATTTGGTGGAATGACAGGCTATCATTGTTAGCAAGTCACTGGTTGCTATGGAAACAGCCATCATCGGAGCAGATAACGGAGCACTGTCTATATTTATACGCTGAAATGAGGCAGAATTTCACAGTGTGTCGGTCTGGAAGAGTGGGACTCACTGCAAAGCCTCCCTGAAGAACTGGTACGCGCCGTGATTGTGTTTGAAGACCGTCAGCATCACCTTTTTCATTTGTGTGCTGTGAAAAGACCCAGCGGGAAGAGCCTGAGCTTGGTTTCTCTGAGTGTTGTGTGCTGCGGACGGCGCTGGACGTTTCATACCTATTGGCGATGAGCTGAAGGATCTGGATGAGGAACTTCCCCAAGCCTTTTCGTCTCACTCTGCTCTCCAACTGAACTTCGTAACTGAGGAAACCACATTCAAATCCGTCAGAAAAGTACAAATGTAAATGCGTAGCGTGATATTTGGACTATAACGCTCAGTTAAAACTGAAAGCTAAAAAAAAGTTGAATGCCTCTCATTTTTGTAACATTAATGTGCAATTGCCTTCAGTTAATACGCCGATTCTAGATCACATGGATCCTAAATATAAATTTTTTTAACTACAGTATGACTATTAAAAATAAGATATGCACCTTACAATCCAGAAAAAAACTTTGAACAACAAAAATTAAGGAATTAACATTTTTTAATCTGGGGGAAAAAATGTTTCTAATATAAAAAATAAATCTACAGTCCACTCCACGCAATCGGGTCACATCGGGCCACGACCATTTTAGCGAAATAACACGTCGCAGGACACGCACCCCCTTCCATTATTAGCTGAAATAAGACTAGAAGTGACCCTTAAAATAATAAACAATTTATTTTTTCAAAAACAAAACTACCGTTTCTTATGAAGATGCAATTTGTTAAATAAACTGAGCAACGTAAATTTGAGCATTTAATTTGACTGATTTGATTCTCTCCCTGTATTGTGACGACGTGCCTATTACCTGACGAACTTCATTAAACATTTGCTTTTCTACATACAACAATTGAGTCTGGACCTGCTGCTCACCTCAAATTTCGGCCCAATAAGCAGCTTTTTTGATAAAGTAAAGTGATATGGTGGCAGAAAATTGTTATGAGATACGATTCGTTTTGGGACTTTTGGATTTGGCCTAATGAAGCGGACGTCCCAATTAACCAGTGGCCCAATTAAGCCAAGTCAAATAAAAAAAATTGTACTTATTACTGGTGCACGTTATAATCCAGTGTGCCTTATAGCCCAAAAAACACAGTACATATATTGTGGGACATATATATGTACATATAATCATGAAACAACACATAAGGCTAAATCACCAATATAAAACTTCATCGCCACACTCCACATCGAAGCGGAAGTGTGAGAAGGCGACGGGTGAAGAATCAGCATCGCGGGCCAGCAGGTACCAGGCTCTCTCGTCTTTCATCTCCTCCCTTTTCTCCCTCTCCTTCCATCCCCACTCGCTCTGTTCATATCTGAAACCACACCACAGCACACGTCAGCTTGTCCCGGAAGGAATGGCTTCACGTAGGAAGAACACTAGAGGGATGACAGCGCGTGTTGACTTGCTCATCACCTACAGCGTCTGCATGTTGGCTCGGGTCAGTTCGTAGGCCCACTCCACTGCGTCCGGACCCAGCGCCGTCACACGCTTACATTCGATCTCCAGGTTCAGTCTGTGACGGCACAATCAGGCACATTATCAGTACAGACTGGGCCTGTTCTGATCCGATTACGGAGACTGGTCTGGATCTGGATTGGTTCATATGTGCAAGACCGCAGTGTGGAACAATGTTCTATTGATCTTGATTAGAATGTAAAAAGTTGCGGGTCAGATGTTTGTTCTATTTTCGTACTATTTCATTAAAATTATTACAATAATGCACTTAGGTGTGTCAGGAGAAGTGAAACATCTTGAAATGTACTTCACGTTAAATAAACCAATTTTACTAATTGAGATTAAGGGACACGGAGAATCAGAACTATTCAGAATTCAAAGAAATTTTGGGGAGAATTCCAGAAAAAAAAAAATCTCTGGAATATTTGCTTATATCACTTTGTTTACACTGAGTTAAAGGAAACCAAAAAGCCTCGTAATTGGACCAATTTAGACTATGTTTAAACCAATCAGAGTCTCTGCCGTTCTGTTACACGTCAAAACATTAACGTTTATCCTAATAATATTTAAAAAGTAACAGTATGAGGACATATGTGGAAAGAGAGAACACAATCAAACTATTTAACGTGAGAAAAGTCAGTAGAAGGCAGTAGATCTGAATATTAATTTTCAGGATATTGTGTCTGATTAGGCTCGATATTAAATGACTGATGGGAAACCCAAAAAATGTGAGTGGGACATCCCTAGTGTTTGAGAAGAGAAAGCCGGAGCTCATCTTACCCATTCCTGTCATACTTTTTAAACACCGGAAAGGCCGACAAAGGATCTTCAAGCTGGGAATAAAAAAAAAATAAATAAACAAGATTAAACATCACTTCTGTTTAAGTCACGTGACTTGTTATTGTCACACCTTATTGGCTGCTTCCACTTTAGCACACACGGCGTCCATGGCGGCTCGTTCCTCCAGTCTTCTCTGCTTTTTCTCCTTCGCTCGGTTTGATTTCCTCTGAAAGAACACAATGCCATCAACAAACTGTTTCCAAATGAAAAACACATTCCTGGCATTCTGCGCCAGATCTGATCCATAATTACATTTGTGACAATAGTCATGTGGAGGTTGTAGAACAGATCAGACGTCTCTGTTTTATTGCCAACGTTTTATTCCAACAGAAGAAGGAACCTGCTTGATTGAATTACCTTTAAATTCAACAGGAGTGAAACAAAACATACCGATCGGTCTTGGTGTGTACTCTAATGCAATTTAGATCAAAAGAACATTGGCATTAAACGACAAACACGTGCAAAAACTGTTAATTAAAAAAAAAAATTACAATAACTTAAACATAAATGGTCGACTCCGTTTAATTGGGCCGACGGTTAAAGAGGACAGTCACTTTATTGGGACAAATCATATCTCACAAATCAAAAACAAACAAAAGCTTTTGCCCCCCATTGTGTCCCAATTAACAGGAGTCGACTGTATATATCAAATTTAGTTGGAGAACTGTTAGAATATTTACATGACTGTTGTATATTTTACACATACAGCTACGTAATTTACAGTTTACAGCTAGGTAATTATGGGGCATAATTACATTAGTCAAACTTCACTGGAATCTGTTGGGATTTGTTTTTCATACTAAATGTCTCTTTAGACATCAAAAGTGAAAAATCATTCAATCGGGAGGCAGAACCACATTTCACTATTATCTGAGGAGAGTCTCTGTGAGCTGGAATTTAACATAAATTTGAGAATTTAAGGTCAGAGAACTGTGAAGAAACCAGCAGCAGTGGCTTCACCATCCGCGTTAAACTGGTCCGGTGTTGTTGTTGTTGCTGTTTCCCGGGTTAAAAATGCCGCAGTCGCCGACTCACCTGAACTGAACTATTGACGGTTCGAGTTGGAGGATCTATCCAGAAACGGATCACATCTCGACCGATCAGATCCTCCGTGTCGATCCATCCACACAAACACGCGCGCACACACACACACACACACACACACATACACTTTCCGGGATCATGATTTGCTTCCATCAGTCTTTGTTCGAATTGCCGCACGCGCACGCACATCAAAGTAAACCGCGCGGCTTACGCACACACGCGCGCGCACACACACAACACGGACAAACTCACCCCCATTTTGCAGCACTAACACGGGCAGCGTGACGCGATATTGCACTACAAAGGTGTTTGTAGAAGTTGGCGGTGTGGATGTGCTGCTAGCGCGCGAGCTAGTCTGCGCGGTGTCAAAACAATAATAGATTCAGCAACTGGTTCCGGTTTTTGGGCTCTCTGTGTTTCTCGAGCAGAATTCGCGCCAAGAAGCCGGAACGAAATTTCCGCGCTCTTCTCCCTCACTCTCTTTTTATCGCCTTCTCTTCTTCTTCTCCTCCTCCCTCCCTCTCTTCACCCTTTCTTCCCCTCTCAGCGGTACTGGGCATTCGCCGCTGAGGCTTGGGGAAATGACGTCACGAGGTTTGAGGTCAAGGGTCAAGCGCTCTCCACATGCTTTTTATAATTATCACTCTCGTCGATTGTTGCGGTGAAGCGCCATTGATTATCAGCGTTCGTTATTGTCGATTATGAATTTATTAAAACCAATAAAATGCTCAGAATATTGATGGTTTGTTAGATTTGACACAGTTTAAAACAACAACTTTAGTCAAACTGCACGTATTTGCATGTGTGGAATGGCACTAGAATAAAAATAAAGGTTTAAAAAAAAAACAATTACATTACATTAAAAGAACGACCAAACATCTGTATGGTCTCTCTATTTCCCTCTCTCGAATTATAATCCAGTATTTTACGATTACTTTATTGATTTTATTTCCAGGATTTAATTTTTTGTCTGAACAATTGTCCATAAGTGTTAATGTATTTAATGTATTTACATTTAAATTTAAACTAGTGACTGGAATAAGTGCTAATTCATTTATGGTTCGTGTTTGTTTGTTTGTTTAAATTTGTTTCTACTGTTTATTTATTTAAATTTGTTTATACTGTTGTGACATGAAAATTCCCCGCTGTCGGACAATTAAAGGCTTATTCAATTCAATTCATATCAATTCCATTTGTGTTTTTCTGCTCTGTGATTGGTTGGCTGCCTGGCAGGTGTGTGTGTGTGTGTGTGTGTGTGTGTGTGTGTGTGTGTGGTGGCACATCTTGGCACTGGGGCAGAGGCAGCTGGTCTGAGAAAAGAGCGAGTGTTGTTGGGACAAAAGCAGCGAGCGAAACCAACCGTGCCCACAAACAAGCTGCAAACAAGCGTCTTCCCTCGAAAAAATCACCGCCAAGCTCCAGTCAAACATTAAAGCTAGTTTAATACCGTATTTTTCGCCATACAAGACACATCGGCATATAAGACGCGCCCAATTTTAAAGGAGAAACATCTAGAAATAAAAAGATTCTGAACCAAATACTGTAGTAAAATATTTTAGATCAACTGTATTTGTACTTTTGTACAGTAACTGTACTGTAAAAGTGAACAGCAGTTTAAGAACAATTGTATGTCAAACATGTGACATGAACAGTCAGTAAAGTCAGTAAACAGTGACAGTAGCGCTGGGCGGTATAGCGGTATTAACCTGAATAGCGGTATTGAGATGTGCCGCGATATGGATTTTGCACATACCGTGGATACCGTGATACATGTTCATGAATTAAGATTATTTATATAAGTAATATAAACACCTTAACTACAGTATTACACATTTAGTTTTGCTTACAACTCACCAATGACGCACAGACATTACTAATCAAACACAGTTTGTACTTCACACTCATACGCCTGACGCTCTGTTTTCTGCGCTGTGCCTTTAAGAGAAGAGCGTCTGTTTTAGTTTTAAAGACGCGCGCGAGAAAATCTGCTTGTTTTATTTTGATCAAAGTCTGTTTTCGTTTGTAAATCATGGTTTCATTGTTTCACAAGATTCTGCGCGAGAAAGAAAGCGAGACGACGTATGTATACCGC
>MU204300.1:3414043-3462670 GCA_017309775.1 Paedocypris sp. Pulau Singkep | reverse complement strand
CCTGTGCTCATCCTCCTCGCCGCGTTCCTCACTTCCTGCGCTCATCCTCCTCGCCGCGTTCCTCACTTCCTGTGCTCATCCTCCTCGCCGCGTTCCTCACTTCCTGCTCTCATCCTCCTCGCCTCGTTCCTCACTTCCTGCTCTCATCCTCCTCGCCGCGTCCCTCACTTCCTGCTCTCATCCTCCTCGCCGCGTCCCTCACTTCCTGCTCTCATCCTCCTCGCCGCGTCCCTCACTTCCTGTTCTCATTCTCCTCGCCGCGTCCCTCACTTCCTGTGCTCATCCTCCTCGCCGCGTTCCTCACTTCCTGCTCTCATCCTCCTCGCCGCGTTCCTCACTTCCTGTGCGTCACGCCTTTCACATCCCTTGCTTTCAGGTCCAAAGCATCAAGCAAACCAACAGCGTCCTCAAGCACAATCTGAGCCAGGGAATCGACGCCATGAGGCCGTCTGAGGTAGTTTGCGCGCTGTAACGAATACGTGTTGATTTCGCGTGGACTGAATGCGTTTCTCCTCGCTAGCCGCCGCAGAAGATAAACTCGCGCTGGTCGACGGAGGAGCAGCTTCTGGCGGTTCAGGGTGAGTGTGTGATGCTCAGACACTGCTGATGTGTTCGCAACGCACGGGGTTGTGGGTTTGACTCCAGGGAAAAGTCAAACCGTCTAGTGGGATAAAAACGCTAATTTCATCATTCGACGCGATTTTTAAATTCGTCAAGCTCACGCTAATCAACCTTGGAGGCAAAAAATAAATGCATCTATTTTAATGGAATTATGTAGATTATTTAAATGTATCAATTTATTATATTTCTAATTTTTATAGCCTGTATATATTACTCGATGGTATTACTGTAAGCTCATGTTTTTCAAAATGACATTTATATAAACAACAAAATATATAATTTTTAAACGTAATATATACTGTACCTTCATTTTTTTACTTTACGTACTTTAGTATACTTTTTATATTTTTATAGCATTACGGCATTATTTTAATATTGCATTTATTATAAGGTATATTTGACTAATATGTTTGTTTATATATAAAAATACATCAATAACGTAGTACAATTCAAGTGTATATTGTAATATAATCTTAAGCAGCTTTACTCCTGATGTTGGCCTTCGGTTAAAGACTCAATATGTTTTCATTCATCGTAATTCTGGACAACTAACCAATCAGATAACTAGCTGCAGACAACCAACCGACTGAAGTGGATTGGCATCTAAAGCGCGTTTTTGCTGTTTTCCGCAGCCGTCAGACGATACGGCAAAGACTTTGCCGCCATAGCAGACGTGATCGGAAACAAGACGGTGGCTCAGGTCGGCTCCTTCTTCGTCAGCTACCGGAGACGCTTCAACCTGGACGAGGTGCTGCGCGAGTGGCAGGCGGAGCAGGAAGTGGAGGGCGGAGGCAGAAACGCCAACCCAGAGTTTAACGGAACGACAGGAGAAGATGAAGAGGTGAGATGAGATGGTGTAACCACTGCTGCTCTGTGTCCATTGTGATGTCAGTGAACTATATGAACTAGGGCTGGGCGATTAATCGAAAAATAATCGAAATCGAAAATCAACACTTATAATCGTTCAAACTTTTCCAGATCGATTACTTTCCGGAGGTTTAAAGAAACTTGGGTGTTAAATATGCTGACACGCTCGTGCTGCTGAGTATGAACTGACAAAACTGAGAAGTGCACAGGATATATGTAATTATAAACTATATTTTATAAAAAACAAGAATTTTTATTTAGAAGATAACTGCTCATTTTCCATATACGTAAATAATAAAATGTTAAAAATAATGTTTTCTATTCCCAAATGTGCTAGTTTTTGATAAACAAAGGGATTGTTTGACTGTGTGTTCGTTTCCGTTGTTGATGTTCAATAAATAATTCATCTGTGCTGTGCAATTCTTTATAAATCAAGTAATGCGCACCTTATTCAAAAATCTCTCTCTTTAAATATGACCATATTTATTGTACAAAACATGTCAGAGAACTATGAGGGCCAAAAAATTCAATAAATAAATAAAAAAAATTGTTTATTGGTTTATAGAAGGTTCAATTAATTGCAATTTGGATTTTTGGCATAATCGCCCCGACCTAATATGACCTTTTTTTTTTTTGTTCAGGCGAAGATGGACAGCACGTCTCCTCACTCGGACGGCTCCCTGCCCTCCTCAGACGCCACTGCTCCCGGGAGCATCAACTCCGCCCGCTCCTCCCCACCCCTCACCCAGCCCCCGCCTTTACTGCGCCCCGCGCCCCCCTCCGCACCCCCCAGCCTGCTGCGCCAGCCTCCCCCGCTACAGACACGCCCCCTGCAGAACCGCACGCCCCACAATCACCCCCCTCCTCCGCTCATCAGACCCGCTGTGGCCTCCTCGCTCCACCAGGGGGCGCTGAGGAACTCCTCGTCTACTGGCCAGCTGCCGCCCTCATTGGTGGGGCTGAAAGTGGAATCCCCCCAGTCTCACTGATGAATGGTTTAGGGAACCTACTGGCAGGCCAAGCAGTGTTAAAGCGCGACCGAGACACAGGAAGTGAAGCCGGATTGGGATTACGGCGCCAAAATATTAGTCCGATAGAGGAGAGACAGGATCAGTTCATGAATTGATCCTTAATGAACTACATGATTCAGTCTTGCGTCTTCACTCGCAGTCTTGCCAAATCGAGTAAATCACTTCCCCGCAAACCCATGTGACCTCAGGTTCTACAGATTTACCTCGACAACCGTCCCGACCATGACCACGACACCACCCAGCTATTAAAACACCATTTTTCGTAGTCAGCCAGCCACTCGAATCCAACAGAAACCAAAAGTGTGGGGTGGGAATTGGATACACTGGATTAAACGGAGCGTTTGAAACTCCACTACCTAGTGTGCACTAGCGAGTGCACAGAACTGCACCGCGCGTCAGGAAACGGGACGTGTTGCCACGCTGATCAGATGAAGCGGTTTTGTTGATTGTACGACTAGCTCTTTAAGATGTTGTTAGGTAGTGAGTTTATGTAGTTAACTAGTTAACTTTGACTAAGCACTAAAGGATGCAGAATACTTGATTTTCTTTCGCCGTCGCCGGTTTTGCCATTCAGCTCTTAACGGCACAAACACGGACACTGAAGATTATTCCAGAGGAAGCTTGTCCAAAATGTTGTAAGAATCGTTTACATGTGAACTCCACTTGCTCGTGACTATTTTTGTTTTAGACTTTTCGTTTCTGTTTTTTTTTTTTCCCAAAATAAAATTAAAAAATGACTTGATGTTTTTGCTTCTTGAGATTCTTTTACCGTATAGCACACACTGCGTTTTTGTACACACACACACACACACACACACACACACACACAGAGTACATACATACCGTTCATTATTAGCATCTCCTACACATGTACAGTAGATGTATCTCGTGGCTTTGATGAAACTTTCTTCGGGCAAACCCATGTAATGTCTGTAAATATATTAATAAATGTACAAAATTCGACAGCAGTCGCTCTTTTGTACGTGACGGACATGAAGTGAATCGTTTCTGTTCTGCACGAGCGGCACGTCTTCGCGCGACTGAGTTTACATGTCGACGTTACGCACGCGCATGCGCACACTCGCTTCTAAAACGTACGTACTTTCAAAGCGCGCGCGTGCGTGACGTCGACGCGGGATCAGTTTACGCTTTTTTACTACCAACTAGCGCCGTACTCGGTCAAATTTGGCGTTCGACATTTAGAATCGCGTCAGCCATCTTAAATTTAATAATTTTATTACTATAATTGATCATGAACATCATTTTTTTGCACAAAAATGTCGTAATTACCCATAACCCAACAGCAAAGGGCCTGACACAAAAAATAACATTACAGCAGAGGAAAAAAAAAAAAAACCCAAACTTCTGAAAGCAAGAATCAACCCTGAAGAAAAACAAATAATACTAAACATATTTGGATCCCCAGCACCTGAAGGAACAGCAAAAGCACATTTCTCTGAGGAAAAATGTGAGAGAAACTTCTAGATCTGCTCCTCTTTCTTCGCTCTCCACTACAGAAGTGACGAAGAGGAAGTGCAGACGCACGGAACCACGTTTACATTCACTCCACGCGCACAAACATGTCGCTTAATGCTTGAATCTGCTTTTGTGTAAAAAAAAAAACCCAATCTGAAATGATTTCAGTAGCAAAAAAAAATGATAATGCCGAACAAAACCAACCCCCAGAAATCAGAACAGGATAGAAATGTTGAGACTTCCTGGTGGATTCCTGAATGACGACGCCCCCATCATCATCATCGTCGCACACATACACAGTCCACCTCGTTTTCACAAGTACCATTGCAGGATGAGCATCAACAATCCATCAGCAGAGATCAATAGTCCAGGAACATGCTTCAGGAGGCTGATGTCACTTCCTGTGAAATGTCAAGGGCGCGTCACAAAAGTCTTTCCAGTGATTGTTGGGCTGTCGAGTCTTAACGTCTCATCATCAATGACGCAGAACAAGTTTTTTTTTTTTCAATTGTTCCGACATTCTTTATACAAAGGCATGATCAAGAACACCAGAATGTTAACAATAAAAAAAAAACATGTTCTTCTAAGAACAATAATAAAACAATCATTGGTGAATACAACAACAAAACGGGAATTTTTTAAGAAAAGAAAAAGGCAACAGAAATTCAGCCGTTCCAGTGCAGCACATCCAAACCACTGATGAAGAAGTTTCTCACGCCGGCCTAAAAACCGTCAAAAATCCCGATCAACCCCGAACGCTGGAGCTTCACAAGGCAACGTTCCAATTTTCCCTCTGCACTCGTCAGTTTTACAGTATTAGCGAGCGACATTCCTGATCAAATTTGGCATTTTCTTGCCGACTCAATCTGCGACGTTGGCATCAAAAGAACGAAAAACCTGCACTTGGGAATCCTTGAAAGCAACGTGCGATGACCTCGGTTCTTCTGTCCTCATGGATCTGCTCAGAAACCTCGTGCCAAACCAGCACGGATCACGTGTGAGCGGCGGCCATCTTGAATTGGTTCTTCGTCACGTCGACTTTCCCGTCCGTCTCATCTCACAACTTCAGCTCGTTGGCGATTTTTGAAGCAATGTTCTTGAAGGCAATGGAGGTCCCCGATATCCTCTTGAAGCGCACACCGTTGAGCGAGAGGCGGGGCAGCTTGCACACCTCCATCTCCCATTGGACGAAATCATCTCGGGCGGGGTTGCCGGCCACGCACAGCAGCATGTAGCGTTCGCGCAGCTCGTATTCGCAGCTGTTGGCGTCTAGAACCTTCCGGATTTCTTTCATCATCTCCCCGGGCTCCATGGACGAGGTGGTCTTCATGTTCCAGGTGAAACGCAGCGAGCGAGGCTTGGTCTGGTCTTTGAGCGAAGGCGCGGCTGGAGGAGTCCCGCCCACTGGGGAAGAGGGCGTGTCCTTGTTGTCGTCGTCCACGCTGGTTTTCTCCGACTTCTCTGCGCTGCTGAGCATGGACCTGGAGACAGAGAACGATAGTGTTGGAGGAGGTTGAGAACAGGCTAGTAGAAGAGAAGAAGAACAGAACTAAGAGAAGATAGTTACGTGGGGAAAAAAATGAGACGTTTTTGAAAGACAGAAGGAAAAGTCTTGTAGAGATGGAGGAGACGTCGGCTCGCGAGCAGATCTCAGCCATTAGAACTTCTGATTCAGAGGATTGACGTCGCTCAGTGACTGAAGGACAATTGCGCTCTCACTTCTCACTCGAATCTGACTGCTGAGCTTTAATCGCCGGCAAACAATAAAACCGTTGAAAAGTTTTTGCTTGTTAAGTTAAATGTTCAAATGTGCACATTTTAATGACTTTTTGACAGTGGTGTAAAGTACTTGAGTAAAGGGACTTTGTTACTTGAGTATTTTGGCTACTTTGTAGTTGTGCGGAGTATCAAAAATATAAGGAACATTTACTCTCTACTTGACTACATTTGTGATTGAGTATCTGTACTCTTTACTCCACTACATTTGAATGGACACTTACTGTTACTCGCTAACTCTGTGCGCGACAAGTTGGCACCTTTTTCACCGCGGTAAGAGAACATACATATGAATGTGACTTTTTTTGCACATTTGAGTAATTTGACTAAGACTGACTTTTTAAAATCTATTCTATTCTACCATTTTGAAACATTGAGGTGTTAAATTTCATTTCTATTTTAGGAAATAAAATCTCATAAAGAGTTTCTTGTTTTCCACATTTCGTGATGTTGTATGAGCTTAATTTCAGTACGAGTAAATTACTCAAGTTCTTCTAAAATTGAATACTTCTGTCTTCTTGCAATTGGTGACTTGAAATGGAGTAATTTCTACAGTACTTTTACTCAAGTATGGTTTTCAGCTACTCTTTACACCTCTGCTTATCAACTTCTCCAAATGGGTAATTATTCATTAGCATCTCAGAGTCTTTATCAACCTGCTGGTGTGGCGAGATGTTTAATTAGCGCGAAGAGGATTTATGGCTTAAATAATCAAAAACATGTCCCAACACGGGTATCGTCATTTCGAAGCTTGAAACAAAGATGATCCATATGGAATCAGAATACACTGCCAAAAATATAAAACGTACATTAAGTAACGAACAAAAATGCTTCACATTTACGTTTGGTTTTATTAATTTTACGCTTGCAATCCACCTTTTTGTGTGAAAGTTTTTTTTTTCTGCTCGATATATTTTCTATTTGGACTGGTAGCCCTTACTCTGATTGGCTGGTGAGAATGAGATTGGCAACGTGAAGATTGCAAGCAAAAAATAAAAAAAATCGTTAGTTTCTTGGAAATGTCCGTTTGATAGTTTTGGCACTAATCTGATTCAATAGATCAGCCGAAGTTTGAGATTGAGGCCTTTCTGTCCTTCCCGTCACTGAACACAAGGGGGCGTTGTGGAATATTTCAATCCACTTCTTAGGAACCAGTGTCTGCTCACGTGTTCTCCCGACACAATCAGAAGATCAGGAGGAAATTTTCAGAATCATAAACAGCAGTGGTGATTGGTCAGAGGAGGAACATCTCAGAGTCGCACACTTCCCACTCAAGAGCTGATCATCGGGATTGATTAATCATGAAAAGCCCCCAACGACACCTCTAATGTTCTACTGATGTTCTCACCTGCTTCCCTCCTCTCCACTCTCTCCCTCAAACGGGCTCCTCGAAAAAAAACGGCAACAAGTTTAGTCTGAGAGCAGAAAGGCTGGTCCGACAACACGCAGAGTTATAAAGCCCAGCAGAAACACCCGGGAGAGTTCAAGCTCAGCCATTCATTCATCCGTTCATTTCAAACTAAAAGTCACAGTGGCACGTTCATTTCAATAAATGATACAATTTTATGCTTAAAATATTAAAAATACGCTATTCTTGGTTTTTATTCTTAGCATACGGTTTCTTAGTTTTGTGGGTTTTATCTCGACAAAAAACCAATTGTCGATCTAAAACGTTGGAATAACGTTTTATCAAATCAATAAAATCATAATATAACACTGAAGTCGTTTTCATTCAGAAAATATCAAGTTTTCCTGCATTCTATTAATTTATTACACACGTTTTTCATTTCTGCGTCACTAGGACGTGAATCCAAACCACAAGATATTTTTAAAAATATAAACTTTAAAGGACATTGTGTATCAACGTTTGTCACATGCAGCGCCCCTGCTGTTAAAATAGGGAATTGCAGCATGTTATTATTACCAAATTATTATTGCTTTTAAGCTGCTTTTCAGTCTATCATTCCATCAATAGTATGTAATAACATATTTAGCTGCTATTATTGCTAACACTATTCTTGAGCATCCATTAGAACACTATTCACTATTTTATTTCTCAGAAAAGCCAGCATTTTTTTTATTATATTAAATTAACTTTTTTGTAACTACTCAACTCGTCAGTTCAATTAATCATTTTGTGAAACGTGAAGTAAATCGTGAAGCGCCGGGAAACATTTCAGGGTGCGTTTTAAGCTCATGAACAGATGAATCCCACTGATGGCTTCAGTCACACGAGGAAAGCTGGAATTCTGCAGGTCTGTCCATGATGCTCAGAAGGATTCTACAGCCCCATCACCATGGCAACCCCTCGCATCCGACAGTCACCTGCCCCCTACAGTTTCTCTGGCCAAGCACACAGACGTCTCCATTGGACAGACAAAAGCAGCGACACACAAGCCATCGGAAAACTGGAATGATGGAGGCTTTCCAACTCCAGTCAGATCAAACATAGCAAACACAAGAGAGGAGAAAGACAAAGCACAAAAACATGTAAAAAGCTAGGTATGAAGAATTCAACTCGGATCATGTAGAAATAAACCTGCAAAGAACATTTTAGTCACCCACAGACACGTTTCAAAAAGAGCAGAATCACAGTTGACCACCAGAGGGCGCAAAACAGCTCTGTCCTCATTATTAGTCACTCTGGCGCCCCCTGTCGGTCAGATCAACCACAAAACGGACACTGCGTCACGTCACACACAGGTTATCAACACAAAACAAAGACTCTGTATAAATGTAAGTCACCAGTTAAACGAGTTAATACGCCGAGAAAGAGAGCAAGAGAGTTTATGACAACTCGGTTTGTCAAGCTGCTGTCATTGTTAATAAAGCGAGAAGATTTCCATCCGTCCTTCACGTAAACGTGTCATAAACCAGCGAGACGATCGCAATGGGAGCAAAGGATGTGGCGAGAGCTCAGGCGATGACTTCCTGTGAGAGCTGAAGACAGGAACACGTGCAGAAAAAAGAAAAAAAAAACCAAACCGGTTTCAAAGTGTGGATAGACAAATAACAGCAGCTGGGATTTTATGGCGGCGTCGAATTTCTTTGTTTGGTGTGACGCCATGTCCTATTGGTTTACAGGGGGATGACCTCAGCTCCTGTCGTCAGAGCCCCGGGTCACCTGGACGGGCGGAGGAACCGTGGCGCCGGAGAGAGTGAGAGAGAGAGTGAGAGAGTGGGAGAGAGAGAGTGGGAGAGAGAGAGTGGAAGAAAAAGTGAAAGAGAGAGAGATAGAGAGTGTGTGTGTGTGAGAGAATGAGAGGAGTAGAGAGTGTGTGAGAGAGAGTGGGAGGGGGGGGATGAGGAGAAAAAGAGAGGGATTGAGAGAGAGGGAGAAAGAGGGAGAGTGAGAGAGTAAAAGATAGAGTGGAAGAGAGGGGGAGGGAGAGAGAGAGAAAGACGGGGAGAGGGAGAGTGAGGGTAAAAAAGGAAGAGTGAGTGAGAGAGAAAGAGAGAGAGAGAGAGGGGTAGAAAAAGAGAGGGAGAAAGAGAGAGTGAGTGAGAGGAAGAGAAAGAGAGAGGGAGATTGAGAGAGAGGAAGAGAGAGGGGGAGAGAGAGAGACTGAGAGAAAGCGAGAGGGAAAGCAAGAGAGAAGGAGAGAGTGAGAGAAAGCGAGAGAGAAGGAGAGAGAGAGACGGGAAGAGAGAGAGAGAGAAAGAGTGAGAGGAAGAGAGAAGGAGAGAGAGAGAGAGTGAGAGACAGAGAGAGAGTGAGAGAGAGAGAGAGTGAGAGAGAGAGAGAGAGAGAGTGAGAGAGTGAGGAGTGAGAGAGTGAGTGAGAGAGAGAGAGAGAGGGGAAAGCACTGAGAGGTTACTGCCGCGGCCGTTAGTTCAGCTCAGGCCACCAAACAAGAGGAAATGATGATGACGGAGCGATGGAGGAAAGAGGAAGAACGACAGATCATGTCCTACCTTTTGGGGAATCTCAACGACAGATTTCTACAAAACAAAAGTGGAAGACAAGAGGAAGGGGAAGTGGAGACGTGAACATGGGCGGGACTTCAAGATTAAACTGCTGACGGGGTCATCGGGGTCACCGGGGTCACCGCTCGCAATCATTAACGGCAACAGCCACGTGAATATTCCTCCGTCAACACGCATCACGAAGGCGTTTTAGTCGGTTAATAGTTAAAACGCCAAACTCTATTGTCCTTTTTTTTTGATGACATCATCAAGGTCAACAGCACTGACCGATGCTTGTGGAAATTCTGGTTGAACTGTACGATTAACGCCGGCCAATGATTAAAGGACAGACGGAATCGTTTCTGTGTATGTGCAGAAATTACAGGAGAGAAACAACTTCCTGTCTGGTTTAGTGGAGTAGTTTAGGTAAAGTAGGTCAAACTGAACCGAGTTCTTGCTGACGGGATTCAAACTCTGTCTTCAAAAAAAAAACGTGAAACGACTTTAAAACTAACATTTTTTAGAACGAGTTATAAAACTTAAATTTTTTTAAACACAAAAAAATTTAAAATTAAAAAAAAACAACTTAAAAAAAACAACTTAAAATTGCTTAAAAAAGCAACGACTAAAAAAAAATTTCACCGCTTTTTGTTTCCGTTGCTATGACGCACAGACATCAACAAAACCCAAAGTGCAAATGTTAATTAAATTGGCAAAGTAAAAACCAGCCAATCAGTGTCCTAGTTGGCCGTGTTGTCAAGCAGAGGATGAATTTAAGGACCCAATCAGAACCCGGACAGTGTGTTTGCCCCGCCCACTGGTGTTAATTTCATTCGCCGCGATTCCGATCTCAAATTGCGAAGATCTTTGCCCTTCCGTTTCCTCGACCCTGGTGTGTCTCGATCTATGACCCAGAAACCAGGCGCTCTGAGAACAAGAGGCAGGCGGCATCACCCGAGCTGGCACGTTTAAACGGCTCCGGTGGTCTCGAGATGGGATGTGGCGGAGCGGTGTCCCCTCCGTGAGTATTTATAGAGCGCAGGGAATGCAACTCAGCTGTTGCCAAGGATACCGTCGCCACGAAGGAGCAGAACATGTAGAAAAGTGTGGAGCTGAAACACGGGTGATGAAAGTGATGGGAAATCTACATGTATTGGAAGGAGTTGGGATCACGGGCACAGGCGCGCTCTGATTGGCCGATAACCAACCAGCCTGAACAGAGCCACCCATCACACACACACACACACACACACACAATCGACCTCCAGCAGGAAGTGTGAGAATGTGCTAATGTGTCAGACTCCGCCTCCTCCTCATCATCACCTCCTCAATTACGCCCGAAATATCCAATGGCATCATCGCCACGCGGGTTTATCGAGGTGTCTCTCACACCTCCTGAAATAAAGACTTCCTCGGCAACGGAGAGTTTGCTCTTTCTCACCTGCGCACAAACTTGGAGGTGAACTTGCTGAAGATCCCGGAGGCCGCAGGCCGTCTGTGCTGGCTGTTTCCGTGTGAGAGTGATGGGGAGGCGGGGGCTCCGTGGTACGGGGAGCCCTGCTGGTCTCTGGCGCCCCTCTGCTGGCCGAGGTGGAAGGTGTTGCGGGTGGGCACCCCGCGGGGGAAGTTGGTGCGGTCGGACCCGGCGGCGCTGCTGATGTTGTGGGCCGATGGCGAGGCTCCGGGGGCTCTGGGTGGGGGATCACTGCGGTGGGCAATCACAACAACACAAAACTTATCTTGGGCCTTCTTGAAATTTTCACGCAAGATAAAATGTTAAACTAAATGATTTTAATTTTAAAATTTTTATTTAAATGACAGTTTCTTTAATCCTTTTTCTAAATAATATTATTAGAAAAAAAAATATATATATTATATATATATTATAAAAAAATAGTTATAACAAAAAAAGCTTTCTTCTTCTTCTTCTTCTTCTTCTTCTTCTTCTTCTTCTTCTTATTATTATTATTATTATTATTATTATTATTATTATTATTATTATTATTATTATTATTATTATTATTATTAGTAGTAGTAGTAGTAGTAGTAGTAGTAGTAGTAGTAGTAGTAGTAGTATTTCTTATCACAACGGCTTGACCGGCGACTTCTTTTTTTTTTTAATCAGAAGTTCATTTTTTAGTTAGTTTTAATTTACAAGTTATTGTAAACTTTCCATCTACTTTAGACAGGAACCAACATTTTTGAGTGTGTGTGACACTGATCAACACTTCTGCCGTATTGCGTCATTACACCAACATAAACCCAATGTGGTTTAGCCCACGTCCAAACTAAAAATAAAAACTTTAATTTGTAATTTCCAATCAATTTTACACAAGTACGACAATTGTTTTTTCTCAAACAGCAGAGTCACCAAAACATGGAGAGTCAAGTGAAATCAACCTAGAAATGAGAGGATAACGACGGTGGGATGTTATTCGTTTCACGTTTATATAAACCGTATGGTATAGTCGATATACAGTATATATAAAACACAATAATCTCAACTACTGAGAATTATCCGCTGATGGCAAGAATCCTTGAGCAGAATGTCTGTGAATTCTCCCGCCGCCATCTCACTTCCAAGCCAACAACCGCTTCACAAGAACCTTGGCAGCCTGGCACAAACAATCACATGACTGTGGCTAAACGAAGCTGCCAAAGCTCGATCACCAAACCAGAGAGCGCCCACTTCAGACAGGAAGTGTGGGACTTGGAATTTGGTTGGGAAAGTTCCAGAAGTTTCCATGATGAGCTACTTGAGTTCATTTACACAGGAAGTACATTAGTAATTACTTTTTAGCTTTAATTAAAATGCACTTGACTTCATGACTGTAACTACTCACCAGAAACATTGTTTCACATTATTTTATATGACTGTAATTCCATCCAAAATATTCTGAAAATCAAACTATGTAATAAAAAAAAGCCCCACAATAAAAAAAAGTATGCAATATTTTTAGAATCTACAAAGTCTTTGTAACCTACAAAGTGTAACTTTGTAGAAAAAAAAAAGAGTTTTGATGGATGATGGTCCTATTTTTGTCTTTTTAACGATGCTACTCTTAAGGAAAATAAAATTTATAATAAAATAAAAATTTTTTGTCATTTTTCATTATGTCACTGTATTCAAACATGCATTTTGTGAATAATTGAGCTTAAACGCGGCTAAAAATTAACAGTTAAAAGTCGAGAAGCGGCTCAAAAGTGTCCTGGAGCTTAAGTTCTGAAGCCACGGCAGCGTGACAACACGACTGAGCAGCGTCACGGCACGTGTGCGACATGTGTTATGGAGAATTTACCAAGCGCTCATTTCCTGAAGCAGAGATTTTCACGGTGGCCAGGCACATGACCGAGCGGCCGAAGCAAAAACCCCTCTAATGGACGTCGTTCCTCATGCAGATGAGCTCGGAAATGACTCACAAGTAAATCATTATTACTATTTTTAATTATATATTTAATTACAAAATGCCAACGCTGTATGATTTTTCCTCTAGTAGTTATCTAGAGTGATAGGAGTTATCTTTATGTAGTGTAAATGAACTTTTACATGACCCTTTAAGATGGAGGTTAAAGCGGTTGCGCAACGTTTGCGTTAAAAAGCAGCTTTAAAGGCTGGAGTCACGTGAAAGAGCCTTGGAAGACGGAGCCGCACCACGTGCCCCGCGTCCGCCCGCGCGCTCACTATACAGTAGTGAACAAAACACCCACGACCTTCAGGGGGCACAAGACCACCACCACCCTCCGTCCGTCCGTCAGTCATCGTGACCTTTTAACACTCGACGACCTTTGCTCGATCTTAGCTGAACAGGAAAAGAAGGTTAAAAATAAAAACGCTTGCCACTCTGGGATTTCACTTTCGCTTTTCTGGAGATTTTTGCTTTTAATAAATAATAAAAAATAAAAATAAAAAAACGGCAATTTCCGGAAATTAGCAACAGTTTTGAGATTTGCATATCTGTACAAGACAAAACAATTTTCAGTTTTGATTGTGTCTGTTCCTTGGATTTTTTTTACTCCTTTTTGACTGTTTCGACTCTTTCTGCGATGACAAATTGGACTCAATTGTAGCGCTAAGCTAAGCTAACCCAGTCATGGTTTGTAGTAATATAAATTATTGTATTGTATTTAATTTAATCTTACTTCCAGTGTTATTTTGTCCCTGTTAAATGTCGCGGCGTGTCTAATGTTTCTTTAGTTCTGTTTTTGAGCCAATAAAAGCTTATACTGTAGCACGTCTGCCTATGGACCATTGTTTAACTTTATACACACGCACACGCACGCATATAGACAACATGTTTCCGTTTTTTTGTGATTGTTCCAGACTCCATACGGAAAAATGGGGGCTTATATTTACACGCATATTTGAAATTGGAGATTATATCAAATACGTCAAAAATGTGAAACAAAGGGATGCTTATATGCACGTTAATACAGTGTTTTTATTAAAATATTTTTTTAATTAATTTCTTTAATTGCAGAAGGCTCTGAAATGTAGCAACTAAAATGTCAAAAAAATCCCCGTAAATTCGGCCAAATAAAAAAAAAAAATGAAATCGAACCACCGTTATAAACACCCTCTGCGTATATACGGTGAAAAGTCGCTGGAGTATCAGACGTAATGAGAACTGGAGGCCTTTCAGCTTCTGGCTCTGGACCACTTGCCTGGGTCGATGTGAGTGGAGGTCTGCGGGGCAGGGATGAGCGGAGGAGGAGAGGGACTTGTGATGGCGGGTGCGTGAGGAAGAGGAGGATGATGAGAGCACCGGCCCGGCCGAGGCCGTAGAGGCGCGGGAACCGGGTGTGCTCAGGCTGATGAGAGAGAGCCAACAGAAATACCACACACACACAAAACCACACAGAGGGGTGTGTGCGCGTGTGTGTGTGCGTGTGCGTGAAAGAGGGAGGCAAAAGCAAACCATTAGAAACAACACTTCACACACAACTGCAAAATGCAATGAAGACAGTGAGGCCTGTACTGGTGGAGTGATAGAGAGAGAAACAAACGAGAGGAGAGCGAAAGAGCAAAATAAGAGAGTGAGGAAAAGAGCAGGAAAACAAATGACGAGAAAGAGAAAGAAAGAAGACAAAGAAAATGAGAACAAACGAGACAAATAAAAAGAGATGAGGAGAAAACGAAAAGGAAAGAGAGATCATAAGAGGATGAGGAGGAATATTGGTGAGAAAGATGGAAAACAAGAATGAGAAACAAAAATGAGACAGAACGAGAGGCAAAAAAGAGATACGGAGGAAATGGAAAAAAAGAAAAAGACAAAAATAAACTTTTGAAGACAGGTGAGAATAAGAGAGAAAAAGAGAGATAAAAAGAAAATGAGACAATAAAGAGAGATATGGAGAAAATGAAAGAGGGAGAGAAAGAAGACAGAAGGAAACATTTATAGAATGGAGAGAAAAGGAACGAGAGAAAAATAAAATCAGAGACAAACAAAAGAGTTATGGAGAAAATGAAAGAGGGAGAGAAAGAAGGTCGAAAGCAACATATAAAATAAAAAAGGAGAGAAAACGAAAGAGAGATAAAACCACAGAAATAGAGATGAGGAGAAAATGAGAGACTGAGAATGAGAGAGAAAGAGGTAATGACTGATGATTTCACAGAAAAGCACAAACAATAACACACACACACACACACACTATGGCGGGATTATCGGGGCTCGCGGTGGAGAAACAACATGCTATCACCTTGCTATGTGGTGGAGAGCGGCTAAGCCTATTACACTCCTCACAACAGAGTTAATGGTGTTTTTCCCCATCACAAGCCACAATAATCCAGTTAAAGCCACACACACACACACACACACACGTTAGTCACATCTGACGCCACACACTGCCGAATTCCTTCAGACGGACGAGTCAACACACAAGCAAATCAGACGGACGGACCACAAGCTGAAAGCCTGGAAAGACCCCGACACTTTTGTCTTTGTGCTTGGAAATACGATTTTTTTTTATTTGGAATAATCTTCTTTCCAACCTTTGTATGTTTCAAGCTTCAATATGTAAAATTGTGTACGATTATATAAAGTACAGTATGACGGTAAAACAGTGTCATATATAGTATGACGTGAAAAATGTAAATGCAAAAACGTTATTCGTATTTCAAAAGCACAACTCATGGGGTCTTTGACACAGAATTACACAAAATGAAACGAATGAAGGCATGTTCACACCAAGTCTGAAGTTACTCTAGGGAATATATATAATTATTAACATCTATTTTAATATTTCCAAGTGAGAACTAATAAAAACGGTGAAAACTTAGGCATTTTTTTAAATCATTCTCACAACTGAAACCAGACTCGGCGTGAACATGTCAGTGACATGAGATGGAATTCTCTGTCTGGACTCTGCTCTTCTTCACAGTCCGATCCATCCGACCATCTCTCAGATCTAAACGCAGCTAAATAATAACTGAGCTGAAATCAGTTCATGACACGTCACGATTCTGAGCGCCAGCACTAAGAAACCTCCTTCCTCATTATGTATGCATCGACTAATGAATATGCATAAGCGATCATCCCTGGTCTCTGCCGGTTGGACATTGGTTAGGGGGGTGTGGTTAGTGCAAAGGAAAGTTTCTGAAAGATCTATTTTGAGTCTAAATGTGACTGTGTGTGTGTGTGTGTGTGTGTGTGTGTGTGCGTGTGTGTGTGTGTGTGCGTGTGTGCGTGTGTGTGTGTCCGTACCTGTCTTTGCCGTTCTGCACTCCTAAAGTGGCTCTCTCTGAGACAGGAGAAGTTCTGCTGCGGCCCGAGGACAGGACACTGTTCTGAGATCACACACACACACACACACACACATAAGGAGCAGAATGCATTACAACGGCAAATGTTTGGCAAGTAACTACTTGAACTCACATGGAAAACACGAAGAAACGCTGAATGAGTTTAAAACGTGTGACTTCTCGCAATAAACGATCCTCGGGTGTTCAACAGATTCAATCACATTTTCACTTTAGCATCGGTTTTTAATGGAGTGTAAAGTTTTATTTCCGAAACATATTGGAATATTGTGGAATTACAACCGGAAAACTGAATGTAATTATATTGATGAATATTTGTACCTGAGAGCCGCACTGAGTAGAGTCGAGTCTTTTCACATAATTGTGTCTTTTGCATAATTGTTATTGATCATTTATTGGATTTGTAAATCCTAGTATTTTATTAGAAATTGTGTCGTTATACGTGTAGTAAGAGCTCATTTTATTTCCGCATTCATTATTGGAGTTAAATTGGTTTAGGTTCGATCAAAATGGAAGATCTTTTGTCTAAATTTTAAATTATAATTTATATATTATTATATTGAAATTTTTATTGAAATCATTTTTAGCATTATCATTTTTTTATATTTTTATATATTTTGCATACTTATAGATATTTCATATTTTATATATTTTTATACTTATAAAAATATATAATTATAAAGTATGAAAAAGCATAAAGTACATAAATCAACAAATTTTAAAGAATATGTACTGAAAGAAACTTCATAACTTAAATAGTAATTTTATCCAGGTTATAAAAAATGATAACTTGCCTTATGGCCAATTATGACTAATTATAACTATGATGTAAAACTCTGTAATTTTCAGAGAATCAATCCAACATACAACTACTCAGCTTTCCTTCTAAAATGACAGCCAGTTTTTATAATATGAAAGCTATAAATGCGTAGTTATAACAAATTCACAATTTCAATAATTAACAATCTCATTATAATTCTAATTATAATAAAACTTCAAGACTAAGAGGGGTATTGTGATATAAACAAGTACGACATAGAGAAACAAAAAAAGATTAGGAAAGATTAAAATCTTAAGAAAGTCAAAACACTTCGAAAAATGGGATAAATGATTTCATCACACAGTAGCATCCAAAATCTAACAAACAAATGGGATCCAAATTCTGACCATGATTTGTTTAACTCTTTGACACTTTGCGCTTTACATTCTAGGAAAAATTCTGATCTTAAAATCATCGGCTAATTTGCAAGAACGAGAGACATGAGACTAAGAAATCAGTAATTATGTTCAAAAGCTTCCTCCAACCAAACTGTAATTACGTGTTGTCCCAGTACAGGGAAACTCGCCATCGGACCAGTATTATTACAGCGAATGAGGTTGAGGGAACCAGAGAGCCTCCTCTTGACTTACAGTGGAGGGCGTGGAGCTCTTCTTGCGTTCACTGGAGATCACGGGACTGTGGGGAACTTTGGTGGAGCTGCTGGAACTCTTCCTCCCAGAATCCTCTGCTCCGTGCTTGCTCTCTCCCTGAGGTCTTTTCGAGTAGCCTGAATGGATGACGAAGAACGTATGTCACCGAGTCACGGCCAGATGAAATGACTCATCGGAGCTCGTGGTCGACTCACCCTGTTCGGTGGATCTTCTGACGGGTTTCTGAGTGGAGGAAACACTGCGCTGTACCTTATTGGGCGGAGAGGGGGCGCTGCTGTTGGTGAGGTCACTTCCTGGCCTTGGTTTCAGAGATAAGGTGATGCCCTCGTCGAGCTGCCCGTAAAGAACAAGTGTTTGATTTGATACCAGGACGTCAAGACACCAGTGAGTTCTCACCTCCGAGTTCCTGTAATCGAGCAGCAGAAACGTTGCCATGACTTCATCGTACTTTTGGCTGACCAGAGACCCCTGGATTTCCTCTTGATTGAAGCCCATCTGAATCATGATATCTGACCGGGCGACAAACCAAACCAGTGATTTCGTGGACATTTCGACATCGCGAATCTCGGGTTTGCGTGATCATGGAACCCATCTATCAGAGGTGGAGTAACGAAATCAAAATACTTTGTTACTTTACTTAAGCAGAATTTTGACTTATTTATACTTTTTTACCCCCCCCACACACATACTTTTTACTTCCTTTATGCGATTATCTGTCCTTCCCACTCCTAATATTTTAAAAACAGCTGCGTTTCTTCTAATTAATTTCGGTTTGTTTCACTTCTGTGTTGTCATCAAAAACATCCAGATAAATCATGCCAACTTGATTGTGGTTGGATGAGACGTGTAAACACGCATCGATCCAACGTCCTATTGGTTTAAATATGGTTATTTTGTTACTAAACTCCAATACAGGTCATGACAACTATATCAAGTAGGAGTTGGTCTTAAATATGAGGTTTTTGTTTTTACCATTACAACACTAGTCATTGTATTATTCCACTTTAAAACATCTACTGTATGCTTTTTTAACGTGTTTGCATTGCAATAAAATGCATTGATTTTCAGTAATTCTATACGCCAACATTTTAATATAACAATACAGTCCAATTATGTCCAAAAAGTCATTTTCCTTGCTTTACTTTTGCTTTTATACGTGTACTTTTATTAATATGAGTAGTTACCAAACCAGTACTTGAGTAAAAAGGTTGGGTTGATACTTTTGCTTCTACAGAAGTCTTTTTTTTTTTTTTTTTACTTTAAGATTTTTGGGATCTTTACTTCTACTTCAGTAATAGATGTGACTACTTTTGACAGCACTGCCACCTGTTCTCCGAGGGTCTTTATAGTCGGGTTGGGGCTCGATGTAGGGCTTCAGCTCTTCCTCCTCATAACCCACATTCATCCAGCGATCCTTCATGACTTGCTGCAGAGTCGACAGAGAAGACCAATAAGTAAAAACACAGGTAGTGTGTGTGTGTGTGTGTGTGTGTGAATCCAGGAACTTCACCTCTAAACTGCCTCGCTTGGTGGGATTAAGGATGAGAAACTTCTTCAGCAGGTTCTCACAGTCCGTGGACATGTAGAAGGGAATCCTATACTTTCCTCTCAAAACACGCTCGCGCAACTCCTGCGGACAAACGCGCCATGAGCAAAAAAAAAAAAAAACTCAACCATCCCGATGGAACATCAGCGCACCTTCAGGTTCTGCCCATCGAAGGGCAAGGAGCCGCTGACCAGCGTGTAGAGAATGACCCCGAGACTCCACACGTCCACCTCGGGTCCGTCATACTTCTTCCCCTGGAAGAGTTCGGGCGCGGCGTAGGGTGGGCTTCCACAAAACGTGTCTAGCTTATTGCCCACCGTGAACTCGTTACTGAAGCCAAAGTCTGCGATCTTTATGTTCATATCAGCATCCAGGAGGAGGTTCTCGGCCTGAGGGAGATGGAATTAGAATTTAGCGACACAATCGAGACGAGCACAAAACATTTTACGACTTCTCTGATGAGTTCTCTCTGCCCTTTGTGCTGCCACTCAGCAGCGACACGCCATCTTTAGCTGTGCACTCTGAACGAGGAGGCTGCGTTGCCTAGCAACAGATGCAGGTGCTAACCGGGCTGATTAAATACCACTTTACCAACCCAACCAAACTTTTACCACAAACACCCGGCGTGAACAGAGTGTGTTTATCTCAAGGGGGGGGGGGGGCTTCTGGACCAATCAGGAGAGAGATGTGATGTTTGTTCAGCCTCCAAAACTACCATTACATAAAAGAGTTTGGAGATGAGGAGATGAATTGGATCTACTGGATTATTCTATCTCTCTTCGAGCCGTCGCTGTCTGTTTGCTCACTGATCACTGTCACATTCACTGCTTAATTACACATATTGTTCTCTGTTTGTAAGGTCCGAGAGTGAAAAGCGCTTTATTAATAAACGACACTCAAAAACAACCGTAGACTCAAACTGTAGACTTGTAATAGCTCGGATGTAGCTTTGATATTTTAGCTAAAGTCAGGATATTTTCCTCGGATTAAATGATTATAACTCAAAATAAAATAAGTAACCTCTGAAAAAAAAGAAATGAGACAAATGTGTAAAAATAAATATTCATAAAGAATAAAAATTAAATGTGTTTATTATGCAAATTCACGCTCTTTTTGATTCTCTGATCTCAATGCACATGTCTAATATTTTATAATTTACACTTGAGAAATCTTAAGTGTATTATCACCATAAACTTTACATGAAAAACATTTGCTTTCTTTAAGCTTGGTTGATAAATGTAGAAAATATTTTTAAACTGAAATTAATGAAAAAAATTAAAATCATAATTCCGATTCTTAATTCGATAAAGTCACGATTCTTAATTCTTAATCATAAAATACTTAATATAATAGTGCAAAAATATAGAGAATTTCAACATTTTAAAATACAAAATATACAAAATATTCCATACGTCTTCTACGAAAATCCACATGAATACGCATAAAAACGGAATTTCCTTAAATATGGCTTTAGAAACGAAAGAAGATCTGAAAGATGAAGTACGATTCTTGACATGACTCTCACCTTCAGATCTCTGTGCACAATACACTTCTGATGGCAGTACTGCACGGCCGAGACGATCTGCACACAGAAAACATCTCAGTCAATCCATAAACTCATCAAAAGTAAAAATCAGAAGTTATCAAATCCATACATTACTGAAAATAGGCAAGAAAACCACATATTACACAACTAATTCCATCATTAATCAGACTTTGGATGAAATAAGTGAATTAGCGATGAGTGGAATGCCTTTACAGACAAAGGTCATATGATTCCCGCTTTAATAAAGACGTCACATGACCCTCAGTCTGTACGTGTCGCGGTCTGAACCGTCTTCAGCCGTGACTTCAGACTGACCTGTCGGAATTTGGCACGCGCTTCCTTTTCTTTCATCCTCCCGTGAGCAACCAGGTAATCAAAGACCTCACCTTGGGAAAAGAAAGGAAGAGAGCGTTACAACAGAAACTGGCAAAGGAAAAGAAAGACCGTTGAGTTGGTTAACACTCACCTCCGCTGGCGTACTCCATCACTAAATACAGCGTCTTCTCCGTCTCAATCACCTCAAACAGCTTCACTGGTGGGAAGAGGAGAAGGATGGTGACACATCTAAGCTTTTAACACACAGTTTACAATAGGAAATTACATTTTAAAACTAAACGACTCGTCTTTATGAACATGTTGCACTGACCAATCAGCATCTACGACTGACTGTGACAGGATCTTATTAAACACGATTCGCCAATCAGTGAAACACAAACACTGGTATGAATAATTATTTTGTTGTGAGAAACTTACCAGGCCATAAATCTCACTGATAAAAAAACATAATCAAATAAATGATATATTAATTATAAATAAATGATAATTGGATGTTGGAAAAAGTTGATGCTAATGGGTTACTGTACTACATGTTCGTAAGCGATTCGTTGTGTATATTTTTATATTCAAAAACGGCAAAGCACAAAACTTTTGCAATATATAATACATGTAATAATACAGACAATAAGCAAAGTGGAAATATTAAACATTTGTATACAATGAAAATAAAAAATATGTAAAAAAAAAAAAAAAGAGTTATAACGTACTACAGTAACAGTGTTAATTACAGTTGTAAAACATTGTAAATTCTAAAGTTTGTTTTTAAGTAATATATCAGTTGTGATTACAAAACACAAAATATGCACAATTTCTTACATAAAGTCGACAAACAAGCAATAAACAGCAGCAGTCCCGAATTTGTCCCACAAAACAAAGCATGAAAATCCTCATCGTTTCATTAATAAAAGATTCATACAAATCACAAGTAAATCATTAAAAGGGAGGAACACGCGGACCAAAAGACAGGCCACCACTTTCTGACATGAAAGCAGTGAAGGAAACAGACGATGCTGTTTTGTGTGTCATCATGAAAAGCTCCTAAACGGTTTCGGATCAATCGGCCGCGAGTGTAAAGCGATTCCCGCAAAGCCGCGGTGGGCCGCTGAACAGAAAGCGCACGCCACCCTTCCATCGCTTCCTGCATCCTCAAAGAGAGAAGGTCTCCTCTTTCATATTTCAGTTGAGCGCTTTGATATTTATGAGCACACGCGGAGAGCTAATGAGCGAGCGCTTCCATCAGGACCACCGCCCCCCCGATGGAGACCTCTGCAGCGTCATGCTCCTGTCAAGCTTTGAGCTGGAGAACATCAGGATCAACTAAATTCGCTGTTGGCAGGTCACAGGTACTGATCCGACCATCTTCGACGCGGCGGCATCACTCACCAATGTTTGGATGATTCAGAAGCTTCATGATTCTCACTTCTCGGAAGAGCTGAAGACAGAGGAAAACAGCAAAGACGATCAGATTATTAATCATTGACTTTATAAAGCGCATTCAATAATTTGATCAAACTAAAAACTTCATAAAATCCACCTTCACAAAAATCAAAAAGTCAAAAATTTAAGCGAGTCGCTAAAATGTCAGATTTGGTGTAATGATATGATAATAATTATTATCATAATTTCCTTGATTTTCAAGATATCATTTAAGTTGAAAAGCGTGTACAGCAATTTAGATTTTATTTAGAGGAAGTTGGTAATGTATTTTTATGCCTGTTATTACTTCCTCACGTTCTCAAAAAAAGGAAAAAAAAACACGTCATTAACAAACTCACTTTTTGAAGACTAGAAGAGTTGAGCTGCGTCTTGTCGATGATTTTCACTGCTACCTGTGAGAAAACACACAAACATTTGAATTGAAAAGTAGAAAAGCTTCAGTTTACAAACTCTGCTCCTCTTGGAGAACAAAAGCCCCGCCCATCTTTCATGCGGTTAAAACCCAAATGTTTCCCAATGATAATTATTTATGTCACAGGTTTACATTCATTGTTTTGAATTTTTGAATTTCATGTTTAAAACTCATTCAGGAAGTTTGCGAATGGTGTCGTTTCCTTTACGTCGAAAATAAAAAACATCATTCAACACATCTTAGCAACTTTGAGTTGGTCTTTAGCGACTTTGCGTTGGTCTCGAACTAAGAAAAGCGCTATATAAATAAACTTGAACTTGAACATCTCTGGGAACGTTCATCTTTAATTTTATTGTTTTAGAAATGACTGGGGTAAAATTAAAGTTCAACACCTATTAACCAGAATTGCCTGGTTAATAAACTCGATGGGAAACTTTCCTTTGGGTTCAGAGCAAAATGAAGCTCTTACACTGAGAAAACAAAAAAAAGTGTGCATCATGAAACAGCACAGACTGAGAATAACTCAAATGTCTTGGGTCTTATCAGTGAGACACATCCTGCACAGATCCTCCGACCTCGCTGGACTTCAGCGCCACAGATTAAACTTTTGGTTCGACAGGTCGACGGCGCTGGAAATAAATTACCTCTTTTCCAGTAAGGACATGTCGAGCCAGTTTAACCTTGGCAAAATTGCCTTTTCCGATGGTCTTCAGCAGCCGGTAATTTCCTATGTGCGGCTGCTCTTCTGCCGAGGTGGGGACCAGACTCCGACACCGGGGCGCGCTGGGACGCCCTCCGCCTTTGGCATCAGTCTGATGGATCAAAAGGTTCATACGGGTCAATTTCAGAAATTTAGGAAGGGAATGAAAGGTAGAATGAGACATTTCCTAGTCTGCAAACACACACTCCTTGACAATTACGCATCTCCGGTTTGACACACACACATCTCAGAGAAGACCACCGACGGACATCTTGTGCCGGAGCTGGAGGTTACGTAATGCGTCACATGCGTGATGTTGAGTTGATGAGTTGCTTTAGTGCTGCTGAACTCTCTCAATGTCCCTTTATCCTCCAAATTCCTTCATTTCGCTCGTGTTTGAACTTTCGGGTTTTCCCAAACACCACACAATTATATTTGTGTTCAAAAATAAAAGCCAAAAGCAGGAAGGAAAAAGAATGTCAGGCCTTAAGACACACATTAAATGGACTTACAAAGTCAAATTGCAAAGCACAGAAACAATAAGGGATAAAGACTCAATATATTATGTAGGACTCAATATATTAATCAAACAATTTAAAAGTGGCAAAATGTTAACAGAATAAAAATGTATTCATATTTATAACACATTTTTTAAAGCCACTGCAACAATGAGTCGGATAGAATAAAAATCCACTTTAGAAATCAATAAGTCTGTCATATTTTCTCCACATCAGTCAATCTCACAGTTAATTCCAGAAAAGTGTTGTCTTTAATTCATCGACACATTTCCGGCAGTTCGTAATGCTTAATGGATTACGTCAGAACTGAATAAATGTTGACCAGCGGTGGAAAATGATGGGATCAAATGAGATGTTTTAGTGAATAAAACAATTTGGATTTAATCCAGGATGTGTTCTTATGTCCCATAATCCCAACAATCACCAGAGAATCACCATCCAATTTAAGAATAAAGCCCAATTGCCCACTTTGCCCAGGTCACGGGTGGCAAAACGCATAGATCAAATCCGATTGGATTAGATTAAAGCAGATTATGCTAGATTAGATTAAAGCAGATGGGCTTATTCGATGAAGGAGGGGGGGGGGTAGTCATACAAAGTGCTAAAAAGAGGGAGTGCGAATGGTGAAAGTGAAAAAGGTGGAAAAGAAGAAAATTGGGAGAAAAAAGTGAGAGACAGAGAGAGAATCAAAGAGGATGAGAGAGAAAAAAATTAGGAACCTTTTTTTTAGATAAGATGGGATGAGAAAAATAGCAGGATAGATAAGATAGTAAAATTATGTTATAGTTAGTATATAAAGTAAAATTACGATTATGTTTGTTTGTGTTTATTTACAATGATTTATTTATAGAAGTGTGCTTATTTGTTTATTGAAATCCTCTCTCTTCTCTCTTCTTGTTAAATGCACTAACCCCGCAGTGGGACAAAATAAAGGTATTTTCATTGGATTACGTTTCATATTTCATCATTGTTAGTGGGGATTAAAATAAATAATATAATATTCAGCATGCATCATCGCTATTTTACGCTCTAAATTTAGCAACTTTCACCTCGTCATGCAGTGTGTGTGTGTGTGTGTGTGTGTGTGTGTGTGTGTGTGACTTCCCAACAGTCCGCAAAGATTTGCCAGGGACAAAGTGCAAATCTGTAAAGCACACGCTTGACGCTTGACGTCCGTGTCGTCGCGTTGTCTTCAGGTTCTCACGTGACGGCCAATAAAAAGAAATCACGGCGATTACAGGAAAGGCCCGAGCCAGAGGAGTGAGCTCAGGTAATGTGAGTGGAGAGCGGAGGTGATGAGAGCCGGAGACGGAGGTGATGACAGCTACAGAAGTGCTGGTGTGAGATCAGATAGGCCGCGTGAGCCTGTCACGGGGAAACTGATGTTCACCAGCAGGCCTGATATCAATCCATCACTCATAAACGCCACAGAAACACTTGAGCGCGGTGACGCCACGCAGATTAACAACGGCGCACCTCTTCAGCTTATCTTTTGTTTCCAGAAGGGCACGAGGACCGGGTCACGTGTGCACACACACGCTTTTAACCATGAAAAACTGAAACAAAATCCGAAAGTGGATAGCGATCATCGCTCTGATGCTGACGGCAGATTAGGAGTCAGATTAGGTTATTAGTGAGTTAGATGTTCCTTACTTAAACAGTTCCTGACTATTAGTGATCTTCGGTTTATTACTACTAGTTTAAATAGCTGTCCAGTCACAAACTGGTCCTCAGTGGTTTGTCCTAGAATCTAAACACGCAACCTAGATTAAAACTTTTCTCGACTTTTATACTTTTTATCCAGTTTCTAGTTGCTTTTTATTATGTTATTTATTTCAGACTGACAAATATTCCATAAGGTGAACAATAAGATACTTCTACAATTATCGTACAAATGTCGGAATTATCAAAGTCTTATGGGAAATTTCCAAGTGGTTTTTAAATTCTTCTCCACATATATTTTCATCGTTCGTGCTAAAAATGTCATGCATTGCTAACTTTAAAAAATGAATTTAAATGGTCTGGAGACTTTAATTGGACTTTCATCTTCATCCACTGTAGTCAACTTCTTCGTCGCTATTTTACTCTTTTAGTTATTAGAGTTTGGGCTTCATAATGTCTGAATAAGTTTAAACTTTTTTGCCATTTCCTCCTTTCTAACCGGGTCAACTTTAAACTTTCTTAAACATACTATACGTAAAACATAAACAAACGCACTTGGACAACATGCAGGCCGTTCTGTTTAAATACGATGCTTTAGATGAGCCATCCCCATCATTTCTTCAGGAATTGCATCTAGTTTTGCAACTAGGCCCAAAATGAATAGGAAGGGATTAGCCAAACAGATTATTTACAACCAAAAATACATCCTCCGGTACCTAGTGTAGTATTAGAGATCCGAATGAAGATCAGATGATGTCTTGTAGTAAATTACACCCTGTGACAGCAGGAGAAGATTCTCCGTGACAGTGGCTGTCGGCGTCTGAAACTCTTTTAGCTTCGCTGGGAGTCGCTCGCTTCATCGCTCAACCCTAAATACCGTCTTCAGCAGCGGCTGCGAGACTCTGGTTCAGCTCGGCAGGAGGTTCTGGACAGCTGATGAGAAGCAGAGATCTTTAAATAGAGCTCAGGCTTGTGCGAGTGATATCACCAGCCATTCAAACCCACCGTCTGAAAACGGGGAAAAAAAGTTGATGCGAAAATATGTTGAGTGATACAAAGTGTTGGGAGTGAGTGTCTGCTTCTTTGTTGGGAAGCAGAATGATAAAAAGATCGGAACAACGGATCGTGTGATGAAAAAAATATGCAAATGTAAACATATAGAACAGCAATGTTTTTGCTCTGTGAAGCCGACACAGCAATTTGATGTTGTGTGACTCTGGCGTTCTTCTTTTTTGACTGTTTTCTTTCTGTTCTAAAGCTTTTGCGTGCTGGACTTGTTTTTAGGTGTTAGCCGTTAGCACGGATCTACCGGATGCAATATGGTCGTGTCAAATATTAATAATGATATTTATTCCTACTTCCAATAAAAAGCTTATATGCATGTCTGCCTCAGGAACCATTATTTAAAAAAAAAAAAAAAGAACTAGACAGAAGCGAACCACTGCATGAAGACGGCGTATTTCCATTTATTTGTGATTACTCCTGATTTGAAATAAGGATAAACCTCCCAAGTTTTATATAATATATATAATATCCGCGTAATTACGTTATTTACACGTATATTTTACCTTTTCTTTTTAATCTGTAATAAACTCTGTAAAATTCTGCAAAAACTTCATCTCCACACTACAGTTTCATTTTTTAATCTGTGTCTCACAGTCGGAGACAAACGAGTGTCACAAGTATAAAGTTGTTCAGCCCCACCGTGTGTCACGAAGTGGAACTGCACGTCACTCGGCTAATCTAGACCTGAAATAGTATCACATGGTGTACTAGCCACTTCAGAAAACAGTTACAAATTAGCCTGATGCTCTTAATCTGGTAATCTGGTGTTCAAACTACATCATTTTAGGTTTCACACACACACAGGAAACGCTCCAGAATTTTCTCTTGTTCGGTTTAAAAACACACAATAGCTCTTGCTCAAATCTGGCATGTTTTTACAGCAGCAGTCGCTGGGTCGTGATTTCACCGTTGCCATGGCGACCCGTTGTTCGCTCCCTTTGCCATCCTCTCTTTTCTTTACCTTTTCCAAAGGACAGCCCTCTATTCTCCCGTCTTGCACTGTCTATTTATTCCTCCCTCCATCTCTCAATCCTCTCTTTCTGCGGTGCAAGTGAAACTGGGCGGAATGTTCCGAGCCTGAAGAATGAAGCACATCCCTGCCTAGAAAGAGAAACTTTTTATTTCCCCTCACAACACACAGATGTGGTCACACGCCCGGCGAGCGACAGTCACGATGAAGAGCTATAAATACATTCCCACCTACAGCTTCACCATCCCTCTTTCTCTATGTCTCTCTCTCAGCGTTTCCTTCAAAACCAGCTTGATATAAACTTTCCTCTTATATGTTTCAAGCCGTACGCTTTAATAACTCCAAACTGGTTTTGACAGCTTACTTCACGCTTTGTTTAAACATTTTTGAATGTGACTCCATTATGTAAGCAAGTTCAAATCTACGCACATCACCATCCTCGGTGTTTACGCCACTTAATAAATGCCTCATAAGAATCAACGAATCAGGTTAAACCAAGAAATAGTTCTCAGATGTGGACGTGCAGAATCCACATTTTCTGAAACATCCATCCATTCATCCATTTTCTGAACTGCTTTTCCATTGGTTGGTCGTGGGGAGCTGAAGCCAATCAAGGCGGGACACACCCTGCACTGGTGGCCAACCAATCACAGAGCAGGACACACAAACACATTCACACTCACACCATTAGACAATTATTAAGACTCTGGTTCTCTTAAATGCTCATGTTTTTGAATTGCACAATGAATAATGGAGACTAAAAGGAAACCCACACAGCTCAAGAAGAACACGCTTTACACAGAAAGGTCCATCAAGCTAGAGCACTACAACGCTCACCAGAATGATCAAAAACCAGATTGTAGTAGGAAAATCTGCTGAAATATTTGGAGAACATTTTGGGAGAAGATTAACCCCTTTTCACATCACTAATCCAACAATACGGAAGAAAAAGAAAGGGAAGGAGGAGGCCTGGAGGTAAAGAACAGACCTGCATAACTCACAGTCTCCATTTAAAAGTCTGAGAAGAGCCGATGGCGCAAACAGATGGAGTCTCTTCCTCGCTCCTCTTCATCACACCTCTCTCTCTCTCTCTCTCTCTCTAAGATCAATATATGGCTCAATCTCTCCAAGCTCTAAAGGCGGCCAACAGTGAATAAATAATCCAACATTAATGCACTCTCTCGCAATGGTCATCAACTTTACCTTTAAAATTAGAGCTGATCAACATCCAAGCTGGATCGTTATGGCAAAATTATCCTGTACAATGAATTATAAAATAAATACACATTTTATTTCATATAAATGTGAACTGGTCACATATTTATTAACTTTTAGAACTGGTTACTTCATCTGTTTGGCCAATCGCACGAAGCCACTTGTGCCATGCTTCCTGACTTAGAAAAGATTAATTTGTATTACGTCGGTTTATGCCAGTATTGTCGAATAAATCAGATGGCATTTATGTTTTGCTTTTGTGCAAAAAAAAAAAAAGTTGAACTAACGTTTTTGAAGAATTGTTTTGCATTTTAAATGTATTATAACATAATCATTGAGGTAATAAATGTGATGTCAGTGTGGGAAGTCGTCAAACTCTTTTTGCTTAACTACACAAACACACACCAAGATTTTATCCAAGTGTTTTGTCCTGCGGAATGATGGGAAAATTTGATTTTTCTGGCAGCGTCTCTAACTTTTAAACAATTAAGCTTCCACACGACTTCAACACAATTCAAGATTCTCTATTATTCACTTTTCTCTGCTGCAGAATGTCTCAAAGCAGTTCTACGGGGGGGGAGTACTCACTTAAATAAAGTGACACTTTTAAATAAAATCGCTATTTTAGCTAGTAGAGGTCAGCATAGAGGTCACAAATACTTCCATTGACAAAAATGTATCAATTACTATATGAACTGCTGAGTTTGATGCCATTACCATTCGCTGATCGCCAATTTCCGTTGATTATTTATAATCTATGAGTGAATCAGCATCAAGCTCGGAAAAACACTTCCACTATCAAGCACTTCTTCAAATCAATTCTTCATAAAAGATAAAAACAGGCCTCATGCGTCTCCTGTGTCTTTGCCCGGCTCAAACACACACACACCTACATGACGTCAGGCGGGTGAAATCAGAGAGACGGCCTCGACACTCCCTGTACTTAACCTCAGACCCAGCGCAACTGGAAAGGCCTGTTCACGCGCACAGACTCTGGACCCGATAAAAAAAAAAAGGGCAAAGCCGTGTGTAAATGTCTGATCCGCTGAAGGTCAGGAGCTAAAGCGGGTTTGTAGTTTGCAGGGTTTATGGTGTGGGATTAAGCGTGTGTTTGGCTCGGACGGCCTGACGTTCTCCCGCACATCCGCACTTTACTCAAAAAAAGAAGCGGGTGTCTTCGTTCTGTTGAGGTGTGGTTCTACCGCAAAAATATCAACGCCAGACAACGCGTGTGTGTAGCTATGGCAACGTCCTTATATTTAATATTCAAATATAGTGGGTTAATTGGACACACGGATTGGCTCATTTGATTATTAGGTGTTCAAGCCCTTAATACTGGAGAAAATAAGACGACACGTAATGGGAAAATGTCATTTTGGCCTTTACTGTTAGAAACACACCTAATCGAGAAATCGCAAGTCAATAGAAATTAACAAACAAAAAAAATGTTTGTAGGCAATAATTAATAAAGAAATAAATAAATATCTTTAGGAACAATCAGAAACTGCAGTATATGAAACTGGTCAAATTATTTACAATGCTTTTAAACATGCTTTTTCAGCTGTTACATACTATATAAAGTCGATAGAAATTGCCAAAAAAATATATATATGTAGGTAAAAATGAAAACATTAATACAAAAATAAATATCTTTATGAATAACCAGAATCTGCAGTATATGAAACAATATAAATGATTTATAATGTTTTTAAACATACTTTTTCAGCAGTTACATACTACATAAAGTCGAAAGAAATTAACAATAAAAAATATATGTAGGTAAAAATGAATAAATTAATGAAAAAATAAATATCTTTAGGAATAAGCAGAATCTGCAATATATGTAACTGTTCAAATGATTGATGTTTTTAACATGCTTTTTCAGCAGTTACACATACTACATAAAGTGAACACAAATGAACAATAAAGGAAACAATAAATGGAAAAAAAGCATGTAGGCAAAAACGAATAATTAAATAAGAAATACTTTTTTTTACGAAACCTGCAGAGCCACTGCTGCCTAAAACAAGACGTTCCTCCAACAGGCAGCGACAGGAAAATCTCCAGAAATGCCGAGATGTTGTTTCTGTGGCGTGTTAGGACAGACGTTCCGCTCGAATGTTGTTCGTTTCAAACTACAGCTCAAAAATATAGAAAACCTGAGAACAAACTGGGAGATTTTGCTTTACCCAGAAACAAACTACTGGATTATGGTAATATTGAGCACTAATAACAACTATTGGCGGGAGACAAAGATCAAGTGTGTGTGTGTGTGTGTGTGTGTGTGTGTGTGTGTGTGTTTGATCAGCATGTTGATCATTTTGATGGGTGGGATTCATGCTGGGACAGATAAAGCCTCAAAAATAGATCAAGTAGAATTATAGAAAATGTAGCAGCTAATAATCAACAACAACCAAATGATAACAAAACCATGTAGAAACAATACCTATGTTATTATATAAATACTGTACATATTAATACAAATATGTGAATATACCTTTTTTTAACTATTAGTCATATTCATAAATCATAAATCTGTGAAGCGTCTGAACTACAGTGTATTTGACTTGGTTACATCATCCAGAGCTGAGGAGAGACGGGCCGATCCCTCTGATGTGGTCAGACCCCTGTGTAGTGGGTGAAGCCACAGGACCAGAATGAAAGCACTTTCCAGCAAGCGGATTACATGCTGATGCCCAGCCTTGTCATTTCTACAGTAATGACTGTGAATCTAACTTTATATTCCAACCATTCTGATCGCCTGACCGCTAGCAAGTGAGAAAGTTCCACGCTATCATAATAAGTGTGTGTGTGTGTGTGTGTGTGTGTGTGTGTGTGTGTGTACACATACATACACCGAATCAACAGCTTATTTACCTCATGACATTCTAGAACTTTCCTTTAGACACAAAAGGAGGACAATAACTTATTTGGATATGGAATATTCAAATGTGCAATATCGATGTTTAAAGACTTTGCAATATTAAAAAGACACATTGTTTGGGATGGAATTTTTATAATTATTGTATTTCTTCCACTGCAACAGTGGATAAAAGTAATTTTTTTTTTTTTTACATTTTATATTAGATAATTATATATTTATCTCGTCTTCTTCATTGTGAACAGGTGCTTTATGCAGCTTAGTACTTAATGTATTACTTTATTCTACTCTTGACATTTTCAATATGATTAATGTCTTAATAAAAGTAAAAGCAAAGTTTTTCCACATTTGCTATATTTTTTATACTATAATAATAATAATAATAATAATAATAATAATAATAATAATAATAATAATTATAATAATAATAATACATTATCAGGTACATCCTAATTTTTGAGACATGGCTTGAACACCGCAATTTCTGCCTGGAGCTATACACTTTCCTATTAGAATTGTGTACAAACACCTCTAAACTTACAACTCAATGCTAAATTTGCACAAAAGAGTATCAGAAACCAGACAACATTTCTAATACAGAAAGAAGGTTCCATAATGCCCCTTTTTTCTAGTCGTTTTTTGGACGACGGGCCAAATTTGCCGAGCATCTGAGAGGATTACATGGCCAGCTCTAGTTCCTGCAGATCAGCTTCAGTTGATAATTTCAGGATTAAATGCACGACAAAAGGCCGGCATTAAAAAAAATGGTGTTCTTCTGCTGAAATGAGCGGCCAAGCGAAGCGAGAAAAACTAATGGAGTAAATTACTGCAGTGGAAAACTGAGAGTCTTTGAGACTGATCGGGGTCAATGGACCCAGCAGAAACCGGTGGTGTGATGGAGAAAGTCCAAACAAAAGCCCACCCAACTGAACCCAAGCATTTTCAAGACTTTTCTGAAGCGTAAAACAGTGAAACATTAAGAGAAGTGAGACAGTAGAAAGCAAAGTAAACCCGAAGCTGGTTAAAAGTTGATATATACTGTATATACTATATAGTTCAAACAGTTGCATTACTTTTACACAAAATCTCACGCTCACACACTTTGCAATATGCATTTTCCCGATCATTATAAGTATAGATTATAAATTGGTTCAAGGTCATTATAAGTATTAATAGTGGCTGAAAAGATGTTTATCAAACCTACAGTCCTCAGAATACACTACTATTATGTATTTGATAATATATTAATAATATATTTAAATATATACAAAATATATTTATAATTATTAATATACTGTTACACACAAGGCGACTTTCACATCGTGGCAACGTTGTTAAAAATTAAATATATGTGTGAATAAAAACAGGAAGTATAATATATTGTTTATATATGAATTATAATAATAGAATTAGACGGTGAATAAAACCATATTTATTTCAGCTTCTTTTCTCTGTCTTGGCAGCTCATAGGAAGAAAAATACTTTTCTAAATTCGAGTAAGATTTATTTCTTCAAGCGCTGATATATCGGGATCTTGACCTCACCCATGGTCAAAGCCATTCCAATGCTCAAAGACACACAATGCAGAAATCATTTGCTGATGTGACGCGAGAGAAGGCGCTGAGATGCCACAGATCTGGAACACAAGCTTGTGATGACCGATCACAGCATCAGCAAGGTGACACACACCGTTATTGATGAGGAGAAACCCCTGAGTACACACTGACTGGCGTGGTGGACTTTAATCGCACAACTATTCAACACTGCCACACAAAAAAGTGCCAAGTCATCAACACAAACACACAATAAACCCGTGTTCCATATGCAAAGTTCCAATCCGGCACCTGAACCAACACATGATGGAGAATGCAAAACAAAAGCACATTTCCATACCTCTCCTCCTACACAGGGAGAAGCTCACCCACCATCCCACTTGATCGACGCCTATGATTCATTCCTCACACTTCTATCTGCTGAGATACACACACTACCACCATAACGAAATCCTGACATGGCTGTAGAATCGCCCACCGGAGAACACACATTCATCATGTGTCACACCAACATCCCTCAGATTGGCTTGGGAACCGGAAGGTCGGCTATTCTCGCTTTGAACCAAATCCGACAACTTCTGGAATTCTGATTCGGAGAAACTTCTGGAATCTCTGGACTCTTCTACGTATTCCTCTTACGCCTGAGAAAACCTAACACGCTCAACATTGACAATAGTTATATGAAAAAGCCTGGAGATTTCTCTTCATTTCCATCATGAATAAAAAACAGTCAGGTGAATGAAAAACACAATGTCCAATTCCCAATTTCAGGAGCATGGGCCCCACAATGCCCATATCTGATCAATAATATAGTCAACCAAGCACCTAAGAGCTCCATAGATGTGAAGAAATGAGAAGGTTCTTTAACCAAAACGACATCATCTGAAAGACCAAAAGACATTGGAGAGGATTAAACAGCGTGTGGAGATGTTTCTCACCTGGCTTGAGGAATTCTCGATCACGCCAACTCCTTGAGCACGCGTCGACATTTTCAGCCAAGGGTTTGAAAACGGGTCAAGAGGGGAAATAAAAGCTCAACACCCGCGTTCAGAGGTTGACAAGCATTAAGAAGCTTCTTATTGACGACTGTCGGTCGGTTTGGCTCCAACCTCAACTAGCCACGCAGTCACAGATCAACAAGTTGAAGCCCGACATCAATCCATACGTCGAGCGGGGCAAACGCGACATAAAGTTGCGATGGAATCCAGTTTGAGTCAATCAAAAGTCCCTAATGCGGATCTCCGGGTTTCTGAGTTGGAAACTGCTTTTAAATCAGCAGATCAACCGAACGCGTGAGATTCTCGTTTGTGCGTTTCCCTCACGGGTTCGTTACTGGCGATTAATGCGCCAAATGATGCCGATTTATCGTTATCTACGCGAGAAATGTCGCGTATTAGGCCAAGTGAAAGATCACAACGTTACCGACCTTTAAAAAATAAAGCAAAGTGTCAACAAAGACTGAAAAGCCACTCAGCCTGTAAAGGGAGGAACAAACTGGGGTTAAAAGTCGGACGAGAAGGAAACAAAAACACTCCCGGAGAAAGACTTGAGGACGTTAGTTGGTTTTCAAAAAATAATCCCGAAAATCCCTCATGATCCACGAAACCGTCTTCCGCCACTCACGGGATTCCTGTGAGGAAAATGGAAGGCAATTCTTGAATGGAAGTGGTCTGGCCGAAACAAAACAAACAAAAAAAAACTTCTCAACAACAACGTCCAGTCATGTGTTACAATCCATGATCGATTCGGGCTGCGGTGGGAAGCGGGGCGGCGGAGGCGTCGTACTGCGGCCGAGCTGCTCGAACGCTCGTGCCTGATACCGGAACAAGCGCGAGAGGCAACATGGCCGATCTCCGGAGCGAGCGGAGCGGAGGGGGCAGGCAGGCAGTGAGGGGAGGGACGGCGGCTCCGGCTCCTCCGCGCGCGGATCCCACAGGCGTCATCACTCACATACTGCGGTATTCGCTGGCCAGACGCGCCGCGTAGACGCCGGGTGACATCATGTGGCCGTTGTTACCGTGAAGATTCTGGTGCTCAAACAGTCTCTAGAGATTTCCAAGCCTCTCATCTTTTTAAATGTATTTTTCTTGTTCTAATGAGCACATTTCATACGTATAAAATCTTCAGGTAACCCGTGTTTGTTGTGATTATATGCGATGAAAAGCTCCATCGTGCTCCAATTATTGCATCGTCGCAATAATTACAAATAACTTGAGTATTTTACTCCAAGAACCGAGAAAAGTGAAAAACAAGAAACTCTTTATTTGTGAGGTTTTATTTCTAATATAGAAAGGACATTTAACATCTCAATGTTTCAAAATGCAGAAAAAAAAGAACAAAAAGTCCATTTCAGTCAAACTCAAATGTTCAAAGAAAGTGCAACCAGTACCTTCAGCACCCTGCAGATGGTGATATCGCCTTGTCTGCCCAAGAAATTAAGCAGAGTAGAAGATGTATACTTGTGCGCACAATCAAAATGTTCTTGAGTAACTTAAGAATCTTTTCCAATGTTGTGGAAGAAGTTCTGACATATTGACCATCTCACTGACTTAAGAGTACTGAAACTCAATCACAAATCTAGTCAAGTCGAGAGTAAAAGTTGCTTAATTGCTTGATACTCAGTACAAGTACAAAGTAGCCAAAATACTTAAGTACAGTAACAAAGTACAAACTCTAGTACTTTACATCACTGGAAACAAACAAATATTGGTTATAAATATATAAATGTAATATAAATATGCAAAATGTAAAATAATATAAATGTATTTATACGAGTACATTTCTTCTTAAACAAACTCGATGAAAAAGAGAGAAAAATATCCTGGGGTGAACCGCTCAATGGAGCCGGTCTCCTTTGTCATTCCAAATTATAAATATGTGACGGTGGTTCTGGAGGTGTGAACGTGAGTCAGTGACCACATCCATCTCACGGACCACACAGAACCACGTCAAGCCCTGCCCAGTGGTCCAGTGACCCTCATCCAAGAGGCAGGATGAAGAAAACAGGACCTTTAATAAATTCATTTTCATTTTCAATTTCATTTTCAATTCAAATCCCATACAGTTTAAAGTCGTGCTCCGTGCCCTTTCGTATTTTATTATTTTGAAAAATTGTCCATTTACAAAAACAACAAAAGAATGTGACATGTCTAGAACAGAGAAGATTGCTTTATTTAAGAGGTAACAGCCTCAAATTTACATAGCCTTGCTGACAAGTGTAAAAAGCAAAGTACAAGCCATGAAACGTTCAAATGAAATCTATAAAGCAATTAGAAATACTAATTCGCTCTTATTAAAAATAACTTTCTTACCCTTTTTTTCCTCTAAAGAATATAAAACAACCAATCAAGCATGTCATTTAGCACCAAAATTGTATAAAATCTAAACGAAAATGGCATTTGTTTCCTGGTTTACAGCAGCATACCTTTAGAAAAAAAAATATTCACTTTTCTATTGCTAATGTGTGACCACAAGACACTTCTGACTGTAACTAGTGTAAAAGGTTTGAACCTATTACAGAGTTTTCATATATTAAAATGAAATTTGAATGATGGTACATGTATTTTTTAATGTTAAAATCAATCACAAACACTATATAAAAAGAAAAAAAGATCCTATAGAGGGAAATATACCTGAAGTACCTTTCCTGCAACCTATGATATAAGAATCACTTGATTCACAATCTTTCTGTACAGTTTTCAGCTATAAAATTAGAATCTAAAGAGCGGCATTCCAGGTCAATGCAGCAACAATAAAATCAACACAATGTCTGCGAAAATTCCTGAGCATCACACTAAAAGCTCTACAGCAAGTTTGCAAAGAAGCCCTGACTGGGGAAGCATAGAATAAAAGCAATGAGTACTGTACGTATACAAAAAAAAAGCATTAGCATTATCTTAAAGCATTCGATCGTCTAGCAGCTCCGTCACGGGCATAGTGAGAATGTCTGAGAAGAAAGCGCCTTCGTTGTCTCCTCCACCAAACACCAGCATCATCTGTGCGTCTGTGTCGGAATTCTCCTCCTCAAGCTTCTATAGGGTTCAAAACGGGACAAATAAATGTTATAAATCTGTAAAACAATGGTCCTTGATTAGGAATTAGTGGATCTTTACCCTTTTGGATACGGAGGGCATGGTGATGATGGAGTGTCCGGCTCTGGGGACCGAATTCAGTGATGGAAGAGTCAACGAAGACCAGCAGCTGGTGTCTGGAATAGTCCGTCAAATTAATAACTTGTATGTATTATATTATGTTTATTTGACTCACTGGTCAAATCACAATGGAAAAATCATCATGTATATATAAACATAAATGGCTCTCTACTGAAAATGATTCCTAATGTATATTTTAGCAATATCCCTCAACGTGCAATACCCCAAAAAACAACTGCAATTTCTGTTCTCTGCGGTAAAGTTTAGTCTGTATTATATTGTCATAGACGTACAATTCTGGACTGTACGGTAATTATTAATACACGTTGCACTGAATGATGCTATAATTTCATTGTACTTGTCATGTGTATAACAGTGTATGTGCACAGTGACAATGAAAAAAAATAAATAAATCCCCTAGTGGAATTAATAAAGTCTATTCTATTTTTTTCCACTTTAACACAGAATGGACTTTAATAGAACCCTTGCTGGTTAAGAGTTGCTTTATATTTACCAGATTGTTTGGAATATAACGTGCACTTCTAAAATTACAAAAACAATAAAAAAAGAGAATTTGCATAACATTTCAAAAATTCTCTTTTAAAATAAATAAAAACTCAAAAAAAACCGGGAGCCTTATGTGAAAAAAGATGAGCAAAATAGATGTGTATTAATGCTGCACCTTATATCCAAAAAATACAGTTGGATTAGGCAATACTTAAGCATCAAACCTGCTTTACCTGTGTTAAAAATGAAGGTGTCGCTCAGCGCGTTGTTGCCGTTGTAGCCGCCGTGCACCAGGAAGCGTGAATCCGACAGGACGGCGTAACCGTGCCAGCTGTGGTACAGGAAGCAGAGGTCAGACGCATCACGAGAAAGCGATTAGCGTTATTATAGCGCAACTCCTCAGATCAACAGAAATGCTCTAATATCATGTTTGCTGTCAAAATCGGCTTAAGACAAATTATCCAGAGTCTTTAGTCACTGTGCGAGCGAAATACCTTCGGGGAGACGGGGCTGTTCCACTCGTCTTCACAGCGGAAAACTCCATTAAGCCTGAAACACCATGTGACAATGTAATAAATTAATTACAAAAACTCACAAGCTGCAACTAAAATGAGTGCGAAACAGTGCCACAAGCAGTATAACAAAATCAAAATATTGAGTATCGAAAACAAAATGTTTTTATTGTTAAAATAATCTTTAGTTTTCCCAGCCATTCTAATCACAACAATGATTAATTTGATTACTTTACCCATTAATTTTATTCATTTACATCCATTATCATTCTTCGCTTGCTCACTCACTCACTCGTCAAATACACAGTCAATGTCAAAATCTGCTACATCTAGACTCATTGGAATGTTCGTTACATGATATAAACAATTCCCAATAATTGGACCGGCCTCTTATTTGTACCAATTCCTAGTCCAGAATCAAATTCCATCACCTAAGCTTACAACTATTCACTTATTTGAACCAAAATGATTTGTAGCTGATCAAACTGATGAACTGTGTCCATCATCTCTGTGGAAGTGAAGATGCTCACCGAGGTCTAGCGCGTGCATGTCATTGAAGCACACGGGAGTGTCCCAGCCTCCGAACACAAAAATCCTCCCCTGCATCACACAAGCCGAATGCCTGGACAAGACAAAACACTCACGTCACACACACAGCTAGAAAAAGATCCGAGAAAGATCTTTCCCACACAGATCTGGGAAAAGGCTGGTACCCGGAGCGCGGCGCTGGCTTGTCTCCGTTCACGATGGGCTGATACCAAATGGCCATTTCAGGGTTAAAGATGTATATGGAGTCGCTGCAGCCATCGGGTTGTGGATGTGGGCGAGGAAACACTCCTCCAAAGACGAAGAGTTCTCCCCGGAACATGCTGCAGCTGTGGTAAGCCAGCGGAGGCACTTTCCCCTGAGCCTGAGGAGGAACCAAAGAGTTAAGAAAATATAACCAAAGAATAATAAAACTCTCGTCAACCACGTCTAAGAATCAGGGTTCCTACACTTTCTGAAATGTAAAATTCCAAGCACTTTCAAGGTCCATTTTCGTGTTTTTCACGTTTTCTTGTCCTCATTCCAATTCGATGCTAAGTCACTTAATTTTGTATTGTTTTTTGTTTTAAATAAAAGTTTAAATACCAATACTATTTGTACTACTATTATAATGTTAAATAATAAATTAAATACTAAAATCTGAAAAAAATTCTCTAACGCAAGGCCCCAGTAAAATTATCAGACGTCGACCGGTCCGTGACAACAAAAGGGTTGTGGATCACTGCGTTAACGCATTAACATTTGTATGTGCTAAAGTTTAATCTAAAGTTCAGTATGAACATGGCGTCGAAATCTTGCACGACCAATGATATCACTTGTGGACAGAAAATAAGTTTTATATCAGAAAATAATTCAGGTGGCCGTCGCGAAGCATTTTTCCGTTCATCCTAGCCAAATCTCACGCATTCTAAACAAAGAGAGGCTTGGCAAAATAACACCAACCCTGAAAGAAAACACCAACGAAACAACAGTTAAAAATTGATGATTGAAACACAGTCTTATAGTAGTAGTTAAAGAAGTTGTGGGGGTGTCGACATCTAATAAAGAAACCGCACGCTCGGCCTAAGTTCTGGTCCGGTCCCGAGGACTTGCACTTAACCGGATTCCACTGTTTAACTAAATGTTCAAGCACTTCATTTCAAATTCAAGCATTTTCAAGGCCTTGAAAACACATTATTGAAATTCAAGCATCTTCACGCACCCGTAGGAACCCTGAAGAATAACCTTCAGACAAACCTCGACGAGAGTCCAGCGCCAGCTCTGAGTGTCGAGGATGTGAACGTCGTTGAACCATTTCTTGTGCTTGGAGCCTCCGAACACAAAGATACGCTTGGATTCGGGGTCGTAGGTCACCGTGTGACCGATACGGGCTTCGGGCGTGGGTCCTTCAGCCAGGGTCTCAGCAGGAACCCAGGAAAAGTCCTCTAAAGATGAGTTGTACGTTAGTGAAGATTAAAGTGGATATTTTAAACTGGTCTAGTTGCCAAAACGTGGGACTATTCAATAAGAGGCAGAATTCTGAATAGTATTTGATGATCGTCACTCGTGAAAAAATTATTCTAATATGAATCATAACCCCTTCATCTCAATGGATTAAAATGACGTGCTGATGAAATATGTATTTGAATATTGAAATAAAAGCAAGTAGATAACACCGTTGTGGGTTTTTTTGGGTTGCTGACCTGTGCACAGCTTCCAGATCGGATCTTTGCAAAACTGCATCTTAGCTCCTTGACCTCCGATCAAAATGGCCGTCTGGGAATCGATGGGACAGAGAGTCTGACCCCACCGGCCAGACGGTTGGTCTGACGGAGCTGGAAAAAGGGACATGTTTTTAATTAAAAGTGACCATATACGTAAGCAATGCATCAGTATTAGAGTCTCACCAGACTGTGGGAGAGACTTGGGCTGTCTGCCTCTAGCTTTGTGGCTCTGAGAAGACGCTGGCGATTCGTCTTGTGGAGAGAACAGGCGTGTCTGACTTCCTCGTGGGTTGCTCCTGCCTCGTCTGTGAGGTGTTGCTCTCTCCGCCGCGTTGGGACAGATGTTTTCCTTTCCTCTACCTTCACTGACTTCCTCGCCCTCGTCGCCCTTAGAGCGCTTCCTCTTGCCAGGACATTCCCTTAATGCGGGCGCTGCGGGATTGCACTGGAAAAACAAACGGGGAAATAAAATAAGCTCCATTCTAAAGACTAAACAGACGTGGTTCATCTCACCTCCGGAGTGCTCTCCATTTTTGCAAAGTCCACCAGTGTATTCTTGCTTCCCTTTCGAGAAAACAAGATTGTGTTTTAGATACGAATTGAAGTTTCCTTTAATGTTATAAATGTCTCAGTTTTCAACACATTTTATTTGATTTAATGTCTTAATTGGATCAAGTAGTTTATGGGGAAGAATTTCGAGCCACGGCATTTGTAGTAAGCATTTTGGATCATAGTAATTTATTATAAGCAGTATGATTATGATCATAAGGAGTCTAATTTGCAAACATTGGCAAAAAAAAGAAAACTGGTTATACTTACAGGGTTGAGTCTGACATTCAGGACAGAACCACGTGTCCAGACAACATCTTCACAAACTTCCCACGACATGCATCTGGGGAGAAGAAAAATAAAGCATAGGACAATTACAGTATCAGCCAACGCATAAACCAGATCATTCTCAATTCATGTTGACAATGGAAGACAGACCGACTTACTTATTAAATGGTGTTAAATCTCCAGCGTGAATGGGAATATTTTTCTTATCTACCAGCTCCACGGAGACCGAATCTGCCAGATCCTGCCATTTTCCACGAGAGAAGAAAACCATCTGCTGGACATCAGGCTTGATCGGAAACGAATTTTGCCAGCCACCGCGAGGACTGCTTAAGAGAAAAAGTTTAAACAACAGTGTTCAAAGTATGAAGACGTACAATAAATATTGTAGATAAGTATAACTTAATCAGGCGGAAGTCGTCTTTCGTCGACGAAGATCAGCCCAAAACCGAAAAAAGGCGTCTGAATATTTTTATTTTTAAACATCGTGATTTTTAGCTAACGTATATTTAGCAAAACAGTTGTTTTAAAAAAACAAAAGCATGTACTAAAGAGTGACTAAAGATTTACAGTTTACCTTAAAATCTGTCGAGGTGGCTCCTTTACTCCTGATAGCATGTAAATGCTAAAGTCTTCCATTGAAACAGTTATATGATCACAATGACCAAATGTGACTTTGTGTTCAAATAATCCAACAATGGTTTCAAACTGCGAGGTATAAAACGTTATCTCCCGCCGTTCTGGCTCACAATAAACACGAAACTCGCGCCAGCGCCAATAGACCGAATAAACAAAGCTCAACGATTGGATGAATGAGATGTGACGCAACGACTCTTGACCAATCTCAGAGTAGAAACATTGATTGACAGAAGAAAGGGCCATTTGATGGTCGTCTAATGACAGGCGGGATAAAGGAAGAGGACGAGTTCGAGCCGCTTTGTACATGTCATAAATACCACGTTCCTTTTTTGTAAATATAATTTAAGTTCATCATGAGTGGTTATAGCGAAATTAGAAAAATTAATGAATGAATTTAAACGTTCCATGGCCGGTTTGTCTTAATTATGTAACACTCGTCATTTTTATCACAACGAGAATTATTATTAAACTAAAGTCGTGGTATGTATAACACCCTCGTGCAATTACAATTATTATCTCACAATTTTTCCATTGCTATACTATGATTTAACGGTGTAATCTTCAATTTGATCGATTCTGTTTACTAAAAATGCTCATTAGCACACCCTAACGGACACATAAAGAAAACGTAAGCGTTGTGTTAATTGCGTTTTTTTAGTTTACGATACATACAATAATAGTCGAACAAATATATGTTAAAATTGTTTTACTGTGTATTTCCTATCTGACTATTCACGTTTACTCAACAAGCGACTAAACGTGCTCACGTCGCGTCGCAGTGGTCGCACGTGACGTCTGTAGGTTTGACGATTTCACATCGTGTGGCAACGTGTCAGGTGAAAGTTAGGTATTTTTAACTGTTTGCGACAAAACATACATAATTTCCGCCTAACACATAAACAATCCGTATTTTTACAATACTGGACAACACATTTTATTACGATTTGCTACACGTACACGATTTAGTCCCGCGCGTGCTGCTAACGCTAATGATTTGTAATATTTGCTGTATCGGTATTTAAAAGATAACTGATAATAAAAGTCTGTGTGGATTTGTACTACACCTAGAATAACTCTATGCACTGTTGAGTAGTGTTAATCTATAAATCTACAAATATTATATATGGTGATTCATATGAACAAGAAACACATATGATAACTTTTTTTCCATGTAATATTTCAGATGGCGGAAGACCTCGTAGGAAGAGCGGGGGTGAAAAAGCACTCACGTCTGGCTGCAACCCTCATCATGAGCTCGGTGAAAGGCCAAAGCTTTGAGACTGGAGAAGGTGACGTCACCACAGAACCAGAGAGAGCTGAAGAAGAACCATCTACAGCAGACCAGCAGACCGAGGCTCTTGTTCCAGAATGTCTGGGCTTCGATGAAGACGTGATGGTTGACGTAGACTCTCCTCAGCTTCATCCATCGAGCTCTGTAAATAACACTGAAGGAGAGAACACAGCGCAAAACTCTAGTAAAAGAAGCCAGGTGACTGAAGGTAGGGCATCTTTGCTCTTTGTGAGTCTGCGTGCTTGGTTGTCCTGCTGACGTTTCCTCACGCCTTTGCTTTGCTCAGATTGGCACAGGCAATGTGTCGCGGCTCTGTGCGGAGAACAGTTTGACAATCTCTTGAAGGATTTCCCGGCGTTCCACGGCACCAAGAGATGCATGGCTGCCTTTGTCCTGGAGAGAGGTTGGAGATGAACATTCCTATGAATCAAAAAGCGCTTTCAAGATATAGTTGCGTGTTGGTCAACGTGTTTTGTTTTCGGCAGTGGTGCTGGATATCAGTGGCCAGAGCTGTGAGAAGTATGAAGTGGTTTCTCTGGCAACGGGCCAGAACTGCTGCAGCGGGTGGCAGTGTTACACTGGGACCTCTGTCCACGACTGTCACGCCATCGTCATGGCACGAAGATCCCTCAAAAGGGGCGATTTATGAGGATGGATGGGTGGATGAAAGAGATAGATAGATGGTTGAAGTGACAGATGAACCGATAGACTGTCAGAAAGATAGATACATTACTGGATGGATGGATGGATGGATGAATGAATGGACGGAAGAATAGATGGATGGTTGGACTGGAAAATAGACAGATAGACTGTCAGAAGGATGGATTGATGAACGGACGGACAGATGAATGGTTGGTGAACAGAAGATAGATAGATAGATAGATAGGTAGATAGGTAGATGGATGCATGAATGGACAAATGGATGAACAGATAGACGGTCAAACGGAGATAGGTAGATTGATTGATTGACAGAAAGCTTTTTTTCCTCAGCTGGAAATGTTCCATATTCATTAATAAACATAACTGGATTTTGTTTTCTCGCCTCACAGGTACTTCTTCAAGCAGCTGATGCTGTTCTATAGTTCCGATCCAGAGATGAAGCAGCACTCCATCTTTGAAAGCGTGGCGTCCGCACGACTTCTCCAGCTAAAGCCACGCGTTTACCTTCATCTGTACTCCAACAGAAAGCCCAAAGGAGTGGATCAATGCCTTCTTTTGTACGTGTGATTTCATTTCTCAATAGCCTATTATTCAGACTACAAGATTAAAATCCTTACACTTTTTCAAAAATGTACAAAAATGGAAAAACGTGCCTTGTAAAGAGCTTTGTGTATGAACTTTAGTCGTTACCAATTTTCTTTGGAACATGAAGTGCAAAAATCCGAGGAATAACTTAACACGGAGAAGAAGAGTCAGCTGTGGCAAGCCAAAGTAACATTTAAACCTCCGCGAATAATCAAAGTGAGTTTTGACTCGTCACCCACTATTACTAGTTTGGAACGCACCGTCTGACAGTCTGGCCAACAGAGAAAGCGCCTAGAACATATTTTTCTAAATTCTAAAAGTCACCACGTTTTTAACAACAAAGTTGAAATGTTTATCGTCTTGCCATAGATTTTTTTTTCTCAATTTCATGCGCCTTTTAATGCAGTTGCCTCATCTGCCTTATCTTAAAACAGATGTTGATTGAAGGTGTGTCTCAAAGCCCAACATAGGCGATTCTTTAATATCTTGTTATTCTTTTTGCATTAAATCTCAATTTTGGGCATTTTGGATCATTCAAATAAAAATATTCCTCTATTTGTCTTGCAGAAAGAGGTCCCCGTGCAGAGAAGCTTCCGTTCTGAAGCTGCAGTGCCACGCCAAAGGGTCTCTGATCCCCGCTGGTGCCCTGCTGCCCAGCGTGTGGGGGTCTCGCATCTGCTGCTTGTCCGATGGCCACAAGCTCACCCGCTGGACCGTCACTGGAGTGCAGGGGGCGCTACTGAGTCACTTTATTAACCCAGTCTACATAAACAGCTTCGTTCCCGGTAGTGTAGAAATGCAGGAAGTATTTTTTTTTTCTCTAGGCACTTTTTATAACTGATTATAAAACAGATTTGATCAGTTTAGTTTTCCTTTTTTTTTTTATTTAGTTTCCTCTTTTTAAATGACATTTCAAAGAGTGTCGCCCAGTAGTCTCACTTTATATGTGTCGTTGGTTACAGATTAAAATGTTTTACTTATGTGTGTGTTTTCCTATTTTTATTTTTTTATTTATTTATTTTTTAACCAGGTAATTCTCAGCTCTGCACTGATATTTTGTCCGAAGTGATCAACCACCAGCTCGGCAGTAATGTGAACGATGCATTGCCGCATCCATATGAGCAAACCACACTGTTCTTTGCAAATGAAGAGAACATGGGACCAGCCGAGAAGAGAAACAGAGAAAACGACAACGACGTCCTGAGTCTCAACTGGTGCTTGGGCGACTCAAAGATCGAGATGCTGGACAGCACAACCGGTCATACAATCTGCAGGTGCGTCGTTTTGTCAGTTTTACTGTTTACTTGTTGATTTCATTTTGTTTTTCCGTCTTTTTCAGTTCTCCATTTGTTAGTGGGCCTGGAACATCAAGCAGACTGTGCAAAAGAGCTTTGTACTTCTACTTCAGACAAGTCTCTGCTCTGGCCGGCCATTCTGACCTTTTGACCTTTAGCACATACCGCAATGCTAAGGTAAATAAATCATGTGATTCTCCAACTAAAAATGGAGTGAGCATGGATTTATTTTTAATAACGTTATGTGTGTTTTCTTTTTTCTTGGTTGGATTCAGTTGGCAGCTCGACTTTATCAAGAAGTCAAGACAGTCGTCAGCATCAAGTTCTTGGCCAATCATGCTGGACCTTGGAATTCCAAGCACTTGGTGGATTGTTTCTCATACTGAAGTCGAGCACCGTTAACTTCAATTTTTTTCGAGTATCTTTAACACCAATTAAAAATGTTCAATTAATAGATGGTTCTCACATAAATGTACAGTCAATACACTGTTATGTTTGCAAGTGTTGGCACTAAAGTTATATTTAGGTCGTTTTGTTCAGTTATGTTTGAAAATGCTTGCCCCCCCCCCTCAATTAAAGTTGTACTTTGTTAACTTTCAGTTTACTTCTAAATAAAGATCTAAATGACGTCTAATAAGCGATAAACAGATTTGCACAGTTCTTCCTGGTTGATTTTTATGTTCTTTGTATTGTATACAATGTGACAGTTACTATAATAAAGATAACATGGCTTGAACATGTGCCGAATACATTAATATGCAAAAATACCAATGAGAAAGTTTGAGATATAAGATTTAATAGATTTTTGTGCTTTAACAAAGGACCACTGGCTTGATCATCTTTTTTCGAAAACCTCAAATTAATGACTTTTCTATTTGTACAACAGATCAGAGGTGTTGGTTTCTTTGCTAAAAATGTGCCCTGGTGTAAAATTACTTCGACTACTTAATTAACTACTCAATTTGCGTAAAAATAACGGGTCGGGCCGGCTGTACTGTTTACTGCTACTACTACTAATAATAATAATACATTCAATTTTATTTTTGTGGCGCCTTTCTAGACCCTCAAGGACATCTTACAGGATTAAACACAACATTCACACGCACACCAGTTGCCCGAGCAACGGCAGCCAATCTGCGCCAGCGTTAGAAAACGTTTGTTACTTGAAGAGATACGCAACAAAAAAAAAAACACGTGTGTTTGCATCGTGTAGTTTTACAAAAAAAAATCAAACGGCAGCATGTAAAAACATAATCAAAATAAAATCACAATCATTGCGTTTCAACGGCGAGAAAAACAAACTTATATCATCAAAGCGTCACGAAACTATAAAGGTGGACGCTAGTTTTTCCTCCAGCGTGTGATCGATCGCTTCGATGGAGCAGGTTCGGCACTCACGTCCGGTTTTTTTTTTTTTTTTTTATTTAAAAACCCGCCCAAATTCAAATAAAACTGTCGTGCTCTCCATCGATGCAAAGCGACTGTACATTGATTTGTGTTTAGGATTTGATGCAGGAGAGGAAGGAAATGGGGCCTGTAGATCAGCGCCAGGCAAACCAGCTCCTCCATAACAAGTTCGTCGTGGTGTTGGGAGACTCCAGTGAGTTCTGTTGCTTCAAATCCTTACTTTCCTGTAGTTTATTGAAGTTAAAGAGACGATTTTGGATGTTCGCGAACGACATCGTTTTCTTTTCAGTTCATCGGGGGATCTACAAAGATATAGTCGTGATGCTGCGTAAAGACGGCCACGTCTCTGCGAAGCAACTTAAGAACAAGGTCAGCGTTTTAATTCACGTTCAATTGAGCAAGGAGTGATTTGACAACGGGATTAAAGTTCTTATTTAATATCAGAGTTCTGCACAGGCAGAAGTAGTTCGGCGTTAATGGCGAGAACCGTTTTTCTTGACTCTTATGGTCAACGTGTGGAAAAAAAAATGACAAAACTCTAGTATGAAACACCGTTTAAAACTTTTACAAACTCAATTGAATATTAATCAGATTCTCTCTCTCTCGCTCTCTCTCTCTCTCTCTCTCTCTCTCTCTCTCTCTCTCTCTCTCTCTCTCTCTCTCTCTCTCTCTCTCTCTCTCTCTCTCTCTCTCTCTCTCTCTCTCTCTCTCTCTCTCTCTCTCTCTCTCTCTCTCTCTCTCTCTCTCTCTCTCTCTCTCTCTCTCTCTCTCTCTCTCTCTCTCTCTCTCTC
>MU204300.1:3370839-3413943 GCA_017309775.1 Paedocypris sp. Pulau Singkep | reverse complement strand
TCTCTCTCTCTCTCTCTCTCTCTCTCTCTCTCTCTCTCTCTCTCTCTCTCTCTCTCTCTCTCTCTCTCTCTCTCTCTCTCTCTCTCTCTCTCTCTCTCTCTCTCTCTCTCTCTCTCTCTCTCTCTCTCTCTCTCTCTCTCTCTCTCTCTCTCTCTCTCTCTCTCTCTCTCTCTCTCTCTCATTTTTAAGATTAGAGAGAGATATGACAATGATTATACGTACGCATATATTAATCTGTATAACTGTCTATTGCTACATTTTCAATCCAGCCTTTAAATCTGTACAGTTATGTGGTTTTCTTCCTTTTATCCTACCTGAGTTGTTTTTTTAATACATTTAAAATATCTCTTTTAATTGGTACTGTTGTGTTCCAACATCATCGCCTCCTGATTGGTTCTTCAGGGAGAGATCTCGTTTGAACAGGACTGTCTGGTGGAAGGTGGGCAGTTGGGTGTGATGAGCAACGGTACGTCTTACAGAGAAGTGAGACAGTACCGCACCGAACACCACATGATCCGCTTCTATTTCATCACCAAAATCTTTTCTCGCTACATGCGGAGCGTCCTCGCCGACTTCCAGCGCGGTTTAAAACCGGACTTGGTGATACTCAACTCCTGCTTGTGGGATGTGTCCAGGTGATAGATCCAATATATCTAATACCCCCAAGATATCATTCTTTTAATTTATTTTTTTGTGATTGTACAAATATTAATTTCTATTAGTATAAATTGTATATTTGCATTTTTCTTTCTTTTACAACATGCACCATATACTACTACTACTACTACTAATAATAATAATAATAATAATAATAATAATAATAATAATAATCATAATAATAGAGACTCTTAATCCCTCAGTGGGGAAATTTGTCACAAAATAATTGATTTTTTTTTTTATTTCATCTGTAATTTTATTTGCAGTTAAATTACAAAATTTGCAGTGTCACAAAACAACATTTTTAGTTGTTTACAGTTTATTACAACTATGAATTGTTAATTTAGTCTTAATCGCAGATCTGTGACTGTCTAACATTGTTACTTTGTAGCAAAGAGAAGCCAAGTTCAAAGGTTGTTTATAATTCCAAAAAAGTTAAAATTTTGCTGAAATTGGCTAAATTGTGGTTTAGAAAGCATTTGCACAGATCTAACATTCTGCCGATGAGCAGGTACGGCGGTAACTGGGTTATGGAGTACAGAGAGAACCTCAAGCAGTTCTTCACGTCGCTGAAGGCCACGCTGCCTCAGGAGAGCCTGGTGGTGTGGAACATGGCGATGCCTCTGGCTGACAAGATCGTAGGAGGCTTTCTGGTTCCAGAGGTGGGATGCAAACAACTCAGAGTGTTGACGCCAAAATTCACTGCGTTTGCTCCACCAACCAAATCAGATTCAACACATGGAGCCGACGCTGAGGTTTGACGTGATCGAGGCCAACTACTACGCCGCCACTCTCGCCAATGACTTCGGCTTCAACGTGCTGGACCTGCACTTCCAGTTTCGCCTCAGCCTGCAGCACCGCATGCCTGATGGGGTTCACTGGAACGCCACGGCCCATCGGAAGATCACCCATCTGCTGCTGGAGCACGTCGCCCAGGCGTGGGGAGTGACCTGGTCGAAGCCGGGTGAGAAACATGGCCTGGAGGTCAAGATGGTGGACCTTCTGCTTCTCCAGTGGTTTTAATTCTGCACGTTTCTCAGCAGACGAGACCAAGGAACGGCGCCCCCTGCTGCCACCTCCGGTTCCCTTTCAAGGTACATGCACTGCTCCGTCTCACCAGCCTTTCCTGTCTAGTCTCCAAGTCATTCGCCGGGAGTGTTAGTATGAAATCTAAGACCCGTTACGGCAGCCAATCACAGCTGGGCGTGTGCCTGTGGGCGTGGCCCTGTAGAATTGACGCGTGAAACTGCCTTTCCTCGACTTCAGATTCAGAAATGCTTTATTGATAGAGAGCACTTTACAGAACTTGGAATTTGTTGGACTTGACAGGCATTGAGGAGGACTGCGGGCATTGCCACAGCATGCCAGCACGTATTGTCACAGCCGGGATTGCCAAAAACTGGCACGTCAGTGGCACCATGTTCCGAATCCCCCGCCGTGTACCAGAATACCTCAGCCAAAGCGTGTTCCGAGACCACCGCTCCTCCGGGGTCTTCAGACGTGTTCTTCACAATGCTCTTGAAGGCAGCAGAGGCTGTAGGGCTGGAGAAGCCGTCAGAGAAGTTCGTGCCCTTCTCTCACCCCGTGCAGGACTGGTCTCTACTCGGCGGAGTCCAGGGTGGCGAGAGGCATGGCTACACCAGTACCCCCCCCAGTAGAGAGGGAGGTCGCCGCTCTACTGTGCCCGTCCAGCTGCCAGCCAAAGTGGGCACAGACGAGCTCTGAGATCAGCAGCCGGGCTCACGTGTGTATGGGCCAGGCGGCTGCGCTCCAGGTGGACCAGGCCATGATGCTGAAGTCTCTGGGTGCTGGGGGCATGGACATGACCGTGGCTTACACCCTGATGCTGGTGAAGGAGGTGGTGCGGGACGTGGGGCGCAGCATGGTGAGCGTGGTGGTGCTGGAGCGTCTCCTGTGGCTTGCTCACACTGGTTTGAGCGAGACGGACCAGCTGCTGGACGCACCCGTGTGTCCCGGGAGGCTGTTTGGAGACGTGGAGGGAATGATCGTGGAGATGTTGGCAGAGACCCGTGGCTCAGAGGAGAAGACCTCGCAGGAGGCGTCACGGTGGTGGGCACAGGCGGATTGACCGGACCCCGTAGCAGAACCAGACAGTGTGTTCTGGCTGAGAATGTTCTGAAATGTTGATGTGGAATAAAAAAGAAAACGTTCAGAGAAAGTGAAAGTGTCTTTGTTCAGGAACGTCGGGTCACTCCGCATCTCCTAAAATTCTTCTAATTTATTATTTTCAAAGGTGCTTTCAGAAACACAAGGCCACTTTTGCCCTTACCCCCCGTGATGCCCAAGCTTCACTACATTGGTACTGATAAATCACTTTATAAATTTAAACCCCCACTGATTCGACTGCGTTTTTCGTTGCCGTTGAAACTGTCTTTCCTCCTCCAGCCTGGAGACACGTGCCATGCATCAATCAAATTGATGTTTTCGGGCCCAGAACCTACTATAGTAATAACACGCCACCTTTCTGGGCTCCACAGTTCCCCGTTGAACGTTTCTACAGAGGTACAAAAAAACACATTGTCAGGAAACACGTTTTTAATTGAGTTTTTATTTTTTGGCTTTTTTCCAGCTGCTGCCCCCTACAGGCCAGTGAACAACCTGGTCATGAGACCCCGGCACCGGAGCCGCTACAATCCCTACGCACCACATCAGCTCTACAGATACTAAGGCCAAACTCGCTCGTTACAATTATGCCATGTTCTCTTTTAACTCACGTTTTACAATTTGGAATAAAGTATTTTATACATTTTGCAATTGATACAATTGACAGCTCACATTGTAACACATGTTCTTTTTGAGACAGACTGGCATTGTGACATTTCATTTTTGTGGCATGGAAATCTGATAGCAAAAGTAGGTGACGCCCCTCAGCTCGCCCACCTCGTGAACCCCCACCCCTGCGCTCGGCTCCTGCCCTCGGACAATTCTCTCCAACCACACTAGCCTGGCATCAGGGTCCTCGTCGGAGAACTGCAGGAGACACCCGGATGGCTTCAGGACCTCCAAGCATTGTCCCAGCATCTGTCCCGCCTTGATCTGCCCCTCTTTGGATCGAACCAAAGCATCAGTCGTGCCTTTGTCCAATATCAGGTCCAAACTGGTGGTTCCGAAGTGTTGTGTCAGTCGAGTACAGTCCAGCTCGAGGAAGGCGAGAGCTGAAGACGGATCGTGTGGCTGTAGTGATGAGGCTTTGGTGTGTGTCTCCAGAAGTCTCACGGCCACCGGAGAGAAGTCCGCACAGGTGACCTTCACTGCAGACGGACAGCTTCTGTAGATGCACGGTCCCAGTGTAGATGTTCCACAGCCCATGTCGAGGACCTGCAACGGGCCATCGCGGGCTTGAGACATGGTCTGAAGAACCGGAAGAATAAACTCCTGTACCGCGTGGAACCCAAAGAACCATTCAAAGTTCCTGAAGTGGCCGCTGCTTCCAGTCTCGGCGTAGAATCCATCCCATGATGCCTTTTGGTCCATTTTCTCAATGAATTCTTCTGCAAACACACGTGTCACATGCAAAGATGAGACTCGTGTGGAAGAGAACACTAGAACCAACATGAAGATTCTGCACAATAATAATCTGATGTCATTTGTGCATTTTAATAATCTGATGATTTATGCAATGGAATACTGTGTATAACAATATTGGGGGAAACATTATCATTATACAATAATGCACAATATTCATACCAAAAATGTGACAAGTATCTGTGTGCGTAAAACCAAAACTGCATTGTTTAATAACCGTTAATTAAACAGTATATATATATATATATATATATATATATATATATATACACACACACACACATATACCATTATACAGTATATATAAACATACACCTATATTAACACTGCATATTAATATTGCATATCAATATATACAGCCACGTGTGTGTTACCATATTATATATTATAGTATAAATGTGCATATATTTTGTGTACGTTACAATATTAATACTTTTTATAGTCATATCTGATGTCAGACCTCGTTCAAATACGATGTATATGCAAGGACATTACAGGATGTTCTACTCTATTATCATTGTTATTGTCATATCCATTCTATTCTGCACTTGTCAGACTAATATTAACTTACTTGTCATGCTAACATGGTGCCGGCGGCGCGGGTCGATCATCAGCTTTAACACTCTCAGCGCCGCGAGACGATTCAACAACATTTCGATTAACCGTTAAAGAGTAAAAGGTTAAAAGCAACACCGGCAGCGTGACAGCGGAAGTGAACCTAAAAGGGGCGGGGACTAAAATGTCAATCAAGATGGCGGACGAGCAGCAAGAATCATCACAGGGAGAGATGGAGGGTAAGTGCAATAAAAAAAAAAACATTCCCACGTACAGTCTAGACAACTAAAGTTAAGACTGAAACGTCATGTCCAGCGCGGGGTAAACCATATCCGCAGCGACAGCGGATCTTAGATAAAACACTGCGAACCTGGGACTCTTTGAACCTCCAGAATCAAAAGTGCAGTGATGAATTAAATGAATGAATTTAAATTAAATTAAATTAATGCTGTGCTGTGCTCAGTAGCCAAGACAAAAACACCGTAACAACTGCGGCTGTGCGTATTTTATGTAGAAGTTCCGCTCTGTGTTGTCTACTCGTTTGTTTACATCCGGTCCGGTGTGAGAGTTGTGTTGTGTTGTGTTTTGCAGGAGGGAACTGTCTCGCCTATGATGAAGCCATCATGGCCCAGCAGGACCGCATTCAGCAAGAGGTGAGGGGGAAAGAGTGACCGAAACACATGATGGTGGACTGTTTCATAAGCTTCGTCCAGTGTTCCTGGTTTTCCAACATGTAAGTCTTATCATGAAGCTGTTCTTGACAGATGTTCTTCACAGATAGCCACCACAAACCCTCTGGTGTCCGACAGACAGGAGCTGGCCGTGCTTAAGAGTGAATATGCAGCAGAAGACAACATCTACCAGCTCAAAATCATGGTGAATATTGCCGTGTGTGTATAATCATCCGTCCAGATGTGTGTAAGGACCTGAAAGCCATACTGGAGTAAAAGTACGGATACCTTACTGTAAAATTACTCCAAGTTACAACTCACCAATTCCAAGATGACTTGAGTAAAAAAGTAAAATAATAAGAATTTAGACTAAAATCACACCAAGACATGTAAAATACAAGAAACTCTTATTATGAGGTTTTATTTCTTAAAATAGATTGGAAGTTTAACACCGCAATGTTTCAAAATGTCGGAACAAACTAGATTAAAAAAAGAACAAATGTCAGTCTCAGTCAAACTCAAATGAGCAAAAAAGTGCAACCGCTAATTCACGTGATTTAGCTCATAAATGGCACCCAGTACCTTCAGCATCCTGCAGATGGCGATATTACCTCATCTGACCAAGAAATTAACCCCAGTAGAAAAATATTCGGACTTGTAGCGCACTATCACAATGTAACGAGTATCGGTAAGTGTCTATTCAAAATACTCAATCACAAATGTAGTCAAGTAGAGAGGAAATGTTTCTTATAGTTTTAATTCTCAGTACAAAGTAGCCACAACAAAGTGAATTTACTTGAATAATTCTAAAGTACTTTTCACTACTGCATAATAGTAACTCGTGAAAACTCACTTTGATTATTCGCAGGTGTTTAAATGTTGTTTTGGCTGCCACAGCTAACACTCTGTGTTAAGTATGACTCGATAATACAACCCATCAAGCATCAAGTCACTGAAACATTCTAACGTTTTTGTACCATCTCCCAAAAAATGTAGTTTGTTCTTAAAGGAGTGTCTGACGGAGCAAACTGGAAGTTGACGTCTGTGTCGTCGTATTATAATATAGTTTCACAACGCTCTTGTGATTTAGTGAAATGTTCGGCCCCGTTTTTTTTACGTGATCTGGATGTTTTCCTCCATTGCAGGACCTTCATAAAAAGTACTCTTGCATCCGGAAGACGCGGCCCGATGGGAATTGTTTCTACAGAGCGTTTGGCTTTGCACATCTGGAATCGCTGATGGACGACAGCAAAGAGCTGCAAAGGTATGATCTATCACATCCTGGCAGTTTCTAGTCCAGATAATGATAATAATAATAATACTGATAATAATGACTTCAGTAATAGATGGATCTTGTGTTATTGTTTTTTCTGAGATCATAATTCGTCCCATCATCTGTAGTTGATGATCAGATCTTGAGTGATTCTCCAGTAGATTTTGATGTTGATTAAACACTTTTCTTAAACCGTTCAGATTCAAAGCGGTGGCTGCTAAGAGCAAACTGGACCTGGTGAAGCAGGGATTCACGGAGTTCACCATCGAGGACTTTCACAACACGGTGAGTTTGTGCATCAGGCCCTCCAGGATCTCACGCTCATGCCTTCAGTTCCCTGAAGTACGCCTCAATTTTGCCATTTTTGTACATGACACCATAACATAAAACACAATTTCCACAAATTGGATTATGGCTAGGCTCTAAAAAGATATCAATTCCAAATATCTATAAATTCTACATTACAATTGACTTTTTTTACATCAATAAAAACAAACAAGTCTTTAATATCACTATACAGTGTTGTAAGTGCGGCTTGTGAATGTCCTACAAAACGAAAATCCTGAGTAACAAAATGCGACGCTGCAAAAATGTCGTCCGAGTTCCAAATTATTTTCGCTATACGAAAGTAGCACATCTTTTTCTTACCGCTATCATGCATTGAGATGAGTCCAGATGTGTATAAAACAGTTGTTTAATCTTTGCCCGTCAGATAAACAAAAAACCCAGAGTGGTAAAGTTTTTTTTTTTCTTTTCTATCTGGAGTTGTCGTCATGCTAAATTTGCACGTCATTTTAAAATGGCAGTAATCGTTTATGTCTGATTGTCCGTATATCATTGTTTTTTTGAATATTCCCCTTTGTGGGGACGAATAATGGACTTTCAATTCAATTGAATTTGATTACATTTATCACCAATATTTTATCATTTAAAAAAAAAAATATGTGTCTGAATTTAAGAAGTCGTGTCATGAATTAGATGGATTAGATGTAAAATGCGACTCAGCTAACAATATTTTCCCGAACAAACCAGCTCTCGGCACAGATTAAATTTGTAAATCGGGGTAACACTGTAATTCCTTCTGATAATAGAATTTATGCGAAAGAACTAGTGAGAACATTAATGTGGCACAGGATAAAGAGAAATTCAATTATAAAAATACTCAATCCCATCTAGACTTTTTATTGTGATGCAGCACTTTAAAACAATGCACTCAGGTTTCAGTACATTTATTCTTTTAAATGCATTTTTCTGAGATTTATTTGCGCTTCCCTGGCAAATTTTACAAGCTGGTACACGTAAACTGATGATTTCGACAATCTGAGAATCATGAAATCCTGGAGGGTCTGATGTCTGAATCCAGCACATGCAGAGGCGTGTGTGAGCGCGATGACAGGAAACGGCTTCTGCTCGTCTCTTTAGTTCATGGAGTTGATAGAGCGAGGTGAAAAGCAGCAGTCGATGGGAGAGTTGCTGAGCTCTTTTAACGACCAGAGCGTGTCCGACTACATGGTGGTTTACCTGCGTCTCCTCACCTCGGGATACCTGCAGCGGGAGCACGTGTTCTTCCAGAGCTTCATCGAAGGCGGTCGCTCCGTCAAAGAGTTCTGCCAGCAGGTGAGAGAGCGAGACGTCTGTGTAGGTACAAAACCGTCTCGGGCTGGCGAATGATGATGACGTCACACCCCGGTTACAGCACGTGTCATCCAGTAAATGTATGACTATAGAAAACCTTTATTTATGCTGTGCAGTCTGCTTTCATTTGCCCAAATGTCGGTTTTACACATTGATAACTATAATCAAAAGCAGCGTCATACAGTTGTAAACATTAGGGTGTTTAAGTTGAGTATAGATTTAACATTTGACCGCAAAGTTATATTTCACCTATTTCCCTATTTTACTCCATCTTGGCAACTTGGAACCAATCAAATAGTGCGACGTCATTATTCGCCAGCCCGAGCCGCTTTTGTACCTTCTGTACGTTTTTTGTACTTTCATCACTTCTGCTTTATTCAGTAGTACTTTTTATCTTGGAAATTTTGTGTTTGTATTCACATTTCATATTTTATCTTCATATCTTGTTTTTTGTATTCCTGTTTTTTTTTTTTTTGGTATTTCCTTTTGCACATTTTGGAATAGCACATTTTAGCTTTATACCTTGTTTTTATCATATTTCTATTCATTATCTTTTTATTGTATTTCCCCCTTTGCACATTTTGTTTTACCTCCTCCATCCCCATGTTTAAATGCTGGAACGATCAGAACATATTTCACTACATGTTGTACCACGTATAATTTGTTTGTGACATAAAATTTGATTCACAGTGACTGATCCGTGTGTTTTCAGGAGGTGGAGCCCATGTCCAAGGAGAGTGACCACATCCACATCATCGCCTTAGCGCAGGCTCTGGACGTGCCCGTGTTAGTGGAGTACATGGACAGGGGAGAAGGTGGAACGGTAAACAATCATATATTTCCGGAAGGAACCGAGCCTCGTATCTTTCTCCTGTACCGTCCAGGCCACTATGACATCCTGTATAAGTGACCGGCACGTGAGGGATCCAGGCCTGCGCTCGTGGGTTTGTATGAGGAGCTTTATCACAAATTTCACACTCACCATTCGATTTTTCAGACGAATTAGAACAAAAACCGCTTCCGGTTGGAGAAGGTCACATTCTTGATGTATAGTAGGTTTCTGTGATTGTAAAATGTCTTTGCTTTAAAGTGATTTTTTCCCCCCGTTTCATGCTGCCTTTCATTTTATTAAAGGTGTTTTACGACTCAGTGTCTGAAGTAGGTTTGTCAAAACTGCACGTTTCGTAAAAACCCAAGTCGAGGCAATCAAGTACTTCGGTTTACGCTTTATTGCTGAAATCACATGACAGAGTGAGGTGCAGGAAGCTTCCGGATGTTCTTCACGGCTTCTTGGTTCTTGCAGAATCACACGAGTGGGACAGGATCCATCCAGCCGGACCCAGAACCGACACAAACAGAACAGTCATCACCAACACACTTTCCTAAAACGCAGGACGCAAAAGCATTTTCAGCAGTTAAAAAAAACCCTAATGTTTCCCCCTCAAACGAAATGCGTAGTAATAAGAATTATGAGATTATATATATTCCACGTGAAGCATAAAATACTCGACCCCTGTGAATTGGGACACATCATTTAGACTAAAGATTTGTCACAATGCGGCGGCCCAATTGGTCCAAAAGCAGAGTCCAATGCATTTATTAACCCTTGTGTTGAGTTAGGATTGTTACTCAGACAGTGCTCATGGGTCTGTTGGATTTTAAGTAAAATACTTAACAGACAGTCACTTATCTCGATTAAAAGTCAGAAAAACAGAAAAAACCCATTTCCACACTTTTTTGCAGTGTACAACACCCTGTATGTAATGTAAATGCGTAGGATGTGCACAATATGTGGTCGATAAAAATTTGTTTCGATTTCAGCTAAGCAAATGAGCCAAAGCCAATGAATTTCAGGTGGAAAAAATAATTTGGGCTCATTTTTCTTTTGATAAAAAAAAAAAAACAACAACAACGGGTTCCCACAGACCCAAACACCACACAAGGATTAAACATTTCAGATAGAAGATTTTAAGCAAACAAAAATATTACACTCTAGTGGGCCACCGCAAACACTCCGAGTTCCGGTTCCGGTCCAGTGGATTTAAACTCACCCGAACACTGATGTTCTCCTGCGCAGCTTTACACGAGATGTTCCGACTTCGAGCGGCCGCGTGTCTCTGCAGCAGCGAGGCAGAAGCTCGAATGAAGCGCAGAGGAACAAACATCTCGAGATGATTGACTGGCACGTGCACTAGCGCACGCGACCGGCGTCAACGCCATTTATCGAGTTCGCTTTCCCGCCAAGCATAATTAATTACATAATTATCCAATCAGCTTTGAGGTCACTGACATCCAATGGCGACGTCGTCGTAAAGTCGCGATAATGAATACATTTACAAACGGGTATCTGACATGATATAATAAAAGTCGAGAAAACATTTTATATACACGTTCGATTTTTATTGTTATTATTAATTTCAATTTTACATGTTTTACAACCTCTCACAAAAAGGGGAAAGAATTATCAACAGACCAACTATTTCCTTTACTCTCCAGCACAGAGTCGTTTACCACAGCAAAACGAAGGACAGGTTTATAGTAAATAACTATAACACGTATACACAGTAAAGCAACGGGTACAGCAAACTCGGGCGAAATGGCTTCTTACGCACAATTCCTACGTCAAATCCGAATCTTTATTGCTTTGGACTCGAACGTAAGATCAAATCCGGAAGACCCTCGAATACAAACGATCCCCGGCCTTTAAGGCGGCGATCAAACGCTCATTCCCTTCAGAAATGTTAGCGTGAGATGAAGAGTTGAGACAGTGCATCATCGTATTAAACAGAAAACTCACATTAAATGCTTCCGGAAGCTTTGGGTGGCGAGGCGGAATCAAGCTTTATACTCATGTTTGCAGACACGAGGTTCCTCTTTGGCACCAGTAATCGGCCCGAGACGAGTCGCACATACATTAATGCAAATTAAATACAGAAGCAGTGAATATTTAAAAAAAAAATGGTTTTCACTGAAATACAAAATCGTTGTTTTCAACCAGTTTTGGAATCAAATTTACGCCTTACAGTTGAAAATCTTGTGTGGTGACGGAATGATAGAGCCAGCCGAGGTGAAAGAGTGTGGGAATATTTCCTTTCATAAATATGAATAAATACCCGAGCACGACGCTTCCCTCACGTCTGAGCGAAGGAGAAAGCGCACGTTTGCTTCTTTGGCGAATGAAGTGCAAATCGACGTTGCCGTGTGGTTTTATCAATCGAGGCTAGACACTTCAAGTAGTGACGTGTGAGTGGAAGAGAACGTCGCTTTTCTTGCACAAGCAAAGTTCCTTCTCTCAGATCAGCGGATCATTTCAAGATCGAAATCCCGTTTTAATGGCACACGGATGAGTTTTCAGTAGAGCGCGGCCCCCGACCCGAAGCCCGTGCTGAGGCTCTCCCGAAGCCCCCGCAGCTGCTCCTCGCCCAGGCGGATCTTGTCGTGGAGCTGGCGCTGCTCCACCAGCAGAGCCGCCTTCATCTTGACGAAGTGAGTGTAGTCGCGCATCTGCTCCGGGGTCAGGCAGCGGCCCAGGACCCCGGCCACGGCCTGCTGGCGCTGGTCCACGTGCTCCTTCAGCTCCTGAGCTTCACCCATCTGCACCAGCAGCTGCTTCTTCTTTTCCAGCAGCTGCAGCTGTGAAGGTGGAGATTGAGATGAGAGATGTGACCATCCCATTTACAAAAGACACATTTTACAATCAGAATCGACTTTATTGGCCGAGTTGCGAGTAACAACAAGGAATTGAGTTTGGTCTGACTCCGCCTTTTCCCTTCTATTTTGCAGATATTAACATAAATATATAAATAAAAGAGACAAAAATAAAAACAATGACATGAAATGTATGAAACATAAATAGCGGTGTTGCACATTCAGCAGTTATTGCACGTGGGTTAGATTGTAGAGTTCAGCTCAAACACGGCCTGGGGAAGGGGAGGAGTTTAAACAGTCTGTGTGCTAATTATTTAATTCATTGGGATGGATTCTGATTGGCCGACTTTTATTCGGACCATTGCGTCCGTCAGCGATACTGTGCCACAAATTGTTTGGGAATTTGAGATGTTTGGCTGATCCCAGCGATGGACTTGTTGTTTTCTCTTGCGCTATAACTCTGGTTCGGAACGTAATAAATGGTGTAACGTAACAAAATTCTATATTCAATTACGAAGCTGCTAAACAACTTGTTGAACACAAAAAAGTCAGCACTTCTCTCCATCACCCTCTCTCTCCATCCATCCATCCATCCATCCATCCATCCATCCATCTATCTATCCATCACCCATCCTTTCTAATCATCCATCTATCCCTCTATCGATCTCTCTCCATCTATCTAACCTTTATTCTTCCAGACTATGTGTCCATCCATCTGTCTATCCATCCGTCCCTCTATTGATCTCTCTCCATCCATCTAACCATTATTCTTACAGTGTATCCATCCATCCATCACCCATTCTTCTAACCATCCATCCATTCATCCATCCCTCTATTGATCTCTCTCCATCTATCTAACCATTATTCTTACAGTGTATCCATCCATCCATTCATCACCCATTCTTCTAACCATCCATCAATCCATCCATCCCTCTATCGATCTCTCTCCATCTACCTAACCATCATTCTTACAGTATATCTGTCCATCATCTACTTATATAAGTTCATGAGGACCCTCGGTTGTGTGTGTGTGTGTGTGTGTGTGTGTGTATGTAATCATATATACACACAGGTACACGACACACATATGTATACGTTGAGGAATGGAGTGGTGGTGATAATTAAAGGCGTGTGCCTCACTCGTTCGTTGTGTCCGCTGTGCTGGTCCAGGCAGTCCAGGGCGCTCTCCACTCGGATCAGCCGTCCCGACAGCGACAGCAGCAGGCTGGTCACCTTGTCCAGGTCCCCGATGAAGAGCCGGTACTTGTCCACCTCGTTGGGCTTGCAGACGGCCAGCACCAGGCTCTCCACCTCCTCTCCCAGCTGAGCGTTGGCCCTCATGTCTTCCTGGAGACCCCTCTGAGCGTCACGCAGGACACACAGCTTCTTCCGCAGACTGTCCATCAGCTGCTTCTGGAGGCAGGAACATCAGCCGTGAGGAGGAGGAGGAGGAGGAGGAGGAGGAGACGGGACGGGGTGCTCTACCTTATAGTTCAGCTCCTGGTCCTCAACCTTCCTCTCGGAAATCTCCCTGATCCTGGTGAGCAGTGGAGAGTCTTCGGCAGACGCGTCCAGGAAGTGAGAGGCTGGAGTGGTGGAGGGTCCCGGTCTGGAGGGTCTGTGAGGAAGACACGGGGCGTCACAAGACAGCTAGTGGAGTCATTGTTTTTATGTGTGGAGAAAATACATTTTAAAACGAAATAACACACGTCAGGCAAATAAAACGGTTCACGTAAACTGTTAAATAACGATTGAATAAATCATATTGTTATAAAATGAATGAGAGAGCGAGAGATACACATATGTATATAGATAAATGTAAAATAATACTGTACATGTGATAAAATACTATATTCATATTTTGTTGTTAAATTGTGTGTATGAATATGTATATATATATATAATGTACATACATTATATATACATAATATCTATACAGTACATACGTATGTGTATATACACACACACACACACACACACACACATATATATACATACACATATACAGTATATGAATAGTCGGATGGATGGATGGATGGAGAGTGAGAGTGATGGAGGGAAGTGCTTTTGTAAAATAGATGGATGGATGGATAGATGGATGGACAGACAGACAGACAGACAGATAGATAGATGAATGGATGGAGAGAGAGGGTGATGGAGAAAAGTGCTTCTGTAAAATAGATAGATAGATGGATGAATGGATGAATAGTTGGATGGATGGATGGATGGATGGAGAGAGAGAGAGAGAGGGTGATGGAGGGACGTGGTTTTGTAAAATAGATAGATAGATAGACAGATAGATAGATAGATAGATAGATAGATAGATAGATAGATAGATAGATAGATAGATAGATAGATAGATAGATAGATAGATAGATAGATAGATAGATAGATAGATAGATAGATAGATAGATAGATAGATAGACAGACAGATAGACAGACAGACAGATATATACATAGACAGACAGATGGATGGAGAGGAGGTAGGTAGATAGATAGACAGATAGACAGTCAGACAGATAGATACATAGACAGACAGACAGACAGACAGATGGATGGCGAGGAGGTAGGTAGATAGACAGACAGATAGACAGACAGACAGACGGAGAGGAGGTAGGTAGATAGACAGACAGACAGATATATGGATAGATGGATGGAGAGGAGGTAGATAGATAGATAGATAGATAGATAGATAGACAGACAGACAGATGGTTCTGCTGGTTTAAAGCATTACACGTAGAGTAAATCATTGGCGTTGTACCGGTCTAGCGTTCCTCCGCTGACAGGAAATGCTCCTCTCCAGCTCTCGCCGCTGCTCTGCGTCCCAGCAGTGTGAGGGAACAGCTCCCCCATCAGCTCCTTCCCAGACACCCCGTAATCCTCCTGCAGGATGGACTCCACCAGCGAGCTCCGAGCTCCTCGCACGGGCTTCACAGACGCGGCTTCCTCCTCCTCCTCCTCCTCAGGCATGTTATCCAGGTCCGTCTCCAGCACCATCACGGGCCGAGCGAAGCCCTGCACCTCCCTCTCCTCACAACGCTCCTTCTCGCAGAAGTCGTCGATGTCGGTCTCCAGAGGAGCGCGGTGATCTTCTGTGGTGCTGATGCTGCTGGAGAGCGGCGGGGGGGCTGTCGCGTCACTGTTGTTGACGGAGAAGTAGGATTGTGGGTAGACGAGCCTGGAGGTGGCGCTGTTCTCTGGCTGGACGGGGGGACGAGGGCCGGGCTGATCCCACTCCACCGCAGCTCTGGGCTCAGGGTCCGAGGAGACAGGAGGAGGGATGGGAATCCTACAGAATAACAGATATGTCACTTATTATTTCATTATTACTAAATAGTAATTATAATAATTATATTAAATATAATTATTATTATTAAAAATTATTTATAATAAATAGTAAATTAGTAATATAGAGTGTGGGCCACATGTTGAGGAAATGTCTATTTTAGAAAAAGATCGGATAAAGGGTTACATAAACGGTTGTTAAATGTTTAATTACTTTTAAAAAAAGTGTTTATTTGTTTACATTTTTATGTTGCTAAACATAAATCCAAAAACAACTTCCAGGATATCAAAACAGTTTTTAAAATATTGCTTATGATATTTACACATACTGTAGATAAAGTGGGCAAAAAAAAACCCTATAAAAAAAAACATTTACGTCACAAAATGGTGGCGGTGTTAAAAAAAAAAAAATACATATATATATATATATATATATATATATATATATATATATATATATATATATATATATATATATATATATATATATATAATATATATATATATATATATATATATATCTGTTTTTATAAAATATATTTAAATAGAATCCTATTTCATATACGTTATACAATTTTATAGCGGATACAATGAAAAATGTATTATAGAAAATGTATCGTTTCCTTTTTAATGCGAAAAAAAAAAAAGTTTAAAATAAAAAATAATTCACCTAAAAATGTCAAATAAAAAATATCTGTTAACACATCAGCAATTTTACTTGCATCTGAGGAATTTACAATATTATAAATGTATTATACGATATGAATAATATATTATTGTACACATACATAATCAATTGATGTAAATTGTCAGTGACAAACAATCATAATTAATAAGGTTCTTTCACCTTGTGCACGGCTCGGGCTGATCGCACTGTCCCCTCAGCTCATAATTCTGAATGACGAAATCTCTGTTTTGTGGAGGCGGAGCAACAGGTTTAAAAACCCGGCTGGGAGGGGCCACAGAGCGCTCCTGGCTTTGTGCCATCTCTCTCGGAGGGAGACTGTAGGAGCGCTGACGAGATGTTTCAGGCAAGCTTGGAGCTCGAGGCGTGTATAACTGCGGCCGTGGAGGAGGAGAAGGAGGAGAGAGCTGAGGAGGAGAGGAGAAGAGGTTGTGGTGGGACGTCCGTCTCTTGTGGAACTGCTCCCATTTGGGAGGAGGCGGGCGAGGAGGAGGCGGGCCTTTCTTCTTCATCCCCTCCCCTGCAGACACTCTGTTCTCCTCCAGGTCGCTGAGTGTGGAGGATCTCAGACGGCTGCTGCAGGGAACATGGTTTCGTGGATGCGGAGGCTCAAAGCGCAGGTCGTTCTCCGACATGGCGCGGTTTTTGAGGGGTGAGAAGGCCACTAGATGTTCTGCAGTGCTGCCACCTGCTGGTCGGTTGCAACCTTGGGGCACAAAGCTGGAAAGCACAGCTCCATCTCTGGTCCTGAAGTCTCTGTTGCATCTGGGGTAGTCCCTGCGGATGGATGACAAGATAACTTTATCTGGTTTAAATCACATCTTTGTTTGACACGGCAAAATAATGTGAAAGTATTATTATAGGCAAAATGATTCATAATTTATGGGCTTTTACCTTTCTGTCAAACTAAACTTCCGGTTAATTTTCTTCTGCTGTTCACGTTCTGGTTTTGAATAGGTCTGTAAGAAAAAACACTTTTAAGATTCTGTTAGTTAGGTAAAAAAAAAGAAAAAACACTTTTGAAAAGCTCTTTTAAAAGCTCTAGTCTAAAATGTTTTTATTGATTATTATCAGATTACAATTTATTAAAAATTACTTGGGATTTTTATTCTATAAAAAATCATTTTCATACCGACTTAAAACAGTAGACAAAATGAAAAACAGGAAGCAAGTTTCAAAGCGTGAACAGAAAAAGCTCAAGCTTATTATCTCAATTTATGATTTTCAAAGTTCTTGACAGGGAAATGAAAAATCTGTGTAATTATAAAGCTGAAGACAAGGTCCTGATTCAGTCACAAAGAAAAAACAAAACCCAAATTTCCCCCCAAGGAATAACAAAAAGTTGTTGAGGAAAGTCAAACCAATACATCAAAAAAAAAAAAAAAAAAATACAATTTATCAAGGTTTGTTTTAACAAACAGCTATTGATTCTAAAAATATGTGATTCCAACAAATTCAAATTCCATTAAACTGCGACTCTGAGTTACATAAAGCAAGTTTATCACTAGATCTTCAACATTTCCTGAATGGTTTTTTTTGCGCCCAATCGTGTTTTCTATAGACATTTTGCTATTTGTTTTTGTCTGCTGGCGCCAAAGGAAGTGCCGATTCAATACATCCTGCCCAAATAAAACAGGTATGAACTCTAAATATAGCCACTGTATCCTGTATTTACAGTCCGTCCTGCATCCCTGATAGAAACGTAGAAACACTATCTGTACAGTACGAGCCTGTAGAACACTAGAGTCGCTAAAAAAAAGTCACTAAAAAGGACTTTTAACGCTAAAAATATTGTTATTTATTTGTTTGTTTGATTTTTTTTTTACACCAACATTTTTTTTACATCAATGGCTAATGGTAACATGGTCTTTGATGTTCACAATTTTACACTTCAAAAAGAAAAAATTAGATAAAATCTTTCATGTTAATTTCTGTTAAAAAATTGTAAAAACCCTTTGTGGTGAAACATTCTTAAAAACGACTGTTAAAATATTTTCCGAAAAACAAAACGTCATCTAATACTAGCCATTAACACTAAATATGTCTGAAAACATATGTATGAAACCTTTTATGAAAATAAATATATAAGAATAAATGAATAAACAAATAAAGTCTTCTAATTAAAAAAAAATCTACCCAATTAACCGAAATTGAGAAATTACGCAATTTATTTTGAAAAAAGGAACAAGTGCGTTTAAAACTCGGGAAATCTGTCGCTTCCAGTATGTACGAGAAGCTCCAAAACTTCCATACACTGTATTCATTTTCTAAACCACGTTTCAATTCTACGCCTAAACCAACAATAACTTTCTGGAAAAAGTCCATGAGTGAAACATGTTTCACTATTTAATTTTTATTCAACGCATTAGGAAATTTATTAAGAAGACCAAGGTTCCGACATACTTAAACAGCTTAAGTCAAATTTCTAACATCCGTCAATGAAATAATGGGAGTACTGGGAGGATACACATTCCTCCAGCTGGACCAGGCCAGTTCTTGAGGAGCAGTGGTGTATTGTGGGACTCACCTCGCTCGGGGTGTGACTCCGGGGTGTGTTTGCGCTGTAGGCCTCACAGTGATGGCGCGGGCCGGCCACCGGGTGGAACGCTGAGCCGGGCTGGTGGAGGCCGCGGTAATGAGGAGAGGAAGGAACCTGAGGAACGGGCGTCTGCTTCCGGTAGGAGTCATGGGACGGAGCTGATTCCCCGCTCACATTGTGTTCTGGGAGACCGGGCTCCTTCTCTGACTCGGTTCCTGCCTGTAGACGGCTCGGCTTCTCTTCCCAATCCATGTTCCTCTCTTTCCTTCCAATTCCCCATTGCTGATGTTTCTCCTGCTCATCACGTCCTCGCTCCTTCTCCAGGTCCCGCTCAGCCAGCCTGTCCCTGGCTTTCTGCGGCTCATGAAGCCTCCTGATGTCCAGTGAGTTGAAGACCCCGTCGTGCATCATGCCTTGATACGAGAACCTCCTCCGGCCCAGGAACGTGGCGGTCTCTAGAGGTTCAGGAGAGGATGGATGGTTGTCTCTCGCTGGCTTCTCTGGTCTCTGGCTTCGACTTGAAAGGCTTGATAAGTTGGTGACAGACTGACTCAACTTCCTGCTCGTCTCCTCAAAAAACCTCCTCCGGTCGGCAAAGGGCAGAATGTCGCACTCATCAGATCTTCGGCCACTGGAGGAGCCGGTCCTGGTTCTGGTTGTCGCCGATTTCCCGGGCCATGCTTGTCCAGAAGACTGGCTAGTCTTGGACTCCAGTTGAAGCTTGTGCTCTGGTGTCCAGCGCCATCGTCTTGGCTTGCCCGCTGGTGCCTGTTCCTCCACTACACGTATGCAGACTGGTCTGGCTGGTGGAGGTGGCGTTATCCTAGTTGGCATCTGAACGATCTGGCGTCCCACTGTGGTGTTCATGTGGTCTGATGGACAATCCACAGTCCTAGAACGTTCTTCAGCTTGCGTGAGATGTACTGGAACCCCTTCTCCAGGGTGTTGGGGCATCAAAGAGGCAGATGGAGGACTATTGAAAGCACCTGGGAAGCTTTGGGGTTTGTGTTGATGCTCCTCCGCTCTCACGAGGAGATCCGTGGCTTCCTCTTGGACTGTCTCCTCGCCACAAGGGCTTCGGTTCTTCTGCAGCTGTGCCTTTTTCCTCTGGATCTCGTTTCGGAGGTTGGTGGCGAAGCGTTCGCTCCTGCGCCGGGACTTGGAGGTGCAGAACTGTCGTCTCTGCGACGGCTTTGAGATGTTGCCCTCTTCGGCCTTGAAGTCCACCCTGCACACATCCACGGGTCCTGCTGGCTCGTAGTTCTCCCCGGTGGGGTTGGCGATGGAGAATCCATTACCCATTGGGTTTCCAGACCCGCCGATGGATTGCGTCCACACACTCGGAACCGAATCAACGCAATCTTCTATTCTCGCCTCCTCGTGCTCTGAAGTTCCAACTGACCCTGGAGTGGAACATCTACTTGTTCCCCATGAAGCCTGGGACGCTGTTTGGCCAGATTGGTTTAGGAACAGAGGAGACTGGGACCACTGACATTCTGGGGATGGAGAGCTATGCATCTCGTCTTTATCGCTGGAAAAGTCGATCATACGCAGTTGAGATGCTAAAAGCTTCTCAGGAACGCTCTGGTGATGTCCTGAAGAACTGAGATCCTGCTCGGGTAGCTGGGCATCAAAGCAGTTACTGCTCGTACTTTGACCAAAGGGACTTAACGGAGGAGGAACATCTACAGACCTAGTAAAGCTCTCGATGCGCTTCTTCCCGCTTGCCGTCTCATCGGCTCTAAAGGCGTAATAAGGTTCTCTGGAGCAAGCTTCAAGCGCAAGCTCATCAGATCCGTTCAAGTAGACACTGCCAGTGATTTCCTTGACAGGATGCTGATCTTCAACCGCGCAGCTCGACAGACTGGAAACGTCTACAGGAGCCGACACACAGCGTTCCTCCGCCTCTCCTTGATGTCGTCCTCTCGTGGCCCTGAAGCTGTCCTTCCTCATGGGGGGCTGCGGAGGAGGACAGTGCTCTTCCTCACAACTGTAGGTGGACAGCACGTTAGATTCCGTCCTGTGAGACGTCGTCTTGGATTTAAGACTTTCACACTCGTCCCGATGTTCTCCAGGAGCACCTTGGCCCCCGTCTGGATACCTGCATGAAGGAGCCAGACCCTGGAGGAAGCCGTCCATGCAGTTGGTCTCCTCCATCTTGACGGGGACGGTGTAGTCGGATGTGTTGGAGCTGGCGGAGAAGGAGCTGTACGCAGAGTCGCGCTTGTTGTTGAAGATGCCCGGGTCGATGGGAGACAGCTGACTGTCATAGTAACCTTGGCTGGGGGGATTCTCCAGGCTCTCCATGCTCCCTATCGAGCTGCGGTCGGTGCTGTAATGCCTGGAGACGTGACCCCACTGCATTGACAGTTCACTGTACAGCAGAGAAAACACAACAAAAACACATTCAAAGTCAAAGTATATACGGTGGACTGCTGTTAATTGGGACACAACCTTTCTACTACAATAAAGCGGCATAAATTTGCGCTGTGAGATATGATTTGGACTTTAGGGTTTGTCCCAATAAAGTGGCTGTTCCCTTTAACCGCCGGCCCAACAGAGCTGAATAGACTGCGTATATATATACGTATATAAGTAGGTAAACAAACGCGTATATAGTCTAGTTCTGTTTATTACCCCCATTAATCATTATATAAACGCATACAGTTGAGTACAGAATTATTAGCCTGCCTACAAAACAGTAAATGTTGAAAGAATTGAAAAAGCTGAAAAGTGCGTATTAACGGAGCTAAAAATATAGATTTGTAATAATTTTTTAATATACAGTGGTACCCAGGCTTTCAAATGTTCTAGATAACAAAAATCCAGATTAACTGGAAATATTTTCGCTACACGAAAGGAGCATATATCATGATCTCATATATCATTGAGATGAGAGTCCAGACGGGTGAAAAACAGTTCATCTTCCTTCCACGACAAATCAACAATAAACAACAAAGACACTAGTTCGTTTCAGAATATAAACTTCAGAATATAACTTCCAAAATATAAAACAAGCGTGTGTTCTCCCAAAATGACAATGTTTTTTTTTCTCCCCCGTAGAGCCGTCATCTTGAAATGACGTTGAGGTTTCCTGAGATTTCAGTAATCTTGCAAAAACGGTGATGTCACTGGGTCTTTCCACACTGAAACCTGTCATTTCAAGATGGCGGTAACCGTTCAAGATTGTCCGTATAATATTATATACAGTCGGTACGTTTATAAACATCTGCCAAAAGAAAAAGTAAACAATGACTAAACGATGACTATTTTGTAGGGAGGCTAATAATTTTGTTCTCAACTGTACGTGTAATAATATTCACTTTTCTATATGACTGATTGACAAATTCAGTCATATAGAATATTACTATCCATCCATTCAATAGACATTTCCATCCATCCATTCAATCGCTTCTCAGTTTATTCAGTTTCTTTTCAATTTCTGGGCCCAAATTGTGATCTGGAGCCGATCCCATCATCTCTGGGCCTGAAGGTGGAACACACCCCCTGGATAGCCGGCAAACCAATCGTTTAGCTGGACACAGACACACCCTCACTCACACCTATGGATCATCTCGAACCCCAATATTTCTGAAAGTGTGTTTTGATTTACTTAGCCGAGTTTTTTTTTAACTAGCAATACATACGACTAAAGCGCTCCATCCTCACAACACGTTTAGCGAGTCGTGACCCCAGAAGGAATCCCCCAAACAAACATCACAAGTTCAAGCTTAAACACTCGCCCCCGAAATCAATGGCGTCTTGTGTTTCAATGCGGCTCCTAGTGATCTGTGAAGAATGTTTGAGTCATGCATCTGAAAATAGAGGTGGTATCCGGCCAGCGCAATGTTGACACAAGACGTGAGATCACCAGCTTCCCCTCGGATTGAGCTGGACGCAAAACTCCCCGTCTGTACGGACCGGACCGGGAAAAAAGAAATCCCACCTGTGATCCCCGCCGGAGTGCCACGGAACGCCGAGAGGAGTGAAGTGGAGCTGCATAGCCGAGGGGCCATCAGAGGCGTCGCAGGAGCCCGTGGTGCCCGCTCCCTCCGACAGCTTCGCCAGATGCCAAGAGTGGGGCCGGATCACGGGAACGCTGCGCCTGAGAAGGAAACACATTCCCAGTGAGCTCGGGAAACACTGGAGAGGCGAGTGTGTGTGGACATTAAAAAAAAAAAACACACACACACAACAGCGCGTGAGAAAATGAAAAGCGCGGCGGATGGATGAGCGAGAAAGCCCTTTGAATTCAACATCTGGAACGCTGTCCCGTCCTCCGGATTAATAAAACAGGGAATGGAGCTTCTTTGGGAGACTTTAATGGGCAGAGCTGCCAATTAATTCACCGACGATACGCATTTTTGAAAGCGGGCCCAGATTCCAGGTACGTCCCATCATTTCCAGTGACAGGACGGCAGTGTTCCCAAACATTCCAGATGGGAATAGAGTTCCCCAGGGAGCGTTGGGTTTAGAAGGGCTGATTCCGAAACCAACACCGGGATTAAGAGACAAAAAGCAGCAGGTGAGAAACACTGATTATCCATTAGAGATACTGATGACATCGGTCACGTCGTCCCATCATCATCATCATCATCTGACAGTCAAGCTTCAGCTTTAATTCTCCCACTTAAAAAATTCAATAAATTATTACTGTACGTGGCTATGTATGTGTATATGTGAATTAAACATACCGTATTTCTTGTACTATAAAGCGAGACCTTATAAATAAATATCAGTTTACATATAAAACACACACATTATTTCGGATAATAAGTTCACAGTTCATTTTGAACTTATTTTAAGTGCCTTATAGTCCGAAAAATACGTACAGTTCCATCATCGCCTGACAACAGAAAACTGCCTCGCAATCGCTCTTAATACTCACAAGACAGACACACCGAGACGAATCAAATCCAACAAGCGTTTCAGGTTGGAGGTGAAGTTCAGGCAGAAGCTAGCAGAGTCTAATCCCACCGTGTGCTCTGAGCGGGACCCTCGCAGTGGTCTGAGTGAAGGCTGGCGGTCATTTAGCCGTAATGAAGCAGCCCGAGGCTCCGGCTGGATTCCTAGTCCAGGAAAAAATTAACAGACAAACACTCCCCCCACTTCCCCTCTAAAACAGCAGCTCGCTCGCCCTCGCTCACTCTCTCTCTCCCAATATTTCAAGTCTCAACTCAAGTCAAACATCCAGAGCCATGAAAGCCCCTCTATGGCACATTCTCTCTCTCTCTCTCTCTCTCTCTCTCTCTCTCTCTCGCTCGCTCGCTCGCACACACACAGCCTCCCACTCGTGCTCTCTAATGACGTTAGGGGGAGAGGAAGCAGCGCTCGGACCGAGAGGAAACCATGTTTGTGGAAGATAAAGCGGCGAGCACTGGCTAAAATAATACCTAGCATTCTCTCCTATTATTGTTTGAATGGAGGAGAAAAATGCGAGGGCCGCTTCCTGTCTCCCTGGGAGCGCTGAGGAGGTGAGAGAGCGATGGGTGCGGGTGAAGAGGAGCGAGGACATCAGACAGGTACACCAGTTCTTCACTAATCGAGCAGAACACCAGAACATTTGGGGGGGGGGGGACTTTTATATTGGAATTTCAAACTTTTTTCATTTAAATAACATATGTATTTGTATGTATGTATTTATGTGTGTGTGTGTGTGTGTGTGTGTGTGTGTGTGTGTATATATATATACAAATACACACACAGTTCATATATAAACATATGTATGTTTATATACTGTATGTGTGTGTGTGTGTGTGTGTGTGTGTGTGTGTGTATAAGTACATATAAGCAAATATAGTATATTAAGCGTACAAAAGAAATGAAGAGAAATGTACAGCAAAGCATAAAACAAACTTCCATTGTTTCTATCATCTTAATTATATAGAGGGAAAAAAAAACAATCTCCCTCCGTGTCACGCGTTGAACTGACTTTTTTATCACACTGTACCCAACAGAAACTCTCCATTTGTCCGGTACTTGTGTTATTTGGTGATGGGACTCTACATTTTACATTCACTGTCACTCCAAGACCTTCACCTAACTTCACGTCGGTGTTCCTGCATCCACACGCTCTCCAGCCTCCTCCATCAGCATCACTTGTTCTCCAGCTTCCCGAAAACAGCGCGCGAGACACGCCGGCTGCATTCCACACAATCACGCGTGCTTTTACTAGCGCGAGGCGACGCAGGAAGAGAGCTGTCATGAGCCGGACTCGGACGCACAATAGCGTGTTTGTTGTTTCGGATTCGATTTTACTCTGATGTGCACTTATAAAATACTTTTCCTGCTGAAACAATGCGCGTAAAATGCGTCCAGGTCTGAAGCTTATCAGCGGAATCTTAGACTTCCCACTTGTTTTGACCAGAAAAAAAAGTCCCGGCGAGAGAGAAGTCCTACAATCGCCTGAAGAAAGGCGTAAAATTCATATTTTGCATGTTAAAATAAATGTGCACACTACAAGATCAAGTAAATATCAGAACACATCAATTAGAGCACAAGGGGCGGGGTTTGTCTTTATCTCAACCAATCAGAGGCCTTGAGCACATGCTTAATGACTTGTTCAAGTTCAAGTTTATTTATATAGAACTTTTCTTAGTTCCAGACCAACGCATTCGCTATAAACTTGTGCTCATTCTCTAATCTTTTATATTGCATTTCTGTACACACACACACACACACACACACACACACACACACACACACACACACACACTCACACACACAAGCGTGCAATACGATTCTTATTGCACTATTTAGAGAAAAATGTAATACTTGCAAAAATAAATAAACTTGCAAAAAAAAAATCAAATTTCACTTAACTCCACATCTAAACTACTGTAAACGGTTAAAAACTATATTAAACTACCAATCAAAAAAAAAATATATATATTTTTTTTTTCATGATTTTAAACATTATTATATATTGTCTATTTCCAGTGAAAAGTACATATAGTAGAATATGTCTCTTCTCCAAAAAAATAAACAATATAAAAGTGTATAAAATAATGGGATAAATGAAAAATAATAATCTGAATGAATGAATAACTGCTGAAAAAGAATGAACGGCCGTTAAATCAAAGTGACGCGTGTCCAAACAAACGCCAGTTCGGCCTGCGCACACCAAACTTCCCAGACTGGAGAACGGTTTAGAAGTTTCTTTCAAGTATGTGGAAAATGGAGGGGGAAGAAGGGTCTGGGGAATGTGCGGAATGCCCATTGTTTTGGCATTGAGATCTCTTTTGTTCTTTCTCGTTCATTAGCAGAGTCGACGGGGTCTTCTGGAAGCTTCCTCTGGTCAGCCGGGTTTATGGTCTCTTTCCTTCAGATTCCAACAACATCTTTAAAATTTCCGGGTGCTGGATAATTCAAAACGTCATTTGAGTTTTCCCATTCTGATGAACATCTCCACTACAAGAATTCACAGATAATCCATCACGTGTCTTTCTTGTGGAAAAAAAAAGAACCCAACCTTTTTCTAAGTGTGTGTGTGTGTGTGTGTGTGTGTATTTTCTACATGGACTTTGGCTAGAGGTTGGAATCCTCTTCATCTCTGGATCTGTGAATTGGCAAAACAGGACAAAATCTGTATTTCAATATAGATCTTCCACCCGACAATGACTGTTTACTGTAAATAAGCCGTTCTGTCCCACAGTTCCCAGACCAAATCTAGAAGCTGCTATTACAGACCGTGTGAGTAACAGGAAGTGGGAACTAGGAGGAACCAGACGTCCAGAAATTTCCAGAAAAAAAAATAAAGTCAAGATTGGCAGTATATTGTTTAGCTACTTTTATTCTACCTTCCTATGAACATTCAAAGTGATGGATGAAGAGAAAATGTTTTGTTCTCAGCTACAGAGTCAGAGATGGATGAATAAATGTACGTATAGGGTAAAAAAAAAAAATACAAAAAAAGAAAGACAGAAAAATAAAAGCAAAAAGGACAAAAGACAGAACAACGAGAATAATAATACAGAAAAAATGAATTACAGCACACGGAAAAAAGTATGAAAAGAAAAGACAGACAGACAGACAGAAAAGACAGACAGACAGACAGACAGACAGAAAGAAAAAAAAATTGAGTCAGATTTGCACTATATTGTTAAGATACCTTTCTAAAATGATGGATAGAAAAACATTTTGTTCTCACCTAAAGAGAGAGGTAGATTGATAAATGTACAGAATATGAAAAAAAGAAAAAAGAAAGCAAGAAAAGGAAGACACTTTCAGAAACTGAAAGACAGACACTTTGTCTTTCTTTCTACAGACAGAAAGACAGAAAGAAAATCAAAAGCAGAAAGAAACACAGAACGACAAACAAAAAAACAGAAACAACGAAGAAGTACAACAAGACACTGATAAAGAAACAAAGAACAGAACAAAAGGAGGGATAAAATAAAAACAGAAAGAATTAACTGGTCAGTCCAGAAAAGAAAGAGAGAGAGACAGAACCAGAGACAGAAAGAGTGTGAGACAGTCAGGTAGACGGACACGTCGTCGCTTGGATGAATAAAGAGAGAAAGACAGACACTTCATCAGTCCCAGTGGGACGTCCACCATCACACTTCAGACCCTCAAACAACCCAAACAAACCTCCACAATTGGGATTTTGGCTGTAAAATGAAATCTGCGTGTCCAGCCTGAACAATAGAATGTGTGTGTGCAGGAAAAATGTGACTTGGACACACACACACAAACATCCTGCGCCACTCGCTCGCCCGCAGGACAGAAATCCGGCATGTTCCGCGCCGTGCCGAGGTGACATCAGAACGCTGCTCCTCCAGTGGTTATGGACCACGATCTCGCCCAGAAAACATTTTGTACCTAATTGAACGTGCCATCAATGGAACCTTTGTGGAGAAGCTTCCTGAGACTCAATGAGTAGAGCTGGTGTTGGGAACAGCAGGGGTCACGGGGTCACTTCCCAGGGAAAGCGTGTGCACTGGTTACCTTAAACTGGTGGCATGGTGGCAAAGTGGGTTTCCTCTGGGTTTCCTTTGAGTCACAGTACAAGAACATGCAGGGGACTTCGTCAGGAGTGAGAGTGTGAATGTGTGTGTCTAGCTCTGTGATTGGCCGGCCACCACTGCAGGGTGTGTCCGGTACCGCCCCTTCAGACCAAGAGTTGCTGGGATTGGTTCCAGTAAGTGTCGAGAAAAAGAAAAGTTAAAAATGTTGTTGCTGTTGATGTAGATTTTCTTCAGGTGTGAGCGAGAAGTTGGGCGTTGTGATTGGTTGGTTCGTCAGTCATTCGAACAATGTCTCCGCCCAGAAATTCTGAGATTGGCTACAGCAAGACAAATTAAATAATACGACTTCCATAATTAAATAATGGATGAAAACAAATTGGATGGATATTGCATTGAATTAACCAAGACAAAAAAACTTTTACAAAAAAAAAACAGAATAGAAAATATGTACGCAAAAATTTGCATTGTAAGTATATGTTTTATTGTTGAGCATAAACTTTGCTAAAAAAAAAAAAAAAGAAGAAGAAAAAAAGCTTTTTTACATGAACACCTTATTATTAAAAAGTATTTATTTACAGACTGTATAATTGTATAAACTTAAATTTAAAGTTCTGTATAGACGAACAAAAATTCTTCAAACACTTTTTCCTGTGTTTTGCATTAAGCAGCAGCAGATCTTGTGAAGTGGTTGAAAACTGTGAATGCGATTCGTTATTCGTTTTTGCAGCGACGTTATTAGTGACCAGCCTCTAACATCCTGTCTCCGCAGGAAGTGTTCTGATGAATCCGAGCAACGCAAACAGCTGCAGGACCGTAAAATGAGAGACGAGGAGGAAGAGGAGCAGTAGCAGAGATTTAGCGTGTTTCGCTTCATTCACATTAGCGAATAAAGGCAGAATTTTCCCGCTACGGACACGAGACCTACAGACGCTTGTGAAAGACAAGCATCTTTCTCATGGATCCAACCAAGCAGTCAGACATTCCTGCGCTTTTAAGTGAGGATGGAAACGAGGCCTACGTGATGCATGTGACCTTTACCAGCATGTTATTACCAGAAATGACACGCTCACCCATACACACGTCCTTTCTGCAGCGTTTGGAAGCCAATGTTCTCACAGAAAAAAAAAAAATCTGATGTGAGCGGAACAATCATCGGTTTTATGTCTTTTAATGGTGATAAATATTGACCGTGACAAGGTCTTAATGAAGGTAATGGCTTTCTGGAGACTGCAGCTCCACACACACTTTTCCCACGTCTGACCAGATCAGGAGGATGAGAACAAACGGCTCTTTAACCACCGAAGAGAAAAAAAAACCCTTGACCAAAATAAGAAAGGAAAAAATGTCAGGGATAAAGTTAGTCGGAAAACCATGAATGAAAATAAACTCATTTGTACAAGAACCGATTGTTTTAGTCCAGAATAAATGGGAAAGTTATGTGGCTAACACACATAGTGTAGCGGGTGCTGCTTAGAAAACAACCGTAAATGAGTGAGTGAGAGAGAGATACAGAGTAAGAGTTTGAGAAGAAAACACACAGGGAGAATGAGAAAACAAGATCGGCGAGAGAGAGAGAGAAGACAAGCAAGATTCAAAGATGGAGAGGTAAGAGGAGATAAAGCGAGGGAGAGAGAGGATGAGCAAGAAAGAGGGAGAGAGAGAGAAGACCAGCGTGAGAAGAAACAGAAAGAGAGAACAAGGGTGAAAAACAAAAAGAAAACGAGAGATTCAGAGAAAAAGAGGCAAGAGTGAGATAAAGCGAGGGATAGAGAGAAGACACTAATGAAATACAGAGAGAGAGAGAGAGAGAGAGAGAGAGAGAGAGGGATACAAGAGTGGGATACGGAGAGAGAGAGAGAGAGAGAGAGAGAGAGAGAGAGAGAGAGAGAAGAGTGAGATACAGAGAGTGTGTGTGTGTGTGTGTGTGTGTGAGAGAGAGAGAGAGAGAGAGAGAGAGAGAGAGTAAGACACAGAGAGAAAGAAGACAGAAGTGAGATACACAGAGGATTCAGAGAAAGAGAGAGAGAGAGGGAGGTACAGAGATGAGTGAGATACAGAGAGACAAGAGTGAGATACAGATAGAGAGAGAAAGAAGAGTGAGATACAGAGAGAAAGAGTGATATACAGAGAGAGAGAGAGAGAAAACACATGAGTGAGATACAGAGAAAGAGAGGATCACCTTATGAATCCTTCATTAATGATTATTTCAAAAAAGCTACATCAAAATAAAAATATTCTTTACAAAAAAAAGGAAATAAATAAATCATCCATACACATACGCATACTAAAAGTTCAACATCCACACGTCATGACCGTACGGCGAAAACAAAATAAGAATGAGGAAGCGAAAGTGCAGGAATGTTGAGACTACACAGAGGTGAAGGAATGTCGAGAGTCTGGCTGAAAAGGAGGGAGAGAAGGAGGGAGGGAGGATGGGATGAAGAAGTGAACGGAGACGTAGAATGTATGATAGATGCTACAGCGGTGGAATGTTCTGGACCGGGTCTCACAGAGCAGAACCTCAAACTTCTGATTGAAGCGCTACCACAGACGGCCACAGGGGGGCAGCATTACACGAAATTATATTTTCGGACCTGAACACTGATCAGACGTGATGAGCCTGTTGTTTGTCTAAGCTGACGTCAGTAGGACTTGGAAGACGAGGCTCGTCTTCCAAGTCCTACTGACGTCAGCTTAGACAAACAACAGGCTCCTAATCAGAAGCTACTGGAGGACTCACACACCGTGAGACAGTCTCCCACGCTGAAAAAAAACGTCTTTTTTTCCGCAAGGTGTGATATTTTGGGAGGATGATGGCAAAGGGAAAGCGCCGCATCATTGGGCCGTTACTGGCAGCCCTGGACTTTTAAGAATCATGGGCATTAAATGTTGAAATTGCCAATTAAATAATTAAATGTTATATAAATTTTAAAAACAACTAAATCAAAATGCCTTGCTTTCTCCAGAAAAACACACACAAGTTTGTATAAAAGAGTGTATAAAAACATCAAATAAAGACCAACTAACACACAGAAATAAGCAAAAAAAAAAACAAAAAAAAAGATTAAATTGATAAAAAGTGACGATGTGACACAGCAATACAGTAGATTACATTTTTTAAATTGCTAATTATACAATAACATTTTATATATAGAAAATCTTTTATACACACATACATTTTTTTCTACTGATTACTAATGTATTCATTCATATATTTTTGGTATTTTTATACACCTATATCCAGTATATTGTATAAAAGTCACACACACACACAAAATGGGTTTTTTTTTCTAACAGGACTGGTAACAGTGTAGCACGACCAAATCAAAATTCCTTTCTTTTTCTGTAAAAACATTGCAAATACTATCGGATTCGGATCTTGCCGATAAGTAAATCGCTGGTCTGATCACATGCTTCACGCGTAAGTCACATGACCGCCGGTTTTCCCACAAGCCTTTGCTCCTTCCATCACAGCTCACACACACACAATTCGACTGATCAAGCCGAACGTACAACGCATCACTAAGGCAGGAACGTACCTCCGAACCACGATTTTGAGGAGCCTGTAGGAACCCTTGATGAGGATGAGAGCTTCCTGTCTGGATCCGTAGAGAGCCGAGCCGTTGATGTTCACCAGCTCGTCTCCCACCCGCAGCTTCAGGCACTGAGCCGCTTTTCCTCCTTCTTCTATCTGTGGGCAAAACAAGGCGAGATTTTGAACGAAGCAATAATTCCTACTTTGTGCATTAGCAAAATTCTTCAGTGTCATTCACGACATTTTTCTGATTCCTGGAGGAAGAACATTTGGAGGAACGTGGTGGTAAATTACGGAGTAGATTTGACCGCACAGACTAAACTTAAAAAACGCAGTCGACTCAACTTAACTCAACGCAGACGTTCCGATGACTCGGGGAAAAAAAAGCTCATGTCGTGTATAATCCCAATAATCTTGGATCAGGAAAATGCTCCTAATTTGACGCTAAACACACACTATCTTCATCCTACAGGAGGATGTAGAGGCTTTTAGAACCACACCAGCAGACACGCTTAACACGCAGATAAGCGTGTTTACACACACGAGCGCTAGTTCACACGTATCCACTTCCTCTTTCAAAAAGCCGTTGAGAAACCCAATGTACATAGAGCGCTGTGAATCCAAAGATCGGCCATTCATCAGGCACGCACAACAGCAAGTTATTCCATTAGGAAGCCTCCTATAGGACAAAAGGTCAAAGGTCAACGTCAAAGCCGCTTAATTCCCATCACAACACATGGGCCTAGTCCAAACACACGCGAGATATCGATCATAAGGAGCGCAGGATGTAGTTTCGCTGACGTCTCTTTACGCTGAAATCACAGTTCTGCCTTTAGCTACAGGCCTGGAGACGCTTCATACGTGTGCGAACACTTGCTGGCAAACACATTCTCACGTTTGCATTCTCGCTCGGGAACTAGTCAGGATTTTTCCCACATGTGGCGAATTTTAAGCCGCAAGGATTTGAATAAATTGGAGCGGAGCAGCGGTAGAATCTGAGTAATATACTGTGAAAAGATCCATGCATATATAAGAACCACACACACACACACACACACACACACACACACACACACACACACACACACACACACGTATGTGGGTATATTATTTTACATGGAACATTCTACACTTCATCACTGCACATTCTTTCCTCATCAGGCTATATCCAATCTGTATATTTTTCCATATTTTATTCAGTTTCATCTTTATTCGTGTATACTGTACATGAATCTGTTTTTTTTCTACTTCTAGTACTTTTTGAAAGACGTGTTTTTAAACCAAAATTATACTGGACATATTATACACATACACACACAGTACTGTATATGTATTTTTTCACGTTAAATATTCTACACTTCCTTATTGCACATTTTATCCTTATAATTGTATATCCAATCTGTATATTTTTCTATATTTTATGCGTATTTTAGACTCATGTATAACTTTCATTTTTACTTTTTCTGTACTGTGTATTATTCTTTGTTCTTTTTATTTCTTGTTTAAAATTATTTTTGAGTTTTTTTATCTACATTATTTTATACATAAGTTGAATTTAAATACATTTTAAATGCACACACAATATCTACTCACACACTTTTTTACATTGTGGTGTGTTTTATTTTACATTTTTCATCATCAATATTGTTGAACTTGTTTCTCTTGACATTTTTATTGTATTTTAATGTTATTTGCCATTTAAATGGAGTACATTTGTTTTAATGTAACAATCTTTTAGACTGTTTATATGAAGTATCTGAGGGGGCTTTGGGTGGGGGATCAAATACTGCACGTGTCCCGAGAAGCACTGGGACAATATTTGCACAGATTAAATGAAATGGCCGGAGATGGACCGCGAGTGATGGGGTGTGAGCGGCGTTCCCTCAGCAAAAATAAATCAGCAAAATTATTATTAAATAGAAAGTTCAGATCCTCGGTCGACTTTCACATAAACCTGTGTGACCTTCAGAACTTCGAAAGGTCAACGGCGTGGATCCTCTGACGTTCTGGGTCCGTTCTTCTCACCTTGCCAAAACCTGGTTGCACGTGATGGAAACATCTCTCAGATGTGTGGTCACAAATACAATCCACAGTCTCTCAGCCGGAACTACAGAGCTTCATCTCAGTTCTCAGAGGCTGCATGTGTTTGTTTCTTCATGCAAACCAGACGACACCAGTTGGGTAAACCATCTGCTTGGGTTGCGCACCACCTAAATCTGCCTAAGAAACCTTCTGTGGAGGTCGGAATGTTCTCCAGGCGTGATGTATCCTGACATTCCATTAGTCCAGAAGCCCAAAACAAACAGGCCTTTTCCACTCCTGCATCCAGTCTGCGGAACACTGTTGAAGCCCTCACAAGTCTCGGACCAGGTAGATTTTATGGCGGATATTCCACGGAGAACAAATTTGCTACATATGTAAAGTTGGCGGCACAAGCGGGTTTCCCGCGAGCAATAAAACAAACCCCTTGTTTTTAATGATTACCTCATTGGGAACTTCGGAAAGAATCATGAGGAAGCCGAATAGCAATGAGGAGGAAGAAAGAGCGGCTCACCCGCGGTTCCACATGGTTTTAGCGGTAGCCCGGGGCTAGAACACCACTGGAACAGAAATACGTAGATATTTCCAGATTCAAGTATATCAATAACAAAAAAGCTGTTCATAAAGTCATGACGAGATCATCCTAGTCAAACAATAAATCAAAGCCACACTTTTTGAACATCCAACCCTCATTTTATGAACCCCTGTTCCATTTCTTGGTCAAGGGGACATAAAGCCAGTCACAGAGCGGGACACACAATCTGGATTGGGGGTCAACCAATCACAGAGCGGGACACACCCATAATTGCGGCCCTTAAATGCAGTCTGTAGAGCGCTGGCGTTTGAAACACCGGATTATGGGTTCGATTCCCAGGGAAAGCAACAATTTGATGAATTGTTGAAAGTGAAAGCGTCTGCTAAATGACTGTAAAAGTAAAAGTAAAACACAACCTGGATGGGATGTCAACCAATCACAGAGCGTGACACACACCATGTATTGGCGGCCAACCAATCACAGAGTGGAACACACCCTGTGATTGCAGCCAACCAATCAGAGATCTAAACACAGCCTAGATTGGCGGCCAACCAATCCCAGAGCGGAACACACCCTGTGATTGCAGCCAACCAATCACAGAGTGGGACACACCCTAGATTGAAACAAAGTAGTTTCAGCGACGCCTTGTGTGAAAATGATGGAGATAGCGTTTTCTTTCTGACTCTCTACTCCGAGGCTTGATATAAATAATCCACGTGGTTCCACCAGAACGTTCCGTGTTTGTGTATGTTCGGTGTTGTGAGCATGAGGCGCGGGCACCAGTGTGCTCGCTCCCTGCTGATCACGAAACCAACTTCACAAAGAGACCTTTATGGAGAGTTCAGCTCTTCTGCATGACCCATTCCTTCTGTCTGCCCGCTGCCTCCACGTAATATTTCTTTAATCTCCCTCAGGAACAGCCACTCCTCACATGCCATGCGGAGAACGCCACGTCTCCGTGCCTGATCTTCAAACAAGAGGGTCGGTGGTCGCTCCACACAAGAGGTGAGTGTGATCCACGGAGAAGAATCGCTCAACACAACACTGTCTGGAGAAGCTGGTGATGGCGAGGTCTGGTTGGAGGTCCGGGATGAAGCTTCCTCAGAATTAAAATACTGAAGATCCTGGAATGCCCAAACAAAATTCCGGAAATAAACTCAGGCCGGGATGAAAGAAAAGCTGAAACGGGGTAGACATCACGTGACCAAACAAAGCTCCTTCTAACCGAGAAGTCCATTAGCAGAGGAACGTCTTCTCGTTGAGGAACACGGTTGTTCAGATCATGGTCACGTTAAAAACTTTGCTATAGACTTATTTAAAACTGCTATGGACTTATTTATTGCTTGAAATGATTTTTATTTATGTATTTACAATGTTTATATATTAATTGCTTTTTGTTATTGTTGTAGCAAAAATATGCAATTTTAATTGCAGAAAAAATAAAGCTGCAAGCAGCAATGGAGGCATCAAGCCTTTTATTAATTATTTGGACAATCAGAAACAAATGTAACATAGAAACAGGATATATTATTAACATTTTTCTTTATCTGATCATTATTTCCACCTATTTATAATTTGCATTGTATTTTATCATAAATGTCAAGGTACATAAAATTATTAAGTTATAAAAATCCACAACAACTGCTCAATAATCTATATTTTTTTCGGGCAAAACAAAGAAATATATAAATAAATAAACAATGAATTGATTCTGACGATTGGGTTAAGTCAAATCGTTTCCTTTTTCATATAAATTTCTTTAAAAATTGTAAAAATTTAAATTGTAAAAGATTTAATTTGAATATGAATAGTCAACATGTGACTGAAGTCAGACAGAACTTCCCTAACTCTCAAAAATAAACCCAAAACGTCATTATAACAAAGTATACCAGTTATTTGAAGATTGTACCAGTGACGAACTGAAACATTTTAGGTGTTTGCTTTGCTTTGCCTCGGCTGGTTCTGGAACAACCACAGCCTTCAGTGTAGGAGGTATCAGTCCGAACGAAAACCAAAAGGCACCGGTTTCGCTGACATCTTTAGTCAGAAACCCAGTGAAAATGTGTGTTTCTGCAAAAACAAGCAGAAAAGAAGCAGAAAAAGTACCTGGAGCACAACATCAGGGATCAAAAGTGTCTGCAGACGAGCTGAAAATGGACCACAGACCTCCAAAAAAAAAAAAAAAAGCGATGAATGAGCTCCCTGTGTTCAGGTCCCAACATCCTCCACTGGCAGGATGAGGTCAGCCCCTGTCGCTCTATAAATAACAGGGTGTGCCGCCCTCTGCCCGCTGGCCTGATGCCAGCCATTATGCCACAGAAGAAAAGTCAGTGCGCTCCGGACACCTCAGTGCGGTCAAGTCCAGCCGTGTGTTCCACAGAAAGCTCTTTTTCACCGAGGGCCACATCAGCATAATGGCCGTCTTCAAAGGGCCGGATGTAACTTAGAAATGTAACTAAATGTAATCAAATGTAATGTAAAATAAATGTAACTACTCCTTAATGTTAAACAACTCATTCTTTATCATAACTTAATCCAGTGACAATTGCAGTTGTGTAGAATTCTTTTGTTTGCTTGTTGCACCAATTTCGATAATAAAATTCAATAAAATTTATTTATTGGTATTTATTTTTTGAGACACTCAAAACTTTTAAGCTCTCACGTGCCACATAAAATGACATGGTGGGCCACATCTGGGACCCGGGCCTTGAGTTTGACAGTATCATGGTATTGAGGGGAAAAAATAAATACATTTTAGTAGACCTTAATTACATTTTGCATACATGGGCAAAATTTGTATTCTATCTTTATTTAAAGTACCAGGGGGACTTTATTAAATGCGGAGGGAAACCTTGAAAAGCATCAGCCCATTTTTTAATATGACCCTCTCTGGCAGCACAAAATCCCGCCCTCCTCACCAATCAAACTAACGATGACGTCGAGTATTACCCAATCAAAAGTAGGAAAGGCGGCGTCTTCATAAAATGCGTGTGAGATGAATTGCATGTGATGCTGAGAAGAATTTATTATTGATTCAAATGTATTCAAAATGGCACTTTCAAGAAGTTCACTTGTCAATTTCAGAAGATTTAAAAACCAAACCAGGTTCCATATGACAGAAGAGTCTCTTGTTTTTTACCAGTTCTTCTTGGACTCCTTCAACCGGACGTTCAAGTGTTCCCTCATCTTGTTTTCACTTTCACAAACTGTAGTTCTTGCAAACTTGTAGTTCTTGACGATGATTTCTCTGTTCGATTAGCAAGATCTCAGTGGCGTCATTAGCCGTATTAAAAGTTGTAACAAACCAAATGTGTTACGTTAAATACATAAAATATGTGTAACGTGTTCACTGCGTTGAAAAATCCATATCGTGGCACAACTCATTAATATTCAGGTTGTTACCGGTATAGCGGCCACCGTTAACATCCATGACATCGTATTGCGCTAAAGAGAGATGAACGTAGCAATTTGACAGACCCAAATCTTGCGAGTTCTCGGCCTAAGAAGAAGCTCATTAGTCAAAGCAGCTCTCTGGAGACTCACTCCATCCTTCTCAACCTTTCATTCGCCAGTTTTTCCAGCAGGACCTTTGGCGAGGAAAGGTTGTCCAAGAACAGTACGCTAAGACAAGTTCTCCTTCATCACGGCCTTAATGGCTTCCCCAGTCAGAAACCCGGAGCAGAGAGCAGCCAGAGGTCTCCAGAACCAGAACAACCCAGCAGTGTGAGGGCAACCTGGGCTCGAGTTCCGCTCCGTGCTGGAAAAACGGCTTTAATGTGGAAGACGCTGACGTTCTCCTGTGATGTGCGTGTCGGGATGTGAATGAGACCCTCGAAAAAAAAAAAAAAAAAAATCGACGGAGTGGATTGACTCCAACAGGCATCAGGGCAACTGGAGCGCGGACTGGGGGAATAAATCACATGTTTGTGTGGGAAATGCACTGGTTTGTGCCTCAACTTTAAGAGAACACAGAGGAATTTCGCATCCACTGAAACCGCAATAAACACTTCATTCCAGAACAGGACGAAACCCAAGATCTCCGGCCACATACACATCACGAGGTGCGTTTCCTCGCCTGAAACACAAGAGCGAGTCCCACCGCTTCCCCCTCGGCCTGCTTTATACATATTCAGCGTGGAAATTAATACCAAACGCCAGAATCCATGTGGGAACATCCATTCCAGCTCGAACCACGCTCAGCCATCCCAGGCTTTGCTTTCGTTCCACGGGGAGTTGGGTCAGTCCGGTCACCCACCGAGCCCGGAATCCCAGCAGCTGCCAGAAGCTTCCCCAAGACATTCCTCCCGCCATAATAAAATCATCCGCCTTGTCGAGACATTTGTTCAAACGTGACCGAGGTGCAAAGTTGTCCACCGAGAGCAGAGTGTGTTTGTTTGTTTTCAACGGTTCAGCGGGAAACTTGAGCAAAAAGAAGTCCCTCTGTTCTGCTAATTAAACCAGAATCCTCAACCACAATTCAGATAAATAATCCTGCTCACCTCTACATCCATACTGTATACACACACACACACACACACACACACACACACACACACAACTAATTAGAATTAAGGTGAAATCTTTTTAAAACCAATCCATAATTAACAATACACAGTCCATCCAGGCCTCGGTAAAGGGAATAATAATTTACATATGCATACATAATTACTCCAAATGTGGATTTCCACTATTTGCATGATACAAAATTCCATGATGAACTGGGGAAATTCATAAAATAAATGGAAGTTTGCAGAAAGTAGAGGCTCTCTCAAAGAAATAAATATAAAAATAAATTATTTTTAAACAAAAAATAAATTAAGTACCGAAGTAACCTCTATTAGAAGGCCACCACATAAGAAGTTCTAATAGAAGTTTACGATATACACATATACACTGTACACACACACACACACACACACACACACACACACAGAGTTGGTCCCGGTTAGTAGGAGCACAAGTTAATTGCAACGTTCGATTCAAACGTTCGAAAGTAATTGTTATTACGTTCGAATTGAAACAAATCTATTACGTAGGCCAAGATTTTTTTCTCTTATTTGGATGAACTTTTCTCCTAATAGAAATAGAAAAAGAAGCACACGTGGCCTGTGTACGGCACACACCACCATAGTTAATCAATTTGCCAAAAAAAGAAGAAATACACAACAGCAACGCCAGAACCCGCAATGTATTTAGACTACGTCGCCATTTCGCTCAGGAAAGGAATGAAGGTTCCATCGCTGCACTAGAAATGTGTGGTGAGATGTTCTTCTCATTGTGCATTCCACAGCCAGTATCGCGTAGAGAGTTTCAGAACATTTTGAAGTTTGTAATTGCATTCGCAAATCATCAAAGCTATCAATTGGGATAATCTCATCTGACGCATAGTGCCAGTAAAAAACCCCGTTTTAATTCGCTGGCACATGAGATTCTCATTCCAGCTGTTAAACCCAGATGGAAGAGCGGCGGCATTCAAGCCTGACTCATAAAAGAGAGAAGAATGAGAGAGGAATCCCCCGCCATTGTCTCCGGCCGGACAAGAAGTTGGGAACACAACACGACCCACTGACTGACATTGGCATTATCCTCACTCCGCCAGCGCCTAATCGTTTCCCACACACACGCATGGGTTTTATCTCGAGCTGAGAAAACACCCCGCACTGTGGCCCGGCGGAGAGAAATCTCCCCCGCTATGAACAAAGTGCTTATCTGAGTGTTTTCCTTGCGTATCTCAGGTCAGCGGCGCAGACTGGGACACCTCTGTCCTTCAGCTGCCCTGATCTCACGAGAGGGTCCGGACCACAGGAAGTCAGTGGAGGGGTGTAAAATACTTGCAAATGCAAAAATGTCTTGCTTTCATTTATTTTTTGGCTACTTTGTCCTTGGACTGAGTAGAAAAACTATAAGCTACTTTTACTCTCTATTGACTACAGAGTCTGTTCAACTTGTGATTAACTTTACTCTATTTGACTACATGAGTGGTTGAGTATCTGTACTCTTTACTCCACTATGGAGCTGCACAATTTATCGGTAAAAGTTCGCGATCTCGATTCCACCCTCCTCGTGATCTTATTCCAGCGTTTATACGATTCAGCCAAACTCGTCTGTTCTTGAAATAGCACGCGTCCAGTGTTTCTATGGGTCAAAATTAGTGCCAAAGAGTTTTGCGCGAGCAATCGCGATTGCGTGCATGCGCCCTTGTGTGTAGCTTTGCGCGAACGTATCTTCGCACTTGCGTGCAAATCTTTTTCTTGAGTACAAATCATTTTGCCACTTTTTTGACACCTTGCTCGGATTGGTCCAACACATTAACTTTTACATTACATAATTTTTTTCCTTTCATCAATTTAAATTTACAGCACAGAGTAATGTGTGTTATTCTCTTGCTGTTTGACAACCTAATGTTCAGGGTTAAATCTTTAAAATAAAAAAAAAGTCTAGAATCATGATCATTATTCCAAGCAAAAAAGATTGTATTCTCATATTATTCAGAATCGTGCAGCTCTACTCCACTACATGTGCATGGACACTTATTGTTACTCGCTACATTATGACAAACAAAGAAAAGTCAACATCTTTTCCAACAAAGACGAGGTGATATCGCCATCTGCAGGATGCTGAAGGTACTGGATGATATTTACGAGCTAAATCACATGAACATGAAAAGAAAAAGTTACATTTGAGTTTGACTGGAGACTGACTTTCTTTGTTCTGCCCTTTTGAAACAATGATGTGTTACATTTTATTTGTACATTAAGAAATAAAACCTCATAATTAAAGAGTTTGTTGTTTTTCACATGTCTTGGTGTCTTTAGAGCCTACATTCAGTATGAGTAAAATACTTTTGTTCTTTCAAAATTGCATACTTTACGACTTTTACTCAAGTCTTCTTAGACTTGGTGACTTGTAACTTGTAATCAAGTAATTCTTACAGTTTTACATACTTTTACTCAAGTATGGTTTTCAGGTACTTTTGACACACTCGGATGAATTTGGGGTCGGAGTGGGTGAGAATGTGGCTGGTGGCTTTTAGCTCCTGAAGAGGAAGAGAAAGAGAAGAGTGGGGGTGGAGTGAGAAACGAGAGAGAAAAAGAGAGAGAGAGTGAGTGAGAGGGTGACAATGGCTTCATTCAAGGCCCGGGCTGAAGGAATGGAGGGAGCGCTGCACTCCGGCCTGCTGCGGCCAGGCCCCAGTGAGTCTAAAGTTCCATTGTGCTTCCAGACTTGTAAAGGTGTGACACATGGGTCACCACTGCCGGCCAATCAGCCGTCAGTGACCCACATTCAGGGAAGATGCGCTTGTGAATGCGCAGACACTGGAACCAATTAAACAAATTGAGAAAAATGTCTTAAACGACTGCGAAAGCCAAATAAAAGAAGTCATGTGCTTCCATCTAACACACAAGATCATCAATGTGTGTTTTGTTAATGAGAGAGGGGAAAAAAGGAATGTCCTTTTAATCACATTCCTCCACTTGTTTGCTTTCCATCATCTCAACCTCTAAATGGAACCGGCACTTTCCTAATCTCTCGAACGAGGCCGATTGTGAGTGGAGATCATCAGCCTGACCGAAACTTCAAAAGGAACTGTTTTTTTTTTTTTACATAGAAAGCCCCCAAAAAGCCCTAAATATACCCTAAATATTCAGATACAATACAGCAGCACTTCTTAAGTACAAAACCAAGGTCTTGATTGACACTTTGTTATTCAAGCACTGACCGTATGTCATGGATTATAATAGGATTAGGTACTAATTCAATTAAAATGAAAGAAACTTTAAGAATAATGTTTTTTTTCTTGCAGTGGGAGTATTTATAATGCAAAATATGCTGTTGTTTTTGTTTAAAAAAAAAAAAGTTGCGTGCATAAAGATTTTTATTATACATAAAATAAACTGTGCTTCACCGTTAGAATTTTTATAAGCCATTAAAAAATTACATAGAAATCTCTAGTTCTGCAACTGCAATGCGTCGACGCATCAACCATTTTAAATAGCGTTTTATCCTGCGTAAATTGCTACATCCCTAAAAGATAAACAGACAAAAATGTAAAGCAACTTGCCCATATGTCTCAAATTTGCATAAAATCAAGTAAACAACATCACAGACGCAAGTCTAAGGCACAAAACGCCATCACTGGAGTCAAACCTGGCTGCGTTTGGAATAAAGACGAGCGTAAATGAGATCATCCGTTTCGAGCAGACGTTTCAACTCACAAAACCGATAAGAAAGCCGATCACGTTCCACAGTGTGCAGCTTGTTAGACTCACTTAAATATCCATTTTGTAGCTGATTGAGACAACATGCATCACCGCTGGTGGACATCTCCACAAACATCCCAAAACCATCCATCACGCCTCAGACGTGCACCGAGAGAACCTCGGCCTTTTGATGCAGATCCAGAAACAGCAGAGCATGTGCTCTCATAACAAGCTCTCGCTCGTCGAGAGGTGAGAAGCCATTTTTGAAGTCCTGCCAAGAAGAAGCCTCCTAATGGGTCGGTTTGGTCTTTATTTTAGTAAAGTTCCACAAGAGGCCAATCGAAGGATCAACGAAACGCCTCCCATCGCACTTGGTGATGAACGACCACGGCCAGTCATTCGTCCAATCCGTGCCTGCAAATATTGGGTCGTGATTTATATTCCCAAGGCACGCTATCCTGGAAGTCAGGCATGTTAGACATCATCCCGCCGCTCTGGGGTTGCTCCATTGAAGCCTCCATTGCAAATATTGAGGCCCTGTTTCCGAAAAAGACAAAGGTGGCTGTCAGACCGCCCGTAACCTTTGCACTGAAGATAACTTGGATGGATCCATCTCTGTCAGGGCGGACACGAGAGAGCGGACGGCAGGAGGGGCGTCCTGATCACTTAGTTCCAGACCTGTCATCCCTCGGTTTCCTGCCGTTTATGAATAGGGCCATAGAAAGCCATTTGGGTTTGTAATATGTGTGAAGTGACCTTGTCCTGCAGCCAAAGCCAGGAACCCCCTTCCCCCAAGCCCACCTCGCAAGCAACTCCGAGGACTTTGGAATGGTCTTGAGGACTGGTTGGGTCCAAATGTTGGAAGCCAAACTGATCAACAGGTTTTTGACATGATCTTCTACACAACACAGGCAAATCCTTTTGGATTTGGCTACCAAGTGGCTTCACAAAAGATCCTTCAAGAAAGCCAATGTGCACTCCAGAGGTGTAAAGAGTACCTGAAAACCATACTTGAGTAAATGTACGAACACCTTACTGTAAAAATTACTCCATAACAAGTCACCAATTCCAAGAAGACTTGGCTAAAGTAGCCAATTTTAAAATAATTTAAGTATTTTACTGAATTTTGGCAAAAAAAAAAAAAAAAACACCAAGAAATGTAAAAAAACAAGAAAGTCGTTATTTATGAGGTCTTGTTTCCAAATATAGAAATTAACTTTAACACCTCAATGTTTCAAAATAGCAGCACAAAACAGATTAAAAAAAAAAAAAGTACAGAATAGTACAGATCAGTACAGGTACAAGGTAGCCAAAAATACTTAAGTAAAGT